>CAUJRU010000289.1:600000-1000434 GCA_963277665.1 Viscum album | reverse complement strand
AGTAAATTCTATACAATATAAACTTTTTATAAAATAAACATCAGAAATATAAATTACTTTGTATAAAAAAAGGATATAAAAAACATATAGAACCTTCACTAAGTGAGGTATTCACTTTCACCCAAAGCGGTAAGGAAGTTTATAGACCTTAAATTAGGTATCCCAGATTATCAACCTGTCATAAGGTCTATATTCTATCATAAACCTAGGGAGGAGGTAGAGATGATCACATAAGGGGATCCACAAAGCTAGGGTTTCCCCCTACCGCCACCTTCATCTCCTCCATCTCGGTTCAATGGTGTCCTCTACATGGCGTCCTAGTTCGGAGGTTTATGGTGTGCAGTTCACATCTTTGTGGGATTGATCTCCGAAGATTCCACCATTAACTGCTTGTATCCTTCCACTATCCATGAACCTAATAGTTATTTTCATGGTGAAGTGGTGTGTTCATTGGTCGAGTCCTGACTCGGTGGGTTGAAGCCTCAGATCGGTGTTAGCTGTTTGTTTAGTGGTAGCTTCACTATGGGCATCAAGTAAAATATTGGCGGCAGCGACAGGATTGTGGATCTGGAATGTAGCAGCCTTTATTCCATCTTGATGGTATTTTAATTGTTGGATAAGGTGATGAATTTTGACTCTTGGTTTCTTGTTTGTGATATGGTTTTGGATGTGAACTATTGTGAGTCTTACTGTTTGCGGTGTGATACTTCCTTTTGAATCTGCTAGTCTTTTTCCTATGATTTCGTTCTGGTCAAAGCAGTGGTTGATTTTGGGTTTATCTACATTTTTTATTGATTTTTTTCTGGTTGAAGAGGATATGGTTTTGGGTTCATCTATGGATATTCATTTTATGATTTCTTTATAGTCTTTATTTGGATTGGTTTGCAGTCTGTGAATTTGGAAGATTGTCCTGGATTTGGAAGGCCACCATTTTTTTTCTATGGGAAAGAAGTGAAAGAAATGGAACATGAAATTGTTGAAGGATTTAATCATCAAGGTTCTTATAGCTTTGGTTCCATTGGTGATTGATTTAGGAGAGTTTGTCTTGGATATACCCATTTGGTGGTTCTCACTTGGTAGTGATGTCTCAACAATAGTGGTTTTACGGAAGTGATGTTGTTTTTTGTCTCAGAAGGCCACGACTCAAGGGATTCTACAACGTTTTATTACAAAAATATGCTTCAGATGAGGTTCAAGGAGAAGTGGTTTCACTATTTCATGGATTTTTGGAATCAAAATATTGAGAGGGTATGGATTTGTCCATCAGTACCATGCCCATTCTCTTTGGTACGGGTCAGCTAGTCATGCTGCAATGAGACAATGGAAGCTAGACTTTATGATTTTTAGTTTCTAGGAGGAGCTTCTATTTTATAGTGTGCGTTGTTTTTGAAACTGAGTTTTGGTCTATTGGATACTATTTTATTGTTATTAAGTCTTGATGTCATGGGTTCTCACTTTCCCTTAAAAGTTTTGGGAAATAAAAAAATAAATTTTCAGTTATAAGGTCAATCTTCTAAACCTAGTAATCCCTTAATCATCTTGACCAGAAAAAGATCTATCTCCCTATCTCTATGAGACCTTAATCAACCAGATTAGAAAAAACCTTGTCTCCCTATCCTTGGGATCTCTTGATCAACCTTATCAGAAAAGTAATAATTACAAAAAACAAACATAGATCATTTATAAAAGAAGCCTCACACAATATATGCTCTAAGATAGGCTCTATAAAGATTACAAATTCAAGTTCCATCAACAATGATATGTTAGAAAAATTCAAAAACAAGATTTAAATTACATGAAATTTAGTTCTCTTATTCTCTTTGAGGTTGTGGTCCTTTTTATATATTTCTACATAAAAAACTTGAAATGGTCGAATTCCATACTTATTAGGATCAATTGAAATGGTATCAGGCACAACATCTTAATCTTTATATGGATTATACACAACAATAATTTTTCCAATGCTTATTATATTTAAAACCATTATAATTCTTTTTATAATGTTCTATTTAGTAGGATTAGTAAATCTTCTTCTATAATAATTTGTAAATATTCATTTGGTAAACTTTATATAGCTCTATCTGGTATAATTTGTATAAATATGTCCTGTATACTTTGTATCAATCTATTTGGTATACTTTTTTTGTATCTCCATTTGGTAAAATAGAATGTATCCATACATTTATTAAACAAAAACTTGATACAATAAAATTAAAATTCATTTATCTGGTAAAATTGATTTTTTAATTTTAAGTCTTCTTATAAAACTTTATACTTATGAAAAAATAAATTTTATAAATAGAAACATTGTAAGAGTGAATTGTGATTTTCAGAAGTAATAATAGAAAGAGATATTTGGACTCAAAAAATTTCACATCTCTCTTATGTACAAGGTGTCTAAGGAAACCTAAAAATGGCCTAAGTGTTATAAAACAACTCAAGGTAATACCCATTGGGTCTCAAGTATAATTTATAACATGATTTAATTCAAGTTCATAGCCATTGATGACCATAGGACCAACCATAGCATTTAGAGGGTCTATCATAATCTTAAAGTACTTTCCCATATCATATGAGTCAAAGGAAAACAATATTATTGAATTTTATAAGGTAAATCACCTATATTGGTGAAGCCACATATCACCTGTCACATGAAGAATGCATAACCCATATAGAAAATCTAGGGAACACCAACATCAAATGGAGTTATCCACTTTTTTATCCCATTCCAATATCAATTACCCATATTTTATCAATACGATTCCCTATCTCTTTCTGTAGACATTTGGATGGTGTAACAACATCAAAAACTCAAACAATGAGGTTCGAACCAATCTTAGAATCCCTTATAACCTACTACCATAAAATCCCACAATGAAACCACATAATACTAGAAATTATATCTTCTCAAAACTCCATCTATCCAACAATAATTAAATAACTTTTATCCCAACCTGGTTTCACTATTCTCCAGTGGAATAATTATTATAAACATAAAAATCAATGAATAAAATAGCCTCGGATTCCATGGATTAAAATGGAGATAATGAAAGAGAGATAAGGAGGATAAAGTTTCCAAATCTATGTTTTAGTCATCCAATAATAGAAAAACCTAAATTATTTTTGAAACATTAACCTTAAAGAGACCAAAATAACCTTTCTTTTTAAAAACCAATTTTTGGAACTATTGGGTGCTTGGTGAAATTCACCGGCCGCCTGGTTTCCTCAAACAGGGAGAAAGTCCCCATAAGACCACCACTAGGTACTTGACAGCTCCCTATCAAGTACCTGATGGATCATTATAGCCACAAAAATACATTTCCCAAACTCACAAACCTTTCTAACTCACTCCAGGTCTCCACTAACCATGATACCACCATAATAACATCCAATTAAAAATTTCAAAATCATTCCCAAACACTAATTCTAGATCTGAATTCAAAAATTCGAACCAACCTATGGTTCCAAAATAATTGGAACTCGTCTTCCTCTAGTTCCACTATCATGAACTAACATGAGGTGTTACAAACTCCCCAATATAATACTTATCTTCTATGAGAAGCCTCTACTTTCATCTCTCACGAACCACATCAGTTGTAGAAATCTCATACACTGACTAGACCCATACCACCTATTAGTTATGATAATGCCGACTCCACACCCTAACCAATATAACTTCACAACACCCGAGACACCTCACACTCCATCCCATCATTAATGGTAGTCATCACCCAAATGATGTGTGTAGATAAATATCTAATCCATATCTTTTGATCATGCATAGAATAACTAATTGACACATCACTATACCCACTGACCTCAAAAGACCCGACAAATCAAGAATCATGGAAACATTTAATTTCACTAAGTCTATGATGATGGATCACTCCCTATGGAATTCATGGATTTATAATTTACTGACATAATATACCCATGGTTGATTTGATCAGTCTAAAAAAGACTATTAATTTATTATCTACTAACTTTTCTTTTCTCTTGAATTGATTTGGGACAGGATAGACATGATTTAGGATAGTTGGGACTCAGGTAAAGGAACTATGATAGTGCCTGTCCAACACTGTATAGTGGACCTATGAGTTACCATAAAAGTGAGAATTTATGTTTTACTATTATAGTTGATTAAATTCACCTTGAGCAATGCACATGATGTTTATGAGTGATTTATGATATTTTGTGTACATTCATGCATGATGACTAGGCATGTAGGTATATATTCCATATATATACCTATTGTTGTGATGCATAGTAGTCTATTAAATAAATGCCTTGATTTGTTCCATCCATTCAGGATAGTTTCTATTTGTGTGATATATATGTGTTTCCATACTATGTGATATATATTTACTGGAATTTATTAGTTGAGATGATCATACTATCATGTTAGTATATATATGATGACTACGACTAACACACAAAGACATAGATCAGGGTTAGTGATAGGATGCTTATACCTTGGGTTAATTGTAGAATCCTTGGAGAACCTTGTTTGATACCTTATACTATCTAGGACTTTATATGTTCCTAAAATTTGTTGTGTTGTAGAGATACCTCCTTAGATACATTTGATGGGACCACCGACTATGGAAGCCCGAGATTATCCCATTCCATCATCTGTACCAGCATAAGTGATTACGATCATAGAACCCATTTAGTTGGTACGCCTTCAAATTGTTCCAATTCAAGGTGGAGGAGTCTCTAGAATTATGGATGACTATGATATGGAATTCCATATCCTATATCCTCTATATTTCTAAGGCACTGGAGTTCCTTAGGATCTCAAGGATTGGATTCAGGTAATCGAAAGGATCTTTGACTTAGTAGAGACTCCGAAGGATTAGAAGGTGAAGCTAATAATATTTATGCTGTAAGAAATTACTAGAAATTTGTGGGATGTTATGATCTAGGATGGTAGATGAGAGAGCCTCACATGGGAGACATTCAAGGACATTTTCTTTGAGAAATTATTTCTGAGTACGATGAAGCTAGACCAATAATAGGTGTTCATAGAGCTTCAATAGGGAGCAATGACAGTGTATGATTACTCAAATCATTTCACAAAGCTTCTTAATTTTTCATCTATTTTGGGTAGATATGAGGTGTTGAAAGCCAAAAAATTTGGGATTGGGATTTGATCATAGTTGAGAAACTAGGTTTGGAACTTCGATCTAAGGACTTACACTCAAGTTCTATGTAAACCCCTAAAGATACAGAAGGTTCTAGAAGAGGACCAAACTAATAGTTTCATATCAACTATATAGACTAGTGTAACCCCTAAAACCATCATGATTACCTTTTTTATAGGAAGGAAGAGGAATATGAGAGATGTCTAGAAGAGCACCGACTTTACAGTCAAGTAAAGTTCAGATTCACCTATTTCTTTAGGATGAGTTAAAAAATTCTTCAAATGTGGGAAGGTGGGACATTATCATATATTTTATATTCAAATTATAATATGAATTGAAAGTGAAAAAATATAGGGAATCTTTATCATTTTTTTCTTTAATAATTCACGGCCAGGGAAACATAGGGGAGGAGGAAAAGCTAGATCTTCCACTTAGGGATCTGGTTTGGGTTTTCAGTAGTGGATACAGACTGGTTGTGTATCTTAGTGACATATCCATGGAGATAAGGTATGATGCATCTATGTAGTGGAATAGGTTCCACGAGATGGTGGAGAGGGACCATATACTGTTTATAATTCTTTGTTTTATACTGATGCATCCCATTACTTTATAGTCACACAAGTAGTTTCTAGAATTTACTTAACAATCATGTTATCTTTTGAATTAGTCTCCCTTGATACATAATTAGAAACTAAATTGGTTTGTCTACATCAATTCCTAGAGTTCCCTATAGTTTTCTCTTATTATGGAAATTCATGGGAGTTTATGATATTAGAGATGAAGATATTTGATGTGATTCTCGACATGGACTGAACGACTAGATCTTGAGCTCACATAAAACACTATTAGAGGAACATTTCATTCAATTTTCCAAGGGGAGAGAAGTTTGTGATGACTAAATAGTGGGAAATAGGAGCAGGAAGAGTTGGAATGGAATTGATTCAGCTCAGGTCAATCATATAATAGATGGAAGTCTTGTCTTCTTCAACAACATTAGTGTTAACATCCACACCTCTTCCCCCAACCATGGATCTCTACTAGGATTTCTATCTAGATGACTTCACATGAATCCCTCATGATAGAGATTTTGAGTTTGAGTTAGATCTCATACCGAGTGCGTAACACATTTCAATACCTATAAATCATATGAAACTAACCAGATAAAGGAGATCAAGGTATAGATTAATGAATTAGAGAGGAATGGATTTATTAGCCTCAATAATTCACCATGCCATGCACTTGTGAAATTATCCAAGAGGGAAAATGATAGTCTTTTACTCTATGTAAATTACTGAAAGATAAAATAGGTGATAGTGATTCTTGTGTTATCCATGTTTTTTTGATGGAGAGCGACTCTTCAGGCACACTATTGAAAGAATATCCAAAGAACACTAACCTTCGATTTGTGGCTTGATTTCTAATTTCTCTTGAAAATATACCTATGACAATGGCATATTTTGACCTTGAATGAGAAAAATATGTTCAAAAAAAAAATTAAAGTGCATGGGGAGAAAAATATTGCATAGGAGAACCCTATCCATTCTCCTGTGGACATATCTAGGGGGATTTCATTCCTTGATGCTCTTAAAGTAACGAATCTACAGAAAGTAACTAATAAGAAGCCCCCCTCTTCAAGAAACTTGATGATGGAGAATTTCTGGTGGAGGTTGATCCTGACACCCTACAACAACACACACAAATGTGAAAATTCTCTATCATGGGGGTGTATCTCCTATCTAAAAGCTAACCATCCTTGGAATTTTCTTGAATTTCAACCTTATATTGCACACTGTTGGGGTATCTTGGATTGGAAACTAGTACCGATAGGCAGAGGATATTTTCATATACTGTTAAAATAATAGTACAATCTTGATAAGGTTTGGAATACTAGAAACATTAATTTGAAACCGGGTTTCTTTAGATTATCTGATTGGAACTATGCCTTTAACCTACAAACGCATAAGAACACCATGGCATGAATATGGGTTAAACTGAATGGTATCAATTGGTATTTATAGCACCACAAAATATTGAATGATATAGTTTCTTATATTGGATCTCTGATTAGAATTTACCAAAGAACTTTAAATTATAAATTGGGTCTATATGAAAGAGTGCTAGTTGAAGTTAATTTGTTTTCAAAGCTGCCCAATATAATTAGCTTCAATTCCAATGATTATAAAACTGAAATCAAAATTGAGTATGAGAGAAAAATCCCCTTCTGTGAGATTTTTAAGATTATTGGGCACTAAATATCTAATTTTAGGGTGGTTAAGATAAAATTTAATCAACCAAATGAGAATTAATGGAAGAAAATAAAAAAAATAAGAAAGATAAGGACCCCATGGTGGACATTCCTAAAACCTCTAAAAAGAAGACCAAAATTTGGGTAAAAAAAGAACATAGCTCAACTCCCTTAGAGGACAATTTGGGTAAATCCTGGGTAGATTTAGTAGAAGAAGAATATAATATTACTGAAGAAAACTACCTCTTTGAAGAAATAAAAAATCTATTCTTGGATACTATTAAGAAATCCCATCAAGACCTTGAGGTTGTAGAAGCTGGTACCTGCAAGAACTCTCTGAACCCTTCTGAGCAGGTTTCATGCTCTATTATCCAAAAATGCACTGAATTTGTTTTCAAGGATGAAATCCCTTTGATCCCCACTAGAAAAACCATAGGTGAGTCCACACCTTTGGTTCTGGGAATCATCCAGATGCAGAAATCCTCTAGTATGAATGCTTCTATTACACTGGGTGTCGAGGAAGTGAACCCTTCTTAACAGGTTTCATACTCTATTATCAAAAAATTCAATGAATATAGTTGCAAGGATCAAAGATCTATGGTCCCCACTAGAAAAACTGTAGGTGAGTCCACACATTTGGTTATGGGCATTGTCCAGATGCAAAAAACCTCCAGTATGAATGACCCTGTTACTCTGAGTGTGGAGGATGAAGGATCCAATGCCCCTCCAGAAATGAGAGCTATCAAGTTGTAGGGAAATCCTACTATGACTACGCCAGATCAAATGGGTTTGGAAGACATTCCAAATTTACACATAGTTGATTCTGGGTACAAAGATGGCCCGAGTCCTTCGAGTATGAGAAATATATCACAACAAGACAAGCCTACTATAAATGACTTAGGTACACCTGATCCTTCTTTTATCAGTCATTCTATAGGTAGTTCTCAAGCTATTTATAAAACCTTTATCTCTGTAAAGTCTGAGAATCTGTTTATTACTAAAAATGTTGATTATACTAAAATTACTAATAAGAATTATGTGGATTCACCTGTGTATGCTTCTTTGCATGACTCTCCCAAGGATAATGCTAAGGTAGGTAATCCAAACAGCCCCTGCTACTTCTAATAGTAAGGAGCAGAATAATATCCCAAATAATGATAAAAAGGTTATAAGATCTTCTAGGAAAAAGGGATCAGGGAACAAAAAAAGGGAGTTCTAACTCCAAATATAGGTTTAAATGAAGATTATTTATTAAAATTTTTAGGGTATTTCTAACTCAGACACATTTACTATTTTAAAAAGAATGATTAACACTCATCATCCAATATTGTTTTCTATTGTTGATCCCAAAATTATTTTTTCTTCCAAGTACTCCCATTTGTTCCATCATGGTTATTCTTTTATAGGTTAAACAAAAAATTACTCCTATGTTGAATCCCTTTGGATCTTCTCGCACTCTTCTTTACAGAATTTTAATGTATTTAATGTTTTTGAGAAAGTTTTTACATGTGAATTTATTATTTATGGAACTCTTTTATTATACTATTTTATTTATGTAAATAATATATACCAAGATAGGAGGTCTCTTTGGAATGACCTTACCTATTTAGGTACTAATATTAATAAACCTTGGTTTGTGATTGGGGATTTTAATGCAATTATTAACTCAAGTGGGAAAATTGGTCCGTCTCATGCTACTATTTCTACGAGAGAATTTAAAACTTATATTAAAGACAACAACCTTGTTGAAATTAATCTTATTAGTGTGTAATATACTTGGTATAGAAGGCATTACAGTAAGTTGGTCACCTCCAAATTGGATAGAGCCTTCATGAATGTCCATGCTTTGGAAAAATGGGACACCATCTCCAACACCACCCTTCACAAGCTACACTATAACCAACATCCCATTATGGCCAATTTATCTATCAAAAATACGAAACCCTCACTACCTTTTAATTTTAACAATGTGTGGTTTTCTAATGTTGAATGCACTGATATCATCAAAAATATCTATTCTTCTATGACACATTACAATGATTCCTTTTCTTGTTCTATTAAGTTAAAATACCTCAAAAAGATTCTAAAAGGTTGGTGTAGTTCTGAAGCCAAACAAATTAACAATGACATCCTTCTTCATGAGGATGAGCTTAATCAAATTCTAAACAATAACACTAGTTATTATTTCAACATTGATCCAACTTAGGAAATAAACCTTTCGGTAAAACTTGACTCTTTTCTCACCTTTAAAGAGAACATGAGGAAATAGGATTTTAAAGTTAAATTGGTATAATATGGTAGCAAAAATACTAAGTTCTATAACTCTCTTCAAAGTTTCTGGAAATCTTAAAGACCTCTAACCTTTTCAAAATATGGGGCCAACCTTTTAAAAAATGAAGATGATATTTCCATCCATATTATCTCTTACTTTGAATTCATATTTAATGGCCATGATAACAATAAAGACGTCTTACCTGAGGTCATTCTGATGGTGGTTAATGATGAGGATAACACTTTTCTTATAAGCATTCCTCTCAATAATGAAATTAAGTACACTTTCTTTAGTTTGAATCCTAATAGTGCTCTAGGTCTTGATGGTTTTAATAATGATTTCTTTCAACATTATTGGGACGTTATTTAATTTGATGTTTAAAATCTTGTAAAATTATTCTTCTCGAGTGGTGTCCTTCCTCATGGTCTAAATGATCAATTTATTTCCTTGATTGAAAAAGTGAAAAATGCTTCCGAGATACATTTTTTTAGGCCCATATCTCTCATTAATAAACTTTACAAAATCATCAGTAAAATAATTTCTAATAGACTTTAAACTACCACGGAAAAAATTGTATCCTATAACCAATTTGGATTTATTAAGGGTAGATCTATTCAAGACTGCATTTGTCTTGCCACTGAGTACATCAACACTTTAAACAAAGCTAATATAGGAGGTAATATTTCCATTAAAATTGACATTAAAAAATCTTTTGATACCATGGAATGAAGCTTTATCTTCAAGTTTATTCAAGGTTTTGGTTTTAGTGATTCCTTTATCACTACAATAAAAAATATGTTCAATTCATCCTCTATTTTCATCCTGGTCAATGGTTCTCCCAGGGGATATTTCAAATGCACCAAAGGTGTTAGGCAAGATGACCCCCTCTCTACCATTATTTTCTCTATTCAGAAGAATATCTTAGTTGCATACTCCCTCATCTTGTGAAACAGACCAAAATCAAACCCATTTATTTGTCTAGGAATGTGAATGCTCCCACACACCTATTATATGCTTATTATATCATCCTTTTATTACAAGGTAATAAAGGAAATATTCGAAACCTAAAAAATTCTCTCTATCACTATGAAGAGGTTTATGGTCAAGCCATTAGTTGGAACAAATCCTATATTTTCTTTTTAAAAAACTTTCCACCTAGTAGGAAATGTAATATCATTAGGGACTTATGAATAAAAGAAGGTTATTTTCCTTTTACTTATCTTGGTGTTACCATTTTTTGGGGTAGACCCAAGTCATGTTACTTTTCTACAATAGTTGACCATATTATTAATCAACTATCTTTTTGGAAATGTAAATATCTCTTTATGGCAGACAAAATATGCTTTGTGAAATCTACTATTATTTCTAAAATGGTTTACTCCATGATGGGATATAAATGGACCATTGTTCTTATAAAAAAAATGAATATCTCAATCAAAAATTTTATTTGGACAGGTAACACTCTTGATAGAAAACTTGTGACTGTCCCCTGGACAACTTATTATAAACCTATTGATAAGGGTGGTATTGGAATAAAAAATATTCAGTACTTTAATTAGGCCCTTCAAGCCAGACTCACTTGAAACCTTCTTTACAATAAATCTTATTATATTTATTTTCTTAAAAATTTATTTCTTGAAAAAATTAAGGAAATCAATTTGAATTTCCTCAGCTCTTATATTTGGACATTTATTAAGAATTATTTTTCCAGTATTATGAATAATTCTAGATGGATGGTTTCTAGGTACTCCTCCATGAATTTATGGTTAGATAAATGGACTATCATTCCCTTAATATCTATGATTCCTCCTGATCAAACCCTTGAGATTACCAACTATTAAATTAGAGATATGATAATTTCTCAAAATGATAATCTCCCTGAAACCATTATGCATGTCATTGAAGACTACCCATTCTAAAACACTGATGACTTTTTAATTTGGGATCCTTCTCACAATGGTATTCCTAATTCAAAAATATTTTATAATAATTATTTTTGTAATTCTGAAAGTGATTTTGGTTAGATAATTTGTTTACAAACCTTGGATAAATACATCAAGATTCACTCTAATTTGGAACCTTTCTTACAACAGAATTCCCATAGATAGGTTCCTTCAATATTTTGGAATTCAACTTTTCTCTAAATGTAGTCTTTGCAATCAATACAGAGAAGACACTAATCATCCATTTCTTTCTTGTTCCACTATTATGCTCTTTGGAACTATATTTTTTACATTTTGACTATAGATGGTTGACTGTTGACTCTGTCAACTATCAACTAAAGAGATGTAGAGAAATGGAAAGTTCTCAGAAAATTGAGAACCTTTTCCCTGCTGCTGTTGCTAAGCACCATCATGTGATCTGGTATGATAGAAATGATAATATTCATAAAAATTACTCATTCATCCATAGTGCAGGTCAGTCATGGATACTCTTTGCCATACGTGAATCCACTTCAATGCAAAGGGCCATTGCAAAAATACTGTCAATGACTTTGGAATTCTATGACATCTTCAGATCGATGAAAATTTTCACCAACCTCATCGTACTTTTGAAGTGTTATGGAAAGATAATTTTCCTAATTATATTAAAGTAAATGTAGATGGTGCCTCCAAAGACAATCCGGGTACCATGGGTTGTCGCGCTATCTTCAGGAATCACCTTGGTCAGATCCTCAGATGCTTTCTTGGTAACCGTGACATTGCCTCTTCTCTAGAGGCTGAAATGATGAGTATGATACATGATATTTATTTTGAAAATCACTATGGTTGGAACAATATATGGATTTAAAGTGATTCAACTACCATTTTTCAAGAAATTTAGAATGGTGTGACAGATCTTTCTTTGCCGATTACTACCCTTTGGATGGATTGCACCCGCTCACTTCTCAATTTCAACTACATTATCACTAATATTTACCATGAAAAAAATATGGTTGTAGATGGCCTTGATAATAAGGGAGTAAACCAAGACATTACATGGATCAATGATCTCCCCACTGATATACTCCCTCTTCATTAAAAATATTGTAATATGATTTTGTCTTTTAGACTCATGTAACCACTTTCTTTTATAATAATTTTTCTTTGGTATTTTTAGACAAGACACCATCCTTCCTTAAAAAAACTAGGTGATAGTGAAGAATAAATAGCTATCCCCCAGATGCATTATCTTTTATATTATTTATGAGTATCCTAGTGGTTCTCCAAGATTGATCTCTAATCGGGCTATCACTAGTTTTGAGTAAGAGAGGAGGAAATTTTGAAGATGATGCTTTAGAGAAGGTATAGGTTGTATGAGTACATAGTGATTTCTTTCAGGATTACGAACACACTAGAAGTTTTCACGTCCCTCATGAAAAATATATTATACCCATACTTAAACCTTTTCATCATAGTGTTCATCAACGACATCCCCATCTACTCACCGACACTGGAAGAACATACAAGGTACCTAGAGGTAGTCCTGAGTATGATTAAAGCACATAAGCTTTATTCCAAATTTTCAAAGTGTGACTTATAGAACTAAGAGGTGAAGTTACTAGGATATGTGGTTTTTGATATGGGTATATCTATATACCCAAAGAAAGTTGAGGTAATTATGTCTTGGACATGTACCCAAAATGTGTTTGAGATCTTGGGATTTTTTCATTTAGCTGGATATTACCATTGGTTTACCCATGAATTCTCCCAACTATCATCATCCATGAAAGTGCTAATGAATAAGGGATTAAAGTTATAGTCATTGGACTAGTGTGAAGATGATTTTCTTGATTTAAAGAGAAGGCTGATGGAAAATCCATTACTAAGACTCCATGATCCTGGGATTAATTATGTAGTTTACTCTGATGCATCATGAATTGGGTTGGGAGTCATGCTAATATAGGGAGAGAAGTTAGTATTCTATAGGTCTCATTATCTATTAACTCATGAGTGGAACCACCCTACACACTTCTTGGAGTTGGCATCTATGGTCCATGATCAAAAGTTTTGGTAACACCATCTCTTTAGTGAGATATTTTTTTGTCTATACAAAAAATAAGATCCTTCGATACATATTTACATAGATGGAACTAAACCTAAGATTGAGGAACCAATTTGAGTATCTACATACATTTGATTTTGAGATGGAATATTCACCTGGTAAGGGTAAATTTATTAAATATTCTCTTAGCCTAATATGTAGGCTGAGTAGAAGATTGGTGAGTGACCCTAAGAGGATCAATGACACTTGATGATCCTATTGGAGGATTAGAGAATGGATGATTTAAAGGAACAAGTCTATATGACTTGTACTCCTCAGGTGATCAAATCCCCACTTGTGGTATGGGTGAAAATTGGATAGGATTCAGACCCAGAGTGTTCTATGATGATAGAACAAATGGATGGTGGTGATATGATGCCCAAATGGTTGATGGATGATGCCGATGTGATCTTTGTACATGGGAGAGTAGTGGTCCCTGATTTTATCATAGAGGAGCTGATGATAGATTACTATATCTCTAGATGGTAAATACATCTTGTAATGACCAAAATGTATCTGGACTTCAGATGCTATTTCTATTGTCCAGTGATGAAAAGGAATATTTCTATATTCATTTGCAGATGCCTTACCTGTTAGAGGGTGAAGACCAAGAACCAGTGACCTGGTGGTTTGTTACAACCACTTACTATACCCATGTGTATGCGGGAATATTACATGATGGAATTTATGATAGGGTTACTTAAGACCTTGAGAGGCCATGACACAATATGGGTGATTGTTGATTAGATAACGAAGAGTGATCATTTATTACCAATCAGAGAGACTCACTCAGTAGAGGAACTGAGAAAGATCCATTTTTGTGAGATCATAATCCTGCATAGAGTTCCCTTGATCATTGTATTAGATAAATGCACACATTTTATATCACAGTTTTGTAAAGTCTTACAAAAATCCCTAGGGACATAGCTAAGATTGAGCACATTTTATTATCTTCAGATATATGAATAGTTCGAGAAAAATATACATATATTGGAGAATATGATTTGGGATTTCATTTTAGACTTTGAAGGAATATTGGATGATCACCTATAATTATATGAGTTCGTGTACAACAATAGTTACTAGGCTTCGATTTAGATGAAACCTTATGAGGTGACTTATAGGAGGCCATGTTGTTCACTGATCTATTGGTATAAGGTGGTTGAGGTAGCATTTATTGGCCCCAACATAGTTTAAGAGACCTTTTAGTAGAGGCAGCTAATTCATAAGAGGTTGATCACCACTTAGAGCATATAGAGATCTTATGAAAACTGTAAGAGTATACCTTTAGAGTTTTCTGTGGGTGATCAGGTTTTCTTGAGAGTAACTCTGTGGTTAGGGAATCAATGTATAAGGAAGGAGGGCAAGCCAAAACCATGATTTCTGAGACCCTTTGAGATCACCAAGTAGATATGGGTAGTGGCGTACTATTTGGATCATCCTTATAAATATCAAGGTATGAAATAAATATTTCATGTGTCATAGATTCAGATATTCATAACTGATCCTGCACATGCTATCAACTGTGAGAATGTTGAGTTAGATCCTGATGCATCTTACAAGGAGTGACCAGTGTGGATTATAGACCCGAGTGAGAAAGTAATTTGAATGGAGATAGTTCCATTTTTATGGATTCAATAGTAGCATGGGTGGATCTGGGAAGAGACTTGGGAGCGAGAGGATGGTGGTCAAGCTTGGTGTCCTAATTTTTTTGAGCAGGAACCCTAGAGACGCTTCTCAAGGATGATAATTATTTAGAGGGGGAGAATTAAAAAACCATGAAATTATTGTTTCTTAATAAAAGCATTATTTTCTCATAATATTGTGTTGGATCATTTTTGGGTGGAGCCCAGTGGCCTTGATAATCTTCTGAAGGCTTAAAAATGTGTTTTGTAAAGTTTAATAGAAAAATAGGGGTCATTGCACCGTAGTGCACCAGACAATGCCACAAATTCGCCTCCTGCACCATGGTAGATATGTCTATACTGCAAGGGTATCTTGGATTTAAGGACATTCCATGGTTGGAAGGACTGCTCCATAGTGGGAACTTTTCAGGTGATATTTCACCGTAGCCTAGTCCATAGAGGGCTGGCTTGAGGTGGCTGAAATACAACATCATGGACCACGTCGCAATGACTTCCCTTTTCCAATTACACAATAGCTCTATCCTCTTAGTCTCTAGGTTTTAATACATAATAAATTCTATTATGATAATTAATTCAATAGAGAGAATTTAGAATTTAATATGGGTAAATTGATGAGGCTTTATGAGGGGTTTTTCATGAAGATGGAACCTATAGAGACCCCCCTTCAAATACCCATCCTACTCCATCATTCTAGAGAAATCAAGAAGTGATGAAAAATTGGATAAGTGATTCCATAACCATAGTAAACCCCTTTACACTATTTTACTTCATTCTCCAAGTAGATTCTATTCCACAACACCTCCTTATGCACTATGGAGGTCAACCTCCGGTACTCCCCTACACCACATCCCCCACTTTTGTGCCTATGGCGTTTTAATGACCGGGAGTCCATGCCATAACCATCAATCCCATGCTATGATGATCTGATGAAAATTCACCCCTAAACCATGGTGTGTATTCTTATTCCATGGTGGTGGTCTCCAATGAACCTCCACGCCATAACTTCCACCTTGCACCATGGAGCCTCTTTTCTAGAAGCTCTTCCAACATAGTTTGAGGTTTCTCCAGTGGAGTAATTTGTGTTAAAAATTTATTATACCCATTTTATTTCTTTTCTTACTCTATAACATTAATCGTGATGGTTTTGAACTATTTCTAGGAGTTTTTGGTTTGTGATCTGATTCTAATTGTGTTTGGATGTGGTAAAATAATGACACATCCGATAAACCTTGATGTTGACATTGAAAGATGGGAGGTAGGAAGTTACTTACCTTCTCAGGATCTTGTTACACATGGTACTATGGTATGATGATTGTGTTGTAATATTGATATTCATGACTGAATTGTGATCACATGTGGGTGGGTGGGTAAATCGTGATACCTTATGACTTTCTTCCATAGGATTGTTGAGATAGCTAAATTATATAATGATGTTTGATTCACAAGTTGGATATATGATGATGCTACATTTATCATGATGTGTGATATAGTTATTATCATATTATTCCTTGTCATGTTTTCATGTGTAGGATTGATATGTTATATATTTGATAGGTGACGTTCATGGTATGATTATTCCTTGAGGGGTGTATGCATGGTGTGCGATAATGGAGATAGTGAAGAATGATATCCTTGTAACCTAGACTCTACTATATGCCTTGTGGATTTCCATGTAGATTATTAATATTCAATGCCTTATAGATTTTTAGTATTACCTAATGCCTTATGTATTTTGGTTAGGTTATAAATAATCAATTCCTTGTGGATTCTGAGTATTACCCGATACCTTGTGGATTCTAGGTAGGTTACTCACTTGATGCCTTCTGGATTCCAAGAGACTCCCTAACATCCTTGTGGCTATTTTTGGTCTCTTACCAAAAACCGTACTTTTTTACAAAATAATTCCAAAGTAAGTATGGTCAAGGGTTTATGGTGGATTGGTTAGCACATGGATTCTTAGTTTTGTATTGAATGGTTATTCTTGTTTCACATTGATTACTATTATGGTATGGACTATTATAGTTGAGAACACTAGGTTAAGGATGCATTAGTGGTGTTCTACTAAGTATTGTACTCACACCCTACTCATGAATTTCAGTGTGCTTGTAGATTTCATGTAGGTTCCGGTGAAGGAAAATGACCCTATGGTATATTTCTAAGCCGAGGAGCATGAAACATGTGTCAGACTAAAATGGAAACTAACATGACACATAGTTAGTTATTTATTTATATGTAATTGTTACTCTGGTTGGAATACCACCTTGGGAGCTTGTTTATCATCTAACATGTATTCTATATTTATTATTCTTCATGATTACTCTATTTTTTTATTTTTTATTTTTTATTGTGCTATGAATAGATATGTAGGGTATAGTATCCCCACTATAAGACTTAGACCCTTATTATTATTCAGAAGCCTCTTGCATATGGGGGGGGCATGAGGTCATGTGGAATTTTGGATCAAACCTAGTTGTTTGGTTTGGGATGTTACAGAGGTGGTTTGATGCAACATGTATAATAGCATGAAGTTTCTGTGAAAATCCCAAACTACACAGTGTGTAGTCCCCCGAACATATGCTGTGTGGTCCCCCTTTCATGGTGCTTGGGTTTTAACATAGAGAAAAATATCACACGTTGTGTGACATGTGTTGCACGCTATGTGACTTGGTGCTAGTGGCTCAGTGTGTACCCTAAAGGGTGCATGGGAAGAGACTAGGCCAAGAATATGGGTATAGGTAGAGTACATAGGCATGACCTATTACTCAGACACAACTATGTACATGGGAACATACACATTACATAGTCACCACCAGATGTACACGGGCATGGGAAAGTGGCACACTGAGTGTCAACCTAACATGTACATATCGTGTACCCCAAAAGGACACACCATGTATTTGAAGGCTTACGTGTTATGTCAAATGGTGATACATGATCATACTCGAGGTAGAAGATACATTCCATGTACCCTCGATACATGCCATGTACTTATTTTAGAATAAGTTGAGGTCCTTTGTCTCTTTAGTATATACTAAGTTAAGTTGAGTATAATCCCTTGGTCTTTCCCTATGAGGGAACAATGTGGAATTATGTCCTCAAATTATGATTTTGACCCCCTCTATGAGTTATATTTTAGATAGATTTTGTGGTATCCCTCTATGAGGCATGGGGTGGGATCCACTATTATATCCTTTTACCTAGGCATGGTTCATGGTATCGACATGACCACCATGCATAGGTATTGATCCGCTATCTAACAGATTAATCTGGTAGGGTTTGTGGTGTCCCTAGTATTCCTAGGTGTGATCCCCTACCTAGTTGTCAATATATTTATAGTTCCAATGAGTAATTAATTAGATATACCTAATGAGAATGACCTCTTGGATGAGCACCATCAATGAAAACATGGATCATAGAGTGAGATCTCCAAGAAAATCATTACCATGAATCCTTGAGAAGAATCTTATTGCTATCGGTATGGTTGAGGCCTCTTTGATATTTGGAGTATATTATGAGTATATCTTGTTTTATCAGCATAATGTATCATATATTTATTTACATAACTGTATATTGATGTGATGAATACTTTTTATGCTTTATGTTTGGTGATTTCAAGGTGTCCTACTGAGTATTGTTATACTTTCCCCTATATGGGCTTCACCATCACATGTCTTGTCTTATAAAAATGATATGACTTTTAAAATAGTCTTAGGAGGACCAGTAGTAGGAAGATAATAGATTGGAAAAGATAGACCGAGGATCATACTGGTGTTTCATTTGATAGTAGTCCTCTCCTTATGAGAAGGTTATACTTTATTTTCAGTTCTGGTGGGATTTTATTTGACCACTTTTTGATTTATATACTATGTGGTACTCTTATGGTGGGATTCATATATATACATTAATTGGTATCAAATGTGTTGATTTACCTTTTATTATTTTATGGACTTAGAGATGTGTGTGTGTAAAGGTACTTAGGATAATACCTCCCATATGTGGGATATGCCTACTCGGTGCCAGTCACTATCCCCTGACCTATTGGAGGCGGTCTTGGGGTTGTCACGCTTGGCTTACCACCATATAGGTGATACCTAATGGTCTAGGTGGTGACATATGAGGTATGAATTGTTTTTCATTTTTTATTTATCATTAAATTTATAATTTATTATAATATTCTCTTACATTTACCTTATATATGAGTATATGAAATCGAAGGAATCACTATAAAGGAAAGGAAAATTTAATGTTCCAATACCTTAATATACTCCTTAGGAAACTGATGGGATAAAAAACTGATCACATGTTTGTTCTATATTAGATAATTATTATACTCTTCTGATGAGTTATGATATTTGTGGATGATATTATATGTTGAATATTTTTAAAACAGACATCATGGATGTTGTAAAGGGTGATTATCTTAGTGTACCTATGTTGCAACTATTTTCCATGTAAGTAAATTTCAATTATTAATTTATTTTCATTAAGTAAACATATGTTATATTGACTTAATTAATTACTTTTATAATTAGGTATCTCCACACTCTTTGAATCCAATATGATTACACTTCTGTTTATAGTTTTATAGAACTATAATAAATTTCAGCAGTTGTGAAATACTTGAACTAAGAATCTATAATTAAATATGTATTTGAAAGATTAAAAAACACACATGTTACATGTTGGATTTTTTCGATTCATTGACTAGTAAAATTAAAAATATAATTATGAACTACTATTCATTATACTATTATTAATGCTGAATTTTTTATATTTCATTGGACATTGGTTTTTATGCATATTTTTCCCAAAAGAATGTGACAAAAATTGGTTATGATCTTTATTGGGTGTTATTCAAAGAATATTTCTCAAGTTATTAAAGAATTACATTTTATTCTATTGTTTTTGTTCTTTAATCTTTATTTTTTCATTTTACCTTGGTTTTGATAATCAATATTTGAAATTGAAACATTTCATAGATTAAGTTCATTAAGAATCACAATTCAATTTTAAGGGGTTTTAACATAGTTTTATAAAAATCGACACCAAAAGTTCCACTTTAAACATAGCCTATATTAACATCTCTTTATAATCGACATTTAATGGTAAACCCCCCAAATGTTAACGATGTTTTTTCCACTAGTGGTTTGGGATAACTCAAAGCTACACTCTGAGGGGATATTATCATTCAACCATTCATGCAAAATAAATTTTATCATAAATAAAATAATTATAAACGAATATTTACTTTATTATAATAACATGATACATTTTACAACCACTACAACAAATCTATCACATCTCTTACTCCTAGAGATTCTAAACGACCATCATAGTGTTGATGTGGTAATTGTTTCATCAATTTTTTTTCTAAATTCTCCTATATATCCACCCAACAGATCTTTATATCACTCCTCTCAATGATATATCATATGATATGTTATTTGAGAAGGATATGTTTGGTCCTTTAGTGCGACTAAGGTTCCTTAGACTGAGTAAAAATCACATTATTATCACAATATAGCTCAATTTCTCCCTCGATGTTAGGAACCACATCAAGTTCAAAAATTAACTTCTTGATCTAAACATATTCCTTTTCATCATCTAATACAATTATGTACTATGACTCTTTTATCATGTCCACTTTGGGGTATTTCTTGGAACTCTTCCAAATGATAGATCCACTATTTAGAAAAAACACTAATCCATATTGAGATCTTAGATCATCTTTACTAGATTGGAAACTAGTATCTTTGTAACCCTCTATAGAAAGTTTATTCTCTCCTCCAAAGACCAAGAACATATCCTCAATACCTATTAAGTGTTTAAGAATTTTTTTTCACCACAATCCAATGATGCTCACCAATATTTGATTAGTATCTACCTATTATGCTCAATGAATTTTAAGTAGTTGGTTGAGTACTCAACATAACATACATGACTGATCCTATGGAGGATTCATAAGTAATGCTATTCATACTTTATAATTATTTATAAGGATCCTAAATCTTCCTAATATTCATGTCATTAAACATCGGTAAAGACCCCCTTTTTGTGTTCATGATAAACTACTTTAGCACTTTACCAATATATGTGTTTTGACTCGATCCAAGAAAATACTTAGATATATATCTATAGATCTTCATATATAGTATGTAGGTTGTTTCACCCATGACTTTCATTGATAAACATTTACCCAACCACAAATTCATAGAATGAAGTGTCAGCATGTCATTTACAATAAGTAGTTTGTCATTTACATACAATATCAGAAATACTTTTATACTCCCACTAACCTACTTATATAAATTAGAATCATCTGTATTATTCAAAAAACCAAAATATTTGATTGCATCATCAGTGTAGATTTTCCAACTCTAAAAGGGTTGCTTCAATTCATAAATGGACCATTGCAACTTTCTTACCTTAATAGTCTCATTTTGAACTTCAGAAACCTGGGGTTGTATCATATGCATTTCTTCAAATAAATTACTGTTAAGGAAAGTGGTTTTGACATCCATTTTATAAATCTAATAATCACAATGATCTATTATGTATATAAAAATACAAATGAAATTTATCATCACAATAGGTGAAAGGGCCTCTTTTTAGTCAATACCATGATTTTTTGTAACAATTTTACAAAAGGAATGATTTATAGGTAGATAATCTACCATCAATGTCTATTTTATTATAGAAAACCCACTTACAACCTATATATATTACCCCTTTTGGTGCATCCACTATATTCAAAACATGGTTAGTGTACATGGAGTCCATATCATATTCCATATCTTTTAACCATTTCTCATAATCAGATATCTCAATAACCTATTGGTAGTAAGAAATTTAACCTCTTATGAACTTTAATTCATCATAATTGTCCATAAGAAATCCATATTTCTTGGTTTCTTGATGAATTCTACCAGACCTCTAAGGTTCTTGTGTAACTTGAGTCAGTTCTTCTTCCACAACTCTTTATGGAATCGATAAAACCCTCTATCTTTGGAAAAATTCCTATTTATTGGTCTAAAACTTATCCACGTTCAACTTTACTCCCATTGAATCTATGATTTATGAATTACTTCTCAAGGGTTTAGGATAACAACACTTTGTGTTCAGTTGGGTTATAGAAATAGTATCCCTTAGTTTCCTTGGGATAACCAACAAATAAGAACTTGTTAGATATTGGGTCAAATTTATCTGAACTCAATCATCACATAATTTCTTTACAACCCTAAATATTTATAAAAAACAAAATGGGATGTTTACCATACAATAACTCATAGTGTATATTTATAACCACTTTATATGGAATTTAGTTCAATAATAATGAAATAGTTTCCAGATCATAACCTCATAATGAAATAGGAGGGTCATATAGTCTCATCATAAATTAAACCATGTCTAACAAGGTATGTTTCATTATCTTAGACACACTATTCCCTTATAGATTCTTAGAAGGATTGAGTTGTGAAATAATTCCATAATCTCTCAGATGAACTATTAATTCTTGGACTGAGTATTCACCACCTAGATTTTATTGGAGAATCTTAATGCTTTTCCCAATTGATTATGTACTTCATTATAAAACTTTTTAAACTTTTCAAAAATTTCATACTTATGTTTCATCAAAATAATTATCCATATCAACTAGAGTCATCGGTAAAAGTGAAAAGGTACCTAAAACTACCATTTTCTTGTGTACTCATTGGTCCACATACATCACTATGTATGAGATCCAATAGTACGCCAACCCTTTCACCTTTTCTCTTAAAAGGAATTTTGTTCATTTTTACTAATAAAAATATTCAATATTCTCAAATTATTCGTAATCTAATGAGTCTAATAATCCATCTCTATGGTGTATTTGAATGCGTTTCTCTTTTATATTTCCAAGGTGATAATGACAATGGTAGGTGGGTTTAGAATCATCCTTAACCTTCTTATTTTGAATCTTATAAACAATACCATCCATATCAAGAATATATAAATGTTTCATTAATTCCCAACAACATAAAACATTTCATTATTATATATAGAAAACCTATTGTTTTTAATAATGAATAAAAATCCCATCATACCCATACAAGACACAAAAATCAAATTCCTCTTTATAGAGGGAATATAACAACAATTTTTCAATTCAAGGACTAATACACTAGGTAGAATAAGATCATAAGTGATAACTTATAATATAAAAAATTTTTATCCATTATAACGACCCATAATTTACATACATTGTTAATACTTCAAAATTGAAGCACACTTATAACAACATATGACAAAACCACAAAGGACCGTATAGGTATAGTGTCTTTAGAAACTGGGAAACATAAACAACTGGTTCATAAATCTTCTACAGTGTCTCCCATTTATTTCATCATATCTAGGGTCCCTTTTAGCATATCCTACTTAATATCCATCTTCCTGACCTGGGGAAAAGAAAACATACAAAAAGGGTGAGCTCAAATGCTCAGCAAGGGAAAATAAAGGAAATAAAAATCATATCATATCTTTTTGAAAATCATAACCTGCAAAAGAGATCATAATATCTTAACATGGAATAAATCATAGAATTGAAAATGAGATACCCATAATCATAACTTAAAACTTGAAACTTTGTGGCATGCACACATAATCATGTAAAATCATTTCTTGTTAGTCATGACTCATTGCCAAGACTATCTTAGCGGACAAAGTCCATTTCTGAACCGAGTTCACTCATCGTTTCAGTCCTGTATCACTGAACCGAAATAACCTTCCGTTCCAGCCATGTCTATCTCATGAAATATAAATCTTTACCCAATGCATTGGAGGGAGATATAGGTCCCACCCATCTTATAATGAATCCTTTCTTATGTGTGCCACATAATCATAAATCATACATCATCGCATAACACATGTAACAAAAATGGGATTCTTGAAACATCATGACATCATAAAAAAAATCATATAAGGTAAATGACTTCATAAAAATAATTCCCTCAAGACATAATCAAATCAATGTAATAATAGGGATAAAAATAGAACCCTATATTATCATAGATGGAAAATAATTTTGATAAAACATTTGAACTCCATTCTTGAGGAAAATATCCTTTCTACTTCAAATACATTTTTCCTCTCTTAACATGTCATACAATTTTAATCTAAAAGAAGTTGATTAAAAATAATCTTGAAAAATTTTAAAGGAATCTTCTTGGAAATAATGTTTTAAAAATCCATTCATGCCATATAAGTTAAAAAAAACATTCTTCTCGTACTTTTGTCGGAAAAGTCAAAAAGTACCTCGTACAAAAAACGCCAAAAGATTCCTTTCATATCTTTTACTAAAATCTCACCGAAGGGTAAAATTTGATATAAACTATTTTAGAAGGATATAAATATTACATATTGGGGAAACATGGATGTGGATGATAAAATACACCCCAGTAAATACCAAAGTATAAACAATCTCGGATAAAATGAGATTGTGACATTTCCCTTACCTTAGGTCCGATTTGCTTTGTACGTGTCCGAATATCCTGTATAATGGTTTAAATAATGTTATTGACTTATTCCAGAATCATAAATATTGATATGATATCATATATGGTCATATTCTTAGCTTCTTATTAGTAATATTTCATTGTTACTTGTTACTCGGGTCTTTATTGCCTTTTGTTCTTATGCGTGTTTTGCCGAATAAATTCTTATTCTTCTTTTAAGGTTATAGATACCTTATATCCAGAATGGTATTAGTGTAACATATATCATATTTATTCATTCAATTCATTTATATAATTACTATGTAATGATGATCATGTAGAACGAGTCGCATCACATCGTGGAGACGGTATTCCGTACGTACGCACGAGCGATGATATTGTTCCCATGATCGTGGAATTGTATTTAAGTGTATTTATACTATTTCAGTATCCATATCACTTTATAATAATCATATATAGTTACTCATTACACCATTATACCCATCCTTGTAAGGTGATGGTGGAAAATAGATTACACCACGGCGTGGAGACGGTATTCCGTACGTACGCACGCGCGGTGATTTCATTTTTCCGTAGGATGGATAGAAGGTGAATTAGGGTTGTTTCATATTTATAATAACATATCAGTATGTAAGTAATACTGATGTTATTACTTTATCATGAAACAACTAAAGAAGAAGAAGATGAAGAAGAAAGAAATTGAAAAGATCGGTAATGGATATTACCTCTTCTTTGAAACGCCTCTTTGAATCCTCCACTTAGGGAACTAAGATTGGTCTTTGAAGAAGACCAGTACCTCTAGGATTATTCTAGGGAATTGGAGAAGGGATTTTTTCAGGGTTTGGACGAGCTTGAGTGCTCAAATTGGTGTGAGGAGAAGGGGGAGGAGGTGCCCTTTTATAAGGGAGGAGAGGGGCACCTTAGGAATATCTCAAAATATTATTTTATATTAAAGTCAAAATTGGTTTATAATGGTTCCAAAGGGTCTTATTTCGAAGGTAAAGTGGGTATGGGTCGAAATCCTATCAACCAATCGGATTTAGACAAGTTTAGGTTGTTATTTTAACCTTATAAATTAGATTTAACTCTAAGTTAAATAATTTAACTTTTACCGTGACTTTTTGTTTTCTTACACTATATGGTCAATACACTTACTATAACATGACAAACTAACCCCAAGTTGTTTATTATTAATATATATATCCTTATATAAGTCATTTGGCCGAACCTTAGATTTTTAGAAATAAAATAACAATTAATAATATAATATTTTATTTAAAAACTATTTTGTGTCAATTTTGACACTATTTGATATTTGATTTTTGTGAAAGTCATAACAGAATTATATGTTCGAAACAAGTTGATTAAATCAACAATAGTATATCATAGTAACCTAGAAAATTAGTGGAATTCATAAAAAGTCTCAAATTACATTTATTTGAGCATTTATAACATCAATTATGTTAACATTTCCTTAAAAGGGTAATTACTGCATCATTGTTGTGTCATACATAAACTAATATATTTAATGTCTAAAAATTATAAATAAAATATCATTATGTAGGAAATCTTTTTAGATTTATAATGAATATTTATAGTCGAATTTATCTTATGTATAACCCCATATTAAAAATGTTTTAGTTATTAAACTTTGATTTTAACTATTTTAACTATTCATTAAATAAAATAATATTAAATGTCATAATCTAATCCAAGTGGACCTAAATGGTCATATTATATTAATAAGGTTGTTTTTGGTCGAATTACACTTATCCAATAGAATTAGGACATGTGTTAGGGTAATAATAATATCATCTTTACCCTTAATTACCCTATTTACTTTTTACCATGGTAAAAAAAAGTAAAAAGTTACTATTCACCAAAAATTATTTTCATCTCATTGAACCAAATTTTATTCCTTGATATTAACCGTGTCTCTCATATTTTCAAAATTCCACTCACAGAAGCGGTAAAATTAAGTTTTATGAAAAATTCAGTTTTTTAACTACCACTTAGTGGTTTCACTATTCATCAAAAATTGGAAGTTTTCAGAAAAATACCAAAATTTCACCCTAGGCTAATTTCGGTATTCCAAATCCAAAAAATGAGGTCCATTTTGAAAGATAAAATTTCAAAAAGTGGTTATTACTATTCATAACGGCTATTTTAAATAATATTTTAATAGCATATCATCGTTTAGTGAAACTCGGTATTGCGTACAACGCAAGCTATCAAGGAAGGTCGAGATTGCGTGTAAAGTAAGTCAAGCTAGTGTGTAGTGAAATATTCCTTTGATGATATATATATAACATAAAAACAAAATATTACTCATAAAAATCTCGGGTGTTACATTCTACCCCCCTTAAAAAGAATTTCACCCTCGAAATTCGTAACTTTGTAACAAACAGATGAGGATACTTCTCCCTCATCATATCCTCAAGCTCCCATGTAGCTTCTTCAAGTTGGTGGTTCCTCCATAAAACTTTCACCAATCGAGTGGTCTTGTTTCGTAGGACTTTTTCGCTACGATCCAGAATCTCTATCGGTTGTTCTTCATAAGAAAGATCTTGCTCCAGCGGTACAACTTCTGAGCTGAGTACATGTGAAGGATCAGGTATGTACTTTCTCAGGAGAGATACATGGAACACATCGTGAACTTGAGAGAGATTCGGTGGAAGCGCCAATCGGTAAGCTACCTTCCCAACACGATCCAGTATTTCGAAAGGACCAGTATATCTAGGGCTCAACTTCCCCTTCTTTCCAAATCTCATAACCCTCTTCCAGGGAGATATTCGTAAGAACACTTTATCACCCACTTCAAACTCTAGGTCTTTTCTTCGGTTGTCGGCATAAATTTTCTGTCGACTCTGAGCTTCTCTTATGTGTTTTTGAATAGATCTGACCTTTTCTGCCATTTCATCAACGAGATCAGGTCCTAATAGCTTTCTTTCCCCAACTTCATCCCAGCAAGTTGGAGTCCTGCATTTCCTTCCATAGAGAAATTCATAAGGAGCCATCTGAATACTGGAGTGAAAGCTATTATTATAAGAAAATTACACCAAAGGTAGGTGTTGATCCCAACATCCTTTTAAATCCATAGAGCAAGCTCTCAACATATCTTCTAGGGTTTGAATTGTTCTTTCAGACTGACCGTCTGTCTGAGGATGATAAGCAGTGCTGAAACTCAAATCTGTATCCAGAGTATGCTGAAGACTTCGCCAGAACTTCAAGGTAAATCTCGGATCCCGATAAGATATAATAGAAAGTGGTACTCCATGCAATCTTACCACTTCCTTTACATATATCCTGGAAAGCTGACCCAGAGAGAAATCCTCTCTAATAGCAATGAAGTGTGCAGACTTTGTAAGACGATCAACTATGACCCAGATAGCATTATTGCCTTTGGATGTTTTAGAAAGTCCTGTGACAAAGTCCATAGTGATGTTTTCCCATTTCCATTCGGGTATGGGTAATGGTTGTAACATCCCCTTAGACTTCTGTCTCTCAGCTTTAACTTGTTGACAAACCAAGCATCGAGAGACATATTCAGCAACATCTCTTTTCATGCCATCCCACCAGAAGTACTCTTTCAGGTACCTATACATCTTCATGCTTCCAGGATGAATAGATAATGAAGAACTATGAGCCTCATCCAGCAGCTCCTTCTTTAATTCGGGGATGGGAGGAACACAAACCCGATTCCTGAACTTTATTATCCCATCACAATCAAGGTTGAATTCAGGAACATTTCTCACCTTCTTTTGTGACTCGACATCTTCTTTCTGTGCCTCTTTAATCTTCACATGTATAGATGGTTGAACATTCATTTGAGAAAGATAAGATTTTCCCCTTCCATTATAATTCCAAGATCCATCCTTTGTAAATCCATAAATATTGGATCTTTTGTGATCCTCATCATGGATAAACTAGCATGGTCTTGTCGACTTAATACATCTTCCACCTTGTTTGCTTTCCCAGGGTGGTAATGGATTGAGCAGTCATAATCCTTAATCAGGTCCAACCATCTTCTTTGACGCATATTCAGATCCTTTTGTGTGAAAATATACTTTAAACTTTTATGATCAGTATAAATATCACACCTTTCACCATAAAGGTAATGCCTCCAAATCTTTAATGCAAAGATTACCGCAGCTAACTCCAAATCATGTGTTGGGTAATTTTGCTCATGGATTTTCAACTGTCGTGAGGCATAAGCTATCACCATATCATTTTGCATAAGAACACACCCTAATCCCTTCTTGGATGCATCACTATAGATCACAAACATTTCTCCACTACAAGGCAGTGTGAGCACAGGTGCACTGGATAACCTTCTTTTTAACTCCTTGAAATTCTCTTCACATTCTTCCGTCCAGACAAAATTAACTCCTTTCCGAGTCAACTTAGTGAGTGGATTAGATAATCGTGAAAAATCTTTTACAAAACGTCGATAATATCCAGCCAAACCAAGAAAACTTCGGATCTCAGTTACTGTTGTTAGTCTCGACCATCTTTCGATAACCTCTGTTTTTGCTGGATCCACAGATATCCCCTCTTTTGAGATAATGTGACCCAAAAATGCAACTTTTTGAAGCCAAAATTCACACTTGGTAAATTTAGCATAAAGCTTCTCCTTTCTCAGGGTCTTCAATATAATTCTCAAGTGATCTTCATGTTCTTCCTTGCTCTTTGAATAGACAAGAATATCGTCTATAAAGACTACCACAAATTGATCAAGATAGTCTCTAAAGACTCTATTCATCAGATCCATGAAGATAGCAGGGGCATTAGTAAGACCAAATGGCATCACTATAAATTCATAGTGTCCATACCTTGTACGAAAAGACGTCTTTGGTATATCCTCCCTTTTGACCCTTAATTGATGATACCCTGAACGAAGATCAATCTTGGAAAAGTATTGAGCTCCACGTAGTTGGTCAAATAAGTCATCAATGCATGGGAGAGGATATTTGTTCTTGATAGTGATCTTGTTAAGTTCTCGATAATCAATGCAGAGTCTCATTGATCCATCTTTCTTCTTAACAAATAGAACAGGTGCTCCCCAAGGTGACGCACTAGGGCGTATGAATCCCTTATCAAGACTCTCTTGGAGTTGCTTCTTCAATTCCTGCAACTCAATTGGGGCCATTCTATAAGGTGTCTTTGAAATAGGCAAAGCACCCGGTACGAGTTCTATTGAAAACTCAACCTCACGATTTGGTGGAAGACCCGGTAATTCCTCCGGAAAGACATCATCAAACTCCCGTACGATTGGAATATTCTTAATCGCGAGTTTCTCACCAACCATTTGAGATAAATAACCTTCATTTAGTGGAATCAATACCCATAAAATGGAAGAAATTTCCACTGGAAGGTTATGTTCATCCTTGCATTGATAGACGATCATAGATTGATCTGGAATATGAAATGTGACTTCCCTTCTTTGGCAATTGATATGATCTCCATGTAGAGAAAGACAATCCATGCCAAGAATCACATCAAATTCCACTATAGGAAGGACCACAAGATTTGCAGGAATCACTTTCCCACAAACTTCGATCGGAGAAGAATTATAAACTTTTGATGCGATTTATGTGCCATTAGGTGTTGTCACAGCTAACTCAACATCTAATTGTTGAGGTAATACGGTGATACCCATAGAAAATTCTTCAGAAATAAAAGAGTGGGTGGATCCAGAATCAAATAAAACATTTTCTACTTTAGAGTGGACGGTAAGTGTACCGTTCACCACTTCGTTATCATACTCCACATCGCTGATAGAAATTGCATGTGACTTTCCTTTGTCTTTAGCCTTAAGAGTTTGTTGACGTCGACCATCATCATCAACCCTTGGATTTGGGCATTGATTGGCATAATGACCCATCTCCTTGCACTTGAAACATTGAAGTGTAGTAGGTTCATTCTGTGTATCCCTTCCTTTGTTTGCATCATTAGACATCTTCTTCCCATTATCGTGACATTCAAATGCCCGATGACTTTCCTTTCCACATTTGAAACATTTACTTGTCCCTTTAAGACAACTCCCTCCATGTTTCTTTCCACACTCTGAGCATAAGGGAAAGCTCATCTTCTTTTCAGTGTGCTCTTTAGATTTTCCTTTGAATTCCATTTTCCTCTTCTTATCAAACCCATATGACTGATGGGTTACTCAAATATCTATCTCGACTTTGAGAGCACATCGAACGATTTCCTCGTAGCTATTGAAGTCCCTTATGGCTAACACCCTTCGAAGACTTGGTTTTAAGCCACTAAAGAATCGATCGATCTTACTCTCAGGTTGGATAATAATACCAGAAGCGTACCTTTCAAGTCTTGTAAAATTTGCTTCATAGGTACCAACAGATTCATCATCCCTTTGCTTCAGTTCAAGAAACTCTTTCTCCATCTTTGTTCGGAGAATACGAGGGAAGTACTTATTGAAAAATAAGTTCTTGAACTCGTCCCATTCCATGGACTCAATTTCATCCCTTTGCCTCGTATTCTTAATAATATTCCACATAACACATGCAACAAAAATGGGATTCTTGAAACATCATGACATCATAAAACAAATCATATAAGGTAAATGACTTCATAAAAATAATTCCCTCAAGACATAATCAAATCAATGTAATAATAGGGATAAAAACAGAACCCTATATTATCTTAGATGGAAAATAATTTTGATAAAACATTTGAACTCCATTCTTGAGGAAAATATCCTTTCTACTTCAAATACATTTTTCCTCTCTTAACATGTCATACAATTTTAATCTAAAAGAAGTTGATTAAAAATAAGCTTGAAAACTTTTAAAGGAAGCTTCTTGGAAATAATGTTTTAAAAATCCATTCATGCCGTATAAGTTAAAAAAAACATTCTTCTCGTACTTTTGTCGGAAAAGTCAAAAAGTACCTCGTACGAAAAACGCCAAAAGATTACTTTCATATCTTTTACTAAAATCTCAACGAAGGGTAAAATTTGATATAAACTATTGTAGAAGGATATAAATATTACATATTGGGGAAACATGGATGTGGATGATAAAATACACCCCAGTAAATACCAAAGTATAAACAATCTCAGATAAAATGAGATTGTGACATTTCCCTTACCTTAGGTCCGATTTGCTTTGTACGTGTCCGATGCTCCTGTATAATGGTTTAAATAATGTTATTGACTTATTAAAGAATCATAAATATTGATATGATATCATATATGGTCATATTCTTAGCTTCTTTTTAGTAATATTTCATTGTTACTTGTTACTCGGGTCTTTATTGCCTTTTGTTCTTATGCGTGTTTTGCTGAATAAATTCTTATTCTTATTTTAATGTTATAGATACCTTATATACAGAATGGTATTAGTGTAACATATATCATATTTATTCATTCAATTCATTTATATAATTACTATGTAATGATGATCATGTAGAACGAGTCACATCACATCGTGGAGACGGTATTCCGTACGTACGCACGAGCGATGATATTGTTCCCATGATCGTGGAATTGTATTTAAGTGTATTTATACTATTTCAGTATCAATATCACTTTATAATAATCATATATAGTTACTCATTACACCATTATACCCATCCTTGTAAGGTGATGGTGGAAAATAGATTACACCACGACATGGAGACGGTATTCCGTACGTACGCACGCGCGGTGATTTCATTTTTCTGTAGGATGGATAGAAGGTGAATTAGGGTTGTTTCATATTTATAATAACATATCAGTATGTAAGTAATACTGATGTTATTACTTTATCATGAAACAAATAAAGAAGAAGAAGTTGAAGAAGAAAGAAATTGAAAAGATCGGTAATGGATATTACCTCTTCTTTGAAACGCCTCTTTGAATCCTAAACTTAGGGAACTAAGATTGGTTTTTGAAGAAGACCAGGACCTATAGGATTATTCTAGGGAAGTGGAGAAGGGATTTTGGCAGGGGTTTTCCGAGCTTAAGTGCTCAAATTGGTGTGAGGAGAAGGGGGAGGAGGTGCCCTTTTATAAGGGAGGAGAGGGGCACCTTAGGAATATCTCAAAATATTATTTTATATTAAAGTCAAAATCGGTTTATAATGGTTCCAAAGGGTATTATTTCGAAGGTAAAGTGGGGATGGGTCGAAATCATATCAACCAATAGGATTTAGACAAGTTTAGGTTATTATTTTAACCTTATCAATTAGATTTAACTCTAAGTTAAATAATTTAACTTTTACCGTGACTTTTTGTTTTCTTACACTATATGGTTAATACACTTACTATAACATGCCAAACGAACCCCACGATGTTTATTATTAATATATATATCATTATCTAAGTCATTTGTCCGAACCTTAGATTTTTAGGAATAAAATAACAATTAATAATATAATATTTTATTTAAAAACTATTTTGTGTCAATTTTGACACTATTTGATATATGATTTTTGTGAAAGTCATAACAGAATTATATGTTCTAACCAAGTTGATTACATCAACACTAATATATCATAGTAACCTAGAAAATTAGTGGAATTCATAAAAAGTCTCAAATTACATTTATTTGAGCATTTATAACATCAATTATGTTAACATTTCCTTAAAAGGGTAATTACTGCATCATCGTTGTGTCATACATAAATTAATTTATTTAATGTCTAAAAATTATAAATAAAATATCATTATGTAGGAAATCTTTTTAGATTTCTAATGAATATTTATAGTCTAATTTATCTTATATATAACCCCATATTAAAAATGTTTTAGTTATTAAACTTTGATTTTAACTATTTTAACTATTTATTAAATAAAATAATATTAAATGTCATAATCTAATCCAAGTGGACCTAAATGGCCATATTATATTCATAAGGTTGTTTTTGGTCGAATTAAACTCATCCAATAGAATTAGGACATGTGTTAGGGAAATAATAATATCATCTTTACCCTTAATTACCCTATTTACTTTTTCCGTGGTAAAAAAAAGTAAAAAGTTACTATTCACCAAAAATTATTTTCATCTCATTGAACCAAATTTTAGTCCTTGATATTAACCGTGTCTCTCGGATTTTCGAAATTCCACTCACAGAAGCGGTAAAATTAAGTTTTATGAAAAATTCAATTTTTTAATTACCACTTAGTGGTTTCACTATTCATCAAAAATTGAATGTTTTCAGAAAAATACCAAAATTTCACCCTAGGCTAATTTCGGTATTCCGAATCCAAAAAATGAGGTCCATTTTGAAAGATAAAATTTCAAAAAGTGGTTATTACTATTCATAACGGCTATTTTAAATAATATTTTAATAGCATATCGTCGTTTAGTGAAACTCGGTATTGCGTACAACGAAAGCTATCGAGGAAGGCCGCGATTGTGTGTAAAGTAAGTCAAGCTAGTGTGTAGTGAAAAATCCCTTTGATGATATATATATAACATAAAAAAAAAATATTACTCATAAAAATCTCTGGTGTTACATCCATTACTTATAAAAAGATATAATTCTCCCTTTATTAATTCCCTCATATCTCTGAGTCTATGTTTTTCAACAAAAAAGTGTGATGCACACTCAATATCTAATACCCACAAGTCAAACTTAGTTGAATTAATCTCAATAAAATTCATACTCATATTCTCAAAAAATTTTCTCTTTGAGAGAAATTCTCAACCCTAGATACCAATATTTAACTTTTTTAAAAGTTTATACCTATTAGTGATATCAATATGGTTGTGATTAAGTATTTTATAATCTACAACAAAGACATATAAATTGGTGAGTATCATGTATCACATATTTTCATTGAGGAATTTAAATAAAATCCCCCCATTAAAAATAATGACCCATTACATCATATCAATTTATAGATCCAAGATCCATATTTCACTAAGCATTGATCCTTCTATGGCATTTCTCTCACCACTTAGTTATATATGCAGGGGATCATCCCAATCAAAATAGTTGTGAATATTGGATAGGTGAGTGGAAAATACATTTTACATATCCATCATATGGATAATTTAAACTATATTTCTCCAGTAACCTAATCCTATTAGGGTCTTCTGGATAGTGTAACCCAAATAAAACACTAACAATAGGCTAAAAAAGGACAACCCAAGGGCACCTAGATATAGAATTACCTACCCAATGATGTTCTAGTGTCACCCATTACTTTCTTTCCTTACACAAGATAATCCATGGGCACCTAGTTGTGGCATGACCTACCCAATTAGATGATCGAGGTCATGAAAAGTATTGATTTGGAAGGAATATCACACTTAGTATTTAGGGTTTATAGTCTCAGTAATTTAATTTAAATCATATTAATTTTAAATCCATAACTATTAGATATTATTTAATCATTATATTATCACATTTTATTCCTTTTTATGTATGAATTATTTTAATTATTTAGTTTTGGAAACCCTATTCTAACTTCTAAATTAACATGTTAAAACCAAATTAATGTGTAAATATTTACATAACCCACAAGTTTGTGCTAATTTTCCAAAAATAGAATCTAGATATATTTATACATATCCAAATGTATTATATGAATAAGGTACAAAAATGATTCATGTAAAGGCCTAGAGTTATATGATATTTACAATATCATTATGAGTAATCTTGGGGCAACATATATCAAACCCTATTCACCTTTCTAGATAAGGCATAGCCTCCAAGCCAGTAAGTGGTCTGACCCCAAATCCCTTTACATGGGGATACTTTTATCAAGAAATAATTAAATTAATGATATATAACACACCTAATATTCAAAAACTATATTCAAAAACTATTCCCATGATCATAAGTCAAAATACAAATTGAGTTTAAGGTAGATGAAAAACTAAATCTTATGGAGTCATACCTAACATGTAATGTAGGGATCTAACTCTTAGAAGTAGTTTAATAGTTAAACATAAAGTATACATGATATTCAAATTTCTTAAAAAATTTACTAAACATGAATATCAAATGAATTTCTTAAATAAATAAACATTTTATTTATTTTACAAAACATGAGATAAACATTCATGAACATTTCATAAATAAGTTCTAATTTTAAATATTTTATAAATTAGAAAAACATTATTGACATTCCATAAATTTAAACATAAATAATTTATCTTCATATCAATATGAACTATTTTATATTTAGTATTATATGAAATTCATATAATATTTCATGAATTGTAAAAATTTCATAATTTAATTTCTATTATAGAAACATTTTATATAATCTAAATGTCATTTATTTTTGAAATTTATAAACATTTTGTAAATTACTCCTTATGATTTAAAAATAAAACATTTTATTTATATACCACAAAGAATGTTATATAATTTTTGAAAAGTTATTTTCATATTAACCTTTAATATTTAGAGAAAATGTTTCATAAAAATTTATTTAATTAATTATAAACAATTTATAATTAATTAATTAAGTTATAAATTCTATATTAAATTAAATATTCTCAAAATACCATTTATCAAGAATTATAATCATTTTATAAATCATTAAAACCATTAAAATGCCAATTTTAAATAACATTCTTATGTTTACCCTTACACAAAGGGGTATACCTATTTAAGGTTAAAATATTCCACCCTTACATAGGTTTCTAGGAACTGCTACATCAAGGTAAGTTAGTGAATAAATTTACACAACTAAATTGTAACCCATTGTGTAAAGGTAACCTAGATGTTACCATTACGTAGACCATCTATGTAATGTTAACATGATTGTTACCTTTACACAACACATCTGTGTATAGGTAACCCACAATTTACCTTTATATAAACCCATTTATAGAAAGTTAAATGACTACAACCATTACATAGCCACCTCTATGTAAGAGTAATAGATATGAACTTCATGTAGAACCCAACTGATACTTAAAGGTAAGTAAATATTGCAGATGAATTTTATGATATGTTGTTCTTTGATTTAAGTCAAAAACCAATATTTAAAAAAAATTTAAATATTAAATAATCATGCTATGTTACCACTTATGGGTTTAATTTAATCATTTATTGATTATCGGTAGTGAAAAACAACCAAAACACACACCGATCCATATTTAGGAATTCAAAGTTCTAAAAGTATCAAAAACAACACACTATAAGTACATGGTATCCATATTTTACAAATGATAACATCATAACTTTTATAGAGTGTGTTTGAGGGTGATTACTAAAGTAGAAAAAATATTCTCCATGACTCTGAGGGAGTACACTAACCAAAGGGTTACAATTCAGAACCATAGGACTCAAATATGCTTGAAGGGGTGTTAGAGCCTTGAACAAAATTTAATGAATATTCTATGAGAATGAAGAGGGTTTTATAAAATTTTCCTAAAAGTGCTGATCATATCACCTTAGAAACACACTCAACATACCCAATGGAGAGAAATACTATTTTTATATGGTCAAAGCATGATTCTATTCAAAAAATATCATATATGTTATTTCCCATTGGATGAAGCTTTCATTGAACACTTAAAATATTAAATAAAAATCTTGAATAAACCAAATATTTGGTTCATAACTGATAAAATACTATTGGGAGAGAGATAACCATTGTATCTCATGAAACATTCTGTATATGTTGAAACCCTATGAGTTTGGAGTGGATTTGTTGAAAATTTAATTTAGATCAGTTGTGGGGGATTTAATCTAGATGCATATGGAAGATTGCATAAGGGTAAATACCATCTTTCCTTATGTAAGGTTAGAATTTCATAAGGCTATCATGAAGACTGTGTAAAGGTAACTAAAGTAAAATATGTTCTTTATGTAAGGGTAACCAGACATAGCATAAAGGTAAACATGTCAGGCTATGAGGATGCATAAGGGTATCTGTGAGGCTGCGTAAGGGTATTTGGGTGACCTTCTATAAGGGTAAATAGGATAAGCTATGATTCCATGAAAAGGTATCTGAGTGACCTACATAAGGGAAAACAAGTAAGGTTGCAAGGCTGTATAAGGGTAGCCATGAGCTTCCTCTACTCGCGCAAAAGTCAATCCCATCTTGCATAAGGGTAAACTGAGTATTCCATTATCCATGTAAGGGTAAAGTGAAACCTATGTAAAGGAACATATATGTTTTCATATCTCATATAAGGGTAAAAAATTGAGGCTATGATATAGTAGAATATACCACATTAAAGTCCATGTGAAGTTGAGATATTGAAAGTTTTCACACTCCACAAAGTAAAGGATCTCACCATAGAATATGTTTAAAATTATTTTATAGTGTTTAATGCACTATAATAAAAAAGTCATGTCATAGGATAAAGGAGTATTACACAGTGGATCTAATGGCTACACTGAAAAAGTTAAGTGGAGCTATTTTTGGTGTTTTTCTCTTTTAGAGATGTCTATGCTGTAGAGAAGAAGCTATGACATTATAGTGGGAAGTTTTAAAGATTTATATAGTACTGAAACATGTAAGATTAACTATATCGTAAGGTTTTTTTGAATACACCATGGAGGTAATGGATATTCTATAGTATCCATACATGAATATATGAGTAAATTTTGAGAGAACCTTAACTATCCAAAAATACAGTGAATGTGTGCAGTTATTCCTAAATGGAGGGTCAACCACATTTGATGAAGTCTTTATGACCGTGGTCTATGAATTTTTAAAAAGTAAATACCATGATCATCATGGGTTCACATTCAGTCATCCATATTTACAAATATAAAAATTGTCACAAACCAGGCTAGATACACTGGTACAACAACACCTGAGCCAACACTGGCATATCCTGAAGGGAATTCTTGATCCTTAAGAACTTCACTTCTTGGATCCAGAAACAAAATTTTGATAGATTTATGTAAAGTTAGTGATCTCTCAAAATTTCTAAAATTTCTCTTAGATGAAGTAAATGGTCCTCCTCATTTTTAAAGTAAACTAAGAGGTTATTCAAAAATACCACCATGAACGAATCGAGATATTGATGAAAGATAAGGCACAAAAAGGGCATCAAAGATCCTATTCTCTTTTCATTATGAGGGGTATAACAATATCCATCACATAATATATAGGATCTATAATAAGGTTTAGAAAATTCACAACATGTATCAATATGAATTAATGAGATGCACCAATATAAAATAAAGTAGTCACTAAATATGAATGTATAGTGATAGTGCCTCTTACTATTATTGGACCTGCATCAAATTCCTCTATAGACTCTTCCACTACATGAATAAGCACTGTTCCAAATTATTGAGGATGAAACCCCTTAGTTCTTGAATCATACAATTGAAACCCAATACCTTTAGGTGATGATGATCCCATTCCACAATGTGGGGTGGAAAATAAATGACATATCTTATGCAGGTGTCCTGAGCGACAGTAAAAACTATAGATCTTTGGTGCCTCAGTACAAATTTGATTCAAATTACCTACCTTTCCACATTGAAATAAAGTCAAGGGTCCTTGAATTGACACCACATAAGGTCTATATGATTCATTTTGTTGAGATCCATCATGAAACTCATCATGCTTCCTATTCCCTTTATAGGGACCAACAAAACTGCCACTCGGAGTAAGAGGAACTCCTGTCAATCCTGACTTACCAAATAGGTCAAGCTCATCCATCAATTATCTATCCAACACATCTGCATATGAAGTGATATCTAACATGAAAAATTGAGAATGAATTTAATATTTAAGATCCATCCCAAATCATTGATACTTTAGCTTTTTATTCTTCACTACCTTAAGAGAAAATTGATTGAGTTTAGCAAAGAGGTTCGTATACTGAGTCATGGTCCTATCACCTTTATAGAGGATAAGAAACTCCATAGAATTCTCCAAAACAATCAAATCTAGATAGAACTATTCTATGAAAATATATCTGAAATATTTCCACTCCAATACCATATGTTTCTTCACTATATCCATTAAATCCCACCACTACCATCTAGGTCCTTCAAGCTTGAAGGTATCACATTTCACATTTATAACATTTAGTGTTTCCAAGAACTAAAAATAATCTCAATCTTTTTCAACCAATGCTTAGCCTCTTTAGGAACATTCAAGCCTTAGAAAGATGGTGGTTTCTATTGAAGAAACTCCTAATCATGGTCTCTAGATTCACCCATTTTGGGTTCTCTAAGTAGATCCTAGATGGTAATGGGTGTGGTTACCTATCCTAGATATTAGAAAATATGCACCACTATTTCAATAAGGTTCTAATCAAGTGGAGGACTTTCTTTCTATGGTTCATTAGCATCTCTCTCCTAAGGTATGTTCAAAAATCTTCTTGGGGGTATAAGACTATACATTTTCAACATGAAACATGAAAACATTAGAAAATATACCCAGATTATCAAATAAATCAAGATATATAAGAATATCAATTCCATTAGATAGAATTAAAATTTATGTGATTTCAAAATAATCAGATTAAATTTAGGGAAAATACTAGAATCAGATCAGTTATTCCTCAATGCCACTTTTCCCCAACACCTTTGGTGGCTTAAGGCTTGCTACAATGAGAGCTGGAATTACACTCGATTTTAACTACCCCTAAAGTCCCAACAATCCTACCTTTTGTCTACCAAGACATCCTAGACTATATACCAACATCAAGGACAGATGAAAAATCTCACCTTTGATACAATTTTGTCATGAACTAGCCTAGATACCTTGGTACACTCATACCTAATGAGAAATGACAAATCTCAAAAGGCATTCTCAATCCCCATAGGTTAAAGACTAGCCCATGACATCAACAAGAAGTCAAGGGAATAATTTTTTCCACAAGAACAAATAATAAAGATAGAATAGTGGATGATAAATCAATACATAGTTGGTATACTAATAATCCTCATGGAGAAAAGTAAAACAAGTAGTCAAATAGCTTAAAGTAATATATCATCAAAAAGATGACACAACATCTATCTAGTCATAAAATCAGAATCTCTATGTAATGATTGGATCAAAGCTCCAATAGACACTATCATCACCTAAAGTCCCATGAATAAAGAAAAAACTCCACCCCTAATTGTTCATTTACCTCTTAATTGATGTAGAATAATACAATCTATAAATGACTGAAGTAAAAGGTATTGTGTGAGAAAAAAAATGCCAGTAAGATTCCACCAAAATTTCCATAACCAATTACATAGTAAATAATCCATTTATGATTCAATTTTAAATAAAACAATGCATGATAGATCATTTTCACATTTTAAACCAAAACATGCTTTCATCATTAGTAGTTGGAAAGTATATCAAATGAAAATTTTCATAAATGAAATGCATAAATAAAATATTTTTATAATCACTGGTATGTAACAATCAAGTCAAAACCAAGAAAATTTTTCATAATCCATGAGATAAGTTAGTTTCTAGAAATAGGATCCTCACACTAATCACTCAATAAACACAACTAAATGTGTGTTTACACATCCCTAAGGATCAGGCCATCGAGATAATAAATCAACACCCATTAGAGAAATTATACCAAATTTGGTTTAGTTAGAGTTTTAATTATTAATCCATTTCTATAGAGTTAGAGTCCTAGTGTTCTTGTAACAATCACTCACTAACTACCGAGGCTCACATGTGCTTTTTAATCAATCAATTAATCTATAATGGGTAATTAATTAATTTTAAATCAATTCACAATTTAAATTCCTAATTCATGTTTTAACATGATATTTCAATTTCAAAACCAAATCATATTGTTTTATCAAGTTAATTCCTTTCAAATTCATCTTTAATTTAAAGCCTTTTTATAAAAAATCAATATTAAATAATTTCATCAAATAAAATACTCATTTCAATCTATCTTTCTCAAAATACACTGAATTTATCAAAGCCTTTTAAAAAGGTTTTTATTTCAAAAAATTCATGCCTTTTTAAATAAAATATAAAATTAACTCGATTTTAATGAAATCAATTAAAATTGCATCTCAAATAAATAAAGAAAGTCATGGATTTAAATGTAGAAAAAGCCTTACAAAACCGCCTAAATTTTAACATAAGATCAAGAAATCAATCACATGAAATATGAACCACCAACGGAGAGTCGAAGGAAATGTAGATCAAGAAAAAATCTTTAGAATCATAATCCATCAAATCAGGGTTTTTATCCACGAGTTATATGAGGATCTATAACTCCCAAATAAGTAGAGAAGAGAAGAAAGGGGGATTTCAAATGAAGGGGAAAACACTTACTAGAGAGGAATCAAATACATCCAATGTCACTTCAATCCAAGAGGAAAGGGGTTGGAGAAGCCAAAATACTCTCTTGAGAGCCTCCAAAAGTCAAAGGACCAAGTTAGTTTTGAATGGGAGGTTTTCTGTTTAAAAAATAGGGTACCAATATTTGGATTAAATTTTTTGGGGGGGGGTTAAAAACCTGTTCGTACAGTTTCCTTGTTGGGATGCATGATTAGTACTAATAGTGCACCCTAACCAGATTATTGAAAGGATGTATGGTTTTTCTACATGGTTAGACTAACATTATTACAACTTTTATAACCCCCATGATCCAAGGCCATACAGTTTGGAGAGGAGGCTTCACATTTTTCACTAACTGTGTACTAACCATGTTCCACCCTCCAGAACCACCACATAGGGCACACTATTTACTGGCCCAAACCACATAGTTTTCCCTAACCATGAATCAATTTTGAATATATCTAAAAAATTCTAAAAATAAAAAATTCTCTAAATATAACCTAGAAAATACCCAAATAATGAATGATCAAAACAAGTGTAAAAAAATTTATGAATGATGGTAATGAGATGTTACAATCCCCCACCATAAACACTTCCCCCCATAAATCCTATCAAGAAGACTCCATATAAAAGAGATGAGGCCAATTATCTCTCATTAGTGTGTTGTTATCCCATGTGTCATGATAATCAGAACCAGGTTTCCATAACACCTGAACCAAGGGTATAGACTTTCCATAAAGAACTATTGTCTTAGAGTCAAAAATCCGAACAGGCTGCTCAATCATAGATAAATTAGGTTCGGCGTCAAGGTATTCCCATATCAAGACATGATATGGGTTATAGAGATACTTTTTTATATGCAACACATGAAAACAATTATGAAACTACATCAATTGAGGTTGAAAAGATGAACGGAAAGACACACTTCCAATTTACTCAACAACCTCAAATGGTACCATGTATCTTGGTGTGAGATTTCACTATTTTATAAGCCACCAATGAACCAATTAAGGAGAAACTTTCCAAAATACCTATTTACCTACTAAAAACTCTAAAGGTCATCGAAAAAATTAGCATAGGATTTATAACAGTTTTGATATGTCACTATTCATTTATGAACCAACTGAATCTTTATCATTGTATCTTGGAACAAACTAGGTCCAAAAAAATAATATTTACTAATATACAACCAAAAACTATATATTTTCATGTTTAAATATATAAGGAATCTAAGGGTTCCATACTAATGGTTGAATGGTATCTGTTTTTATAGGAAAACTCAAACAGTCCCAATTGGCTATCCCAGACTTCAGAAAAATTGAGAATACAAGTATAAAGCATGTCTTACAATATATATATATATATCATTCTGTCTAGATATCCATTTTTAATGATATACTATGCTCAATATAACATTGTATACCATTACCTCCTAGAGGCCTCTCAAAAAACGATAAGTGAAATAGTGATCCCTATCAAAAACTATAACAGATGGAACTCCATGAAATCTGATGATCTTCAGCACATATATGCTTCCGAAGTCCTCAAATTTGGTTTGGTTATAAATAGGGATAATGTGATCTGATTTTTTCAGCCGATTGATCAATACCCATATCACATTCTTCACTTTATGGGTATGAGGAAACACAACCATGAAATCCATCAAAATCTAGTCCCACATAAAAGTTAACACTGGAAGGTTTTGGAGAAAACCTAAAGGTTTATGGTGATCTTCCTTTAAATTTTGGTAATTATAACAATGAGAAAAAAATAAGTAGTGACTTATCTCATACCTGGACACTAAAATGATCACTGTATATCATAAAATATGTTCATGGTTCTTGGGTACATTTCCCATTGGGAATTATAGTAATCCCCCATTATAAATTTTCTCATGGGAAATGGTATGATGTACTGATTCCAAACAAACATAATACCCTCTAAAGATAGTGACCACTCCATCAAAATATTGTTCTTTAAGAATAATCTCAAGAAGAGAGGAGGTCAATTTCAAGATTTCCAAAATAATCTCAGTCTAATCCTCTCGAAATCCCCAATGCATGGGAGCAAATAGATCCATCAGAGTCCACCCTTCCAATGATTTTTTACAGCATGGGTCAAAAGTTTCATACTCAAGGAATCATTGATGTCATTCCCTTTACCATGGGTATGTGAAAGTTTGTAATCAAATGATTTTAGGTACTCTACCTATCCACTGGAAAAAAATCAAATATTTTTGAGAGAAGATATAAATTAAGATTTTGTGACTAGAATAAACAGTAAAGCTTTCTCCAAAAAGGCAATGATGACAAATATTAAGAGAAAACATCACAACTATGAGTTAAATATTGTGAATAATATAGTTCTTCTCATGTGGCCTAAGCTATCAAGAACTTTAGGACTCTACATGATCACCCTGTATAAGAACACAACCCAGAACCAAACCCGATGCATAAAAAAAGATTACATAGCCCCGAACAGCCTCTAGAATAGTCAACACTAGAAGAGAAGTCAAAATATGCTTCAATTTTTCAAAAGAATTCTAAAATTTCAAATCCCATAACAACTATACTCATTTCTGAGTGATAGTGTCCATTAAATAAGCCAATTTTGAGAAATTATTAAAAAATTGGTGATAATACCCTACTATTCCCAAGAATCTCCAAATCATGAAAACATGTCATAGTTTTTACCATTTCATAACGTCCTTCACCTTTTTAGGATCTACTGAAATACCATGTTCTAAGACTATGTGCCCTAAAAAATTCACTTCTCAAATCCCGAAACTACATTTTGATAGCTTGGTGTAAAGTCGGTGATCTATTAGAATTTCTAGAACTTATCTTAGATGATTCACATGGTCCTTTCTAGTTTTAGAGTAAAAAAATATGTCATCCACAAATTACACCATGAAAAAATCAAGGAACTCATGGAATATCCTATTTATTAGTGCTATAAAAACTGCATGAGCATTGTGTAGACCAAAGGCCATCATAAGGTACTCATTATGGCCATACCTACTCTTGGAAGAGATCTTTTGGATGTCAAATTATTTAATTCTGAACTGGTGATAACAACACCAAATATCAATATTCAAGAAACACTTATCCCTTTTTAATTGGTCAAACAAATCATCAGTCCAAGGCAATATATACATGTTCTTTACTGTGACTCAATTTAGTTTTTAATAATCAATACAAAGGATAAATGTCACATTGATTTTCTTTTAAAAAAGAATGGGCATTGCCTAAGGTAACATTTTCAGGATTATGAATCCCTTATCCAAAAAAGAATCCAACCAAGTCTTTAACTCTTTCAATTCAGTTGGTTCCATATGATAAAAATGAATAGGTATTGGATGAGTACTTGGTACCAAATCAATACAAAACTCTACTTCCCTTACCGATGTTAAAATAGAAAATTTAGATGGAAACATGACGGGAAACTAGAATAATATTGTAGGAATATTACTATTCAATTATTCTCACTTTAGTTTTAAAAAATAGATATTACCCTACCCAACTTTGAAAATTTGTTCCGGATCTGCTTGACCTCAAGTCTCCTTCTCCTTGGAAAAACATGGAACACCCCATCAAGGGTTGTAAAGGAGAACAACTGAAGATAACAATCAATATGATATTTATAGGAAATCATATAATCCCTCATGAGAATGAAATATAAAGGTTTCATTTAAAGAAATAGAAAGTTCCAAGTAAGCTTGATCTTTGATGAAGTGAAGGCACAAGAAGGGTATCCGAGACCTTGTTATCTCTTAATCTTGAGGGGTGCTACAATATCCATTACATAAGTGCTAATATTCATAAGAAAAATTATAAATTTACAACATAAGTTGATATAAATGAATGAGATGAACCTGCATCGAATAAAGAAATCAATAAAGATGAATCTATAGTGATGGTTCCACCCACTATTGCTAGACTCACATAAAATCCCTTTGGAGACTCTTCCACTATGTAATGAAGCTTTGTTCCAGATTCCTGAGGCTAGAACCCCTTATTTCTTGAAATATATGATTTTAACACAATACTGTTAGGCGATGATGAGCCCATTCCACTATGCATGTCATAAAATACATGATATAACTTTTATAGGTGGCCCAAGAAACATTAATAACCACACATCTCTAGTGCCTGAATACAAACCAGATTTAAATTCCCAAACTTTCCGCATTAGAAGTAAGTCAAAGTTCTTAGACCAAGAACCATAGAAGGCTTGGATGGCTCCTACTATCAAGATACACCATGAGACTCATCCCAATTACTTTTCCCTTTAGAGGGACCAACAAAACTACCACTAAGAGTAATAGGAACTCTTGTCAATGCTGACTTACCATCCAAGTCAAGCTCATCCAGCAATGCTTTATGCAACACATCTACATAATAAATGTGCTTAAACATGAAACCTTCAGATTGAATAAAAGATAAGATACCCATATTTAATATTTCAGCATTTAGATTCTTGTTTTCACTACCTCAAGAGAAAACTAAATGAGTTATGCAAAGTGATTTGTATACTGAGTCATGGTCCTATTACCTTGTTAGAGGTTAATAAACTCTATAGTCTTTACAAAAAAAATCAAATCTAGATATAAATGTTTTATGAAAATAGATCTGAAGATTTTCTACTCTAAACCCACATGTTTCAATGTTATAACCATCGAATCCCACTACTTCCTGCTATACCCTTCAATATTGAGGGTAACACATTTTACCTTTATAACATCTGGAATTTTCAAGAACTCAAAAAATAGCTCAATATTTTTAAATGAACCTTCAAACTTCTAAGGATCATTAGAGTGTTGGAAAGATGGTGGTTTATACTAGAGAAACTATTGATCATGATATCTAGATTCATACCTTTGAGGTTACAAAACTAAATCCTGAATGGGAATGGGTGCAGTTACCTACCCCAGAGCTTGGAAAAAACACACCACTATCTCAACAAGTTTCTGATCAACTGGAGGGTTCAATTTCTATGGTTCATCAGTAGTTCCCTCTTATGATATATTAAAACATCTTATTGGGGGAATGTAACTATACAACATCAACATGGAATAAGAAAACATAAGCAAAGATACCTAGATCATCAACTCAATCAAGAGATACAAGAATATCAACTCTATCATATAGAATTTTACTTTTTTGGATTTTAAAATACTCAAATAAAATTTAGGCAAAGGACTAGAATTAGATCATTTATTCCTTAAGGAAACTATTCCCAAACACCCTTGGTGACTTAAGGATAACTACTATAAGAGTCGGAAAAAAACTCGCTCTTAACTACCCTTAAAGTCCTAAAAATCCTACTTCCTATCTACCAGGACATCCCAAACTGCATGCCAACATTAATTAAAGATGAAAAATGTCACCTATAATACAATTTTTTCAAAAACCAGCCTATATAACCTAGTACACTAATACTAGAGCCGATGCTTACATTTACTTAATGGTGTTCTAGATCCCCATGGGTTGGAAACTAGAACCTAACATCAACAAAAAGTCAAATGGAATGATAGAACAGAAGAAGATAAATCAATACATAGTTAGTATGCCAACACTCCTCAAGAATAAAAGTACCATAATCAGTCAGATATCCCAAAGTAAAACATCATCCAAAAAGATGACACAACATCTATCAATATAGAAACATAGAATCACTATGAAATGAGTGGATCACAGCTCCACTAGTCACCACTATCACCTAAAGTCCCAGAAATCAAGCACACCTACCACCCCCAAGTTGTAATGTACCTTTTCCTAGACCTGTTATAATATAATCTTCAAATTACCAAAGAAAAAGGTACTATGTGAGCAAAAACAGTTTAGTAGGATTCCACAAAAATCCCATAAGCAATTCCATAACAAATAAACCATTCATGCTTCAATTTTAAATAAAAAAGGAATGATAGATCATTTTTACATTTTAAACCAAAACATGATTTCAACACAAGAAGATGGAAATTATAAAAAAATAGGATTAAATGAACATTTTCATAAATTAAGGGCATGAATAAAATAGTTATATAATCAATGGAATGTAATAATCAAGTCAAAACCAAGAATAATGTTCATGATATATGAGATAATTTAGTTTCTAGAAATAGGATACTCACACTACTCAGTCAATAATCCTGTTTAAATGTGTGTGACACTTCTCTGAGGCACAGTCCATCAGGATAATCTATCAACACCCCATTGGGGAAATCATACTGAATTTGGTTTAGTTAGGGTAGTCATCATCAATACATTTCTAGGGAGTCAGAGTCCTATAATTCTTGTCCCAATCACCCACTTACTACCCAAGATCACATGTGCTTTAAATCAATCAATAAATCAATGATGATAAATTCATTCATTTTAAATAAATTTATAGTTCAAATTCCCAATTCAAGTTTCAACATGCCATTACAATTTCAAAACCAAATCATAGGTTTTTTTATCAAGTTCATGAATTTAAAAATCACATTTCATTTAAAGTACTTTTCTCAAAATTCAACATCAAATAATTTCATCAAATTAATTCCGAATTTCAATCCATCTTTCTCAAAATCCACCCAATTTATCAAAACCTTTGAAAAAGGGTTTACTTTAGAAAATCCATTCATTCTCAAATCAAATATCAAATTTAATCAATTTTAATGAAATAAATTTAAATTTAATCTCAAATAAAGAAAGAAATTTGAGGTTTCAATTTTAGGAAAATCCTTATGGAACCAACTACCTTTTATCAAAGTATCAATAACTCAACCACTTCAAATTAGAACTGCCAATAGAGATTCAAAGGTTAGGGAAATTAAGAAGGAACCCTTGAATCAAAATTCATAAAATCAGGGTTTAGATCCACCAAAAAAATAAGTATATATCAATCGTAAATATGGATAAAAGAGAAAAAAGGTAGATTCCAAATCAATGGAAATGCTTATCAAATAGGAATCAAACACATCCACTAACACTTCAATCTAATAGGAAAGGGGTTAGAGAAGCCAAAATCCTCTCTTAAGAGACTTTAAAATCCAAATGACTAAGTTGGGGTTGGATGAGAGTTGTTTAGTTCTAAAAAAAGGGTATTAAAATTTTAATTAAAAATTTTGTGGGGTTAAAAACCCATTCGCATGGTTTCCTAGTCAAGACACATAGTTAGTACTAACCATGTGCCTAACCATTCACCATCACTAGTATTTTGGAAAGTGTGCACGATTTAGATGTATGGTTAGACTAACCATGTTTCAACCAGGAAAACCCACACTATCCAAGGACACATGGTTTATAGGGGAGGAAATATAGTTTTCACTAATCATGCGACACCCTCCAAAACCACCACTTAGGGCACACAATTTTCTAGGAAAAACTGTACGATTTTCCCTAACTGTACACCAACCATGAAAAACTCAAAAAAATTTACAAAAATATCTAAAATTCTCTTAAAACAACCCAGAATAAGAACCAAACAAAGAATGATTAATATAGGGGTAAATAAATACCGGAAAGTTTATAACAAGATATTATAGAAATACTTACTGTAAGAAGAATATAGTCTCACATAGTAATATATTTCACGATATAATAATATTCATATAGTTACAACCCGAGATACATGGAGAATTTAAGGTACATTTATGAATTTTAAAGTGGAAGTTACTTCACATGTCATATCGACTATATAAGAGAAGAAAATATATATCACATGAGATATCTCTCAAATGATGAAAAATATAAATGTGACTCTACACCATTTGAAACATATGTAGATGAAGGGAGAGATATAATTACATTTAATTATTTATATTATAGAAGGAGAATATTTATTACACTACAAAAAATTGGAGTGTAAAGGAGGAGTTTTTGGGTTAAGAAAAGAAAATCCATTGCAGTATTATTTTGGAAAGATATAAGAACTACATGATTATTCAAGAAAGAATAAGACTGGATATCTCTTAAAGATATTGTCAACATAGGATGAGTTTCATGACCTCTCAGGGAGATAATATGCTTGAGGTGATATTCACGATAGACTTGTGAAGGAGAAACTTGAGATTCAAAGGAAAATATCTAAAAATTGGTGCATCTACATCAACACGGTGACATTGTACTTGTTCTGTGATCCAATCATGTTTTACCATTAAATTAGTGAGTGAATAAGGGGATTTTTGATGAAATTGATCATGGGGAGATAGTGCATGTACCCTAAAATATTTTAAGGTAGTGAGACTTGGAATGAGTGACCTAGAATAAAGAAATAGGTAGTGATACTTGGAAGGATTTACCTAGCCTAAATCAATAAGTAGTTATCCTTGGCAGGAGTGACCTTTCCAAATGAAATGGTCAATGAGCTTAGTGATTTTTGTGCCCTAACACAATGTTGGTGGAATGCTCCCAGGATGAGCAATTTATAACAACCCTGATCTTTATTTCACACTTAAATATAATTTATTACATAAATTTTTACTTGATAAAACATATAATATTGATATTCATAGTGTTTTTGGGGCTTAGGAACATTACATAACAACTTAAAACATGAAATACACATCTTTATTGAAAACTTCTTTTACATGACCACAACATTCCTTCGTACTTAGCATTGATAGGGATAACCTAAGGACATGAATAAGAAAATGGTGAGATATAAATTCTAGTAAGGGAGTAAACAAGGAATAACATGAATAATATAGTACATTTTTTGAAATAGGCATATCAATTGAGTATAAGATAAACATGAACATAAAGGCATGATATAGCATGATTATCATAACATGGAACTGTGGAAACAACATTTAACATGATATTAATATGAGCCAAGGATAATTGCACATGGAGCATGAGTAAACCCTCTTTGATATTTAATTTTCATGAGTAAACCCTCATTTCAATTGATGTATCATGATAATAATCTTTACCCAATGCATTGGAGCGCTATCAGGGCACACCCTTTTTAATCATTTCATTTCAGGCATAAGTGTGCTACATAGATCATACAAAATGGATTCATTAAACATAACTATTTATTACATGATAAAGTAATGTGGAATTCATACATGAAACTATATAATCAATAAGTAAATACTCATGAAGGTGAATACCCTTGATAGAGAAATGGTCATGGTATTCACTACACAATGATTTTGGCTTGGAAAATCACGGTGCAATTTCAGCAGCATAACGGTGTGACATAAGAATTCATAAAAATGGATGATGAGAGAGAAATGGGTATCTCATCATATATACATGAAATTTAAATTAAATAGGTCATATAGATACATTTACCAACATATGTAATGGAATTTATATGCATAATAGAAAATAATTGCTTGAATGTAAATGAGGAGAGAGAAATCTCTTATGGAATTTCGTCATGGTAATGGGTGTAAATGAGAAGAATTAATGAGAGAGAAATGGGTCTATAATCATTAAAAAATAAGGAGAGAAGTATGGGGGAGGTGTGAAATCATACCCCAATATTTTTATTTTAAATTAAAAGGGTATTACAACATAAAGAAACTTGGATAAAAATAAGAAAGCAAGGAATCCCTTACTTGGAAGTGTGATCCCAAAGGCTTGGGAGAGGCTTGAGAGAGGTTTATTAGGAGATTGGGTCACCTTGTGAGGATTATAGAGAGACAAGGTAAGAGTTTAGTTAAACTCCAAATGGTTTGAGTGCATAGGAATGGGATATTTAGTGGGTTTAAATAGGAAAGGAGAGAGAATTCTTTATTATTTAGGTTTTGGAAACTACACATTAAAATAATCAAACCCACAAAACAATCCATTGTTTTTCCCATGGTTTTTGAAAAATGGGAGTGGAAAAAATTATTTTATAATTCCAATGGCCAAAATTATTAAAATATTAGGCTTGATTATGTGGAGGTGAGTCACACTCTCAAGGAAATCATTTTAAAAATTTAAAATGTTTTATAAGTCTTGGAGGGTCAACTAAGGCACCATAAAATTAAAAAAATATAAAAATCACATTATTTTTAAGTTAAAACATATATTTGACGAAAATACATTTTATAGTATTTTATTACATCACTATTGAGTCATTATGATGTGATGAAACACATTATATATTTTAACAGTATTTAATTTTTACCCCAAAATTTGACTGTCTCAGAAAATTATGAAAAATTAACCATTAAATAATTTTTACATAATGAATCCAAAAAAAATATTCATTTTATCTAAATAATTTTTTAAATAATTAAATTTTTACTTTTAAAATAAAAACCTATGTTTATAAAAAATTCATGGGTTTTGACAAAAACAACTTTCAATCCTTATTAAAAATTAAAATTGTATTCATAAAAATTATACGATCATGTATATTTAATAAAAAGTAATTTAGTAATAATATTTTATTAAAATATTATTTAATTAAAAAATATATTAATTCATTAAAATATATTTCTTAATTAAATATAAATGTTAACTAAAAAAATACTACTTGTGCTCAAAGTAACAATAAAAAAATGAATGTATATTCTTTATTCTATAAAAAATATTTCACGTAATCATAGTGACAGGGTCTTGTTACATATCCCCTTATAACACCCACATAATATCTAAGGGTATGGTGTGTGATGGTGACTGACTCTTGGGATGGCTTAGATAACATTGCTCGGGTGATAATCTCTATAAACTTCCACTTACCCCGTAGGTGATTTTGTTCAAGCTTAACATGTTGAAGCTTGGCTTGTGATTGGTCAAGTGTGAAGCCTAATGATGCTAACTCATTTCCAAGACATGAAAATGGGCTTCGTAGGGAGAAATTCTACCGTATGAGGCCATCACTTCCTTTTTTTGAGTAAATTGGATTTTTTAAGGCCTTATATTTATACTAATCATGTGATTACTATTCAACGACTATATTAGAAATGGTAACATCTATTAATGGTATTTTAAAATCCATAAACACAAAACTAGGGAAGTGCATATGTTTTATATAACCATTTTACATAATAAGACATTTAATTAGATCAAGAGGAATTTTCCTTAATAAAAGTTTTGGTCATTACAATCTTCCCCCCTTAAGAAATTTCACTCTCAAAATTTCTTTTTCCCACAATAAAATAGATGAGGGTAAATTTGATTCATCACTTCCACCAATTCCCACGCTGCTTCTTCAAACATTTGGTTTCACCACAACACCTTGATGAGGGTCATTGTCTTATTTAGTATAATTTTTTCCCTATGATCTAAGATTGTCACCAGCTTCTATTCATAGGAGAGGTTATTATACAATGGTACCACCTCTATTTTGAGTATATGAAATGAGTCAGGTATGTACTTCCTCAAGAGTAATACATGGCATAGATTATGTACTTGAGACAGGTTCAGCAGGAGTGCTAGTTGATAGGCCACTGATCCAATGCGATCAAGGATCTCAAAAAGGATGATATTCCTTGGAATAAGATTTACGTTCTACCCAAATCTCATAACTCTATTACATGGTGATATGCGGAGGAATAACATGTCTCTAACATCAAACTCTAGGTCTTATCAATAATTATTATCATAGCTCATTTGTAGACTCTGAGTATCTTTAATGTGTTGCTGGATGGTCTTAAACTTTTCCACCATTTCTTCAACCATTTCTGGACCTAGGAGTTTTTGCTTCCCAACTTCATCCCAACATGCTAGTGTTCTATACCTCTTCTAATAAAGGTCTTCATAAATATCCATTTGGATGCTTGAGTGGAAAATATTATTGTAAGAGAACTCAACTAGAGTAAGATGTTGATCCCATCCTCCTTTGAAGTCCATTGAGCATGCTATCAATATGTCATGAAGTGTTTGAATAGTCCACTTAGATTGGAAATCATTTTTAGGATGATAATACGTACTGAAGTTCGGCTCAGTATTTAGAGCATGTTGGAGACTCTTCTAGAAATTATAGGTGAATCTTGGATCTTGATCAAATACAATCGACAGTGGTACTCCATGAAACCTTACCACTTCTCTGATTTCTATCTGTGCCAGTTGATCCAATGAGAAATCCTCCCAAATTCCAATGAACTGTGTAGTCTTTGTAAGGTGATCCACAACAACCGAGATAGCATTGTTTCATTTTGAAGTCTTTGGAAGCCTAGTGACAAAGTCCATGGTGATGTTTTCCCATTTCCATTATGGTATGGGTAATGGTTGCATCATCACCTTAGACTTCTACCTCTCAACCTTCACTTGATGATATACTAGACACTTTTATGTACACTCAGTGATCTCCTTATTCATGTTATCCCACCAATAATGATCTTGGAGATCTCGATACATCTTTGTGTTTCCTGGGTGAATAAAGAAATTCAAACTATGTGCATAATCCAAAAGTTATTTCTTTAACTTCAGACTTGATAGAACACATAGTATTGACCCAAATCTCACAATTCCTTCTTCATTAACATTTAACTCCTTGGATTTACCTTTTCTGATAGTTTCCAATTTCTTTTGAATTTCCACATCATCCTTTTGAGCATCCTTTAACCTTTCCAAAAGAGACGGTTAAGAAATCATTTATGAAAGGATTGATGATGTTCCCTTTTTTATGATTCCCATATCCATATTCATCAAATTTAAGAATATTGGATCCTTTTCAATTCTTATGAATGATAGAATTGTTGGTTCCTTTTTACTTAGAGATTCTGCCACCTTGTTTTCTTTCCCAAGGTGGTAATGGATTGAGCAGTCATAGTATTGGATCGGCTCTAACCATATTAATTGGAGCATATTCAATTATTTAAATTTGAATATATACTCGAGGCTTTTGTGATCCATATATATATATATTTCACACTTCTCCCTAAAGAGGTAATGTTGCTAAATTTTCAAAGAAAAGATTACTGCAGCCAACTCCAGATCATGTTTTGGATAGTTTTTCTCATGAACTTTCAATTTCCTTGAAGAATAATCAATTACTTTGTCATTTTTCATCAATACACATCCCATGACCTTCTTCAAATCATCACTAAATACCACAAAAAGTTCTCCACTTGTGGTTAGTATGAGAACATGCACAGTGATAAACCTTTTTTTCAACTCCCTGAAGACATCTTTGCATTCACCGTTCCAAGAAAACTTTACTCTCTTCTGAGTAATCTTGGTAATATGGTTGGAAAATCATGAGAAATTTCTCATAAATCAGTGATAATATCTAGTTAACCCCAGGAAGCTATGGATATCTCTCACCGATATTGGACTCAAACATCCATCAATTACATCAGTCTTGGAGGGATATACATATATCTCATTACTTGTGATTATATGACCCAAGAATGAGACCTCCTTCAACCATAACTCACACTTTCTATACTTTTCATAGGTTTTATCCTTTTCCAAGTTCTCTAGTACAATGCTTAAATACTCCTAATTCTCCTCCTTGGTTTTGGAGTATATTAGAATATTGTCTATAAAGACTACCAAAAATTTGTCAAGGTAATCTCTAAATACTCTATTCATCAAGTCCATGAAGATTGCTGGAGCATTAGTGAGTCTGAAAGGAATTACTATGAATTCATAGTTCCCATATCTTGTATGAAAATCATTCTTGGGGATATCCTCCTCATTCACCCTTACTTGGTAATATCCCAACCGCAGATCCACCTTAGAGAAGTATTGTGCTCCATATAACTGATCCAAAAAGTCATCAATTCATAGAAGATGATACTTGTTCTTTATTGTGATTTTGTTGAGCTCACGATAATCAATTAAAAGGCACATTGACCCATTATTCTTCTTAAAGAAGAGGACTGGTGCACCCTATGGTAAATCACTTGGGCATATAAAACCTTTATCCAAATTCTCCTATAGTTATTTCTTCAGATCATCAAGATCCACAACAACCATTCTATATTAAGTCTTTGTTATTGGAAATTCCCTAGGTATAAGATCAATCTAGAATTCAACATCTCTTATAGGAGGAATACTAGAAGATTCCCCAGGAAACACTTCAGAGAATTCCCTCACAATAGGCATGTCTTCAAGGATGGTTGCTTCCTTAGACTCAATCATCTGAGCAAGATATGTGTAATCATATGTAACGCCCCTACCCTAGTTATCCATAGTCAGTTCATTATTACATAACATTGGAATGATACAAGGAATCATGTCCCGAAAGACTGATTATTTTAGTAGCCTTGGAAGTATTAGATACATACATAAGTTTTACATTATATCATGAGATAAAAAAATAACAAAATTTTGTACCCTTTGAACACATTTATATCCCTTAGCCTATCCTTTTAGGTTAACCATAAAATATTTCTTCACATCTTGGGAAAAATAAAACATAGAAAGGGGTGAGCTCAGATGCTCACTAAGGATAACAATATGGTGGAAATTTTTATAAATAATCATAAACATTAAAGGAAATGTATAAGACTAAAACATAATCCTTTTAAACTTAAACTTCATCATAATATGGAAAATATAAATAGAATAATTTCATTTAATTATTCACATGGATATTCTACTAGTCGAATAATCACTTGTAATATCAATAGCCTATTTCATAATGATAGAATGCATAATGTTGGACATCATAACCACATAGTCAAGGCCTCGTGCCAAGAAAACAAATAAGATTTTGTCAAGGCCTTGTGCCAAGACCCTAGTTTGTCTCATGAGACCTACCGATGCATTGAGGAGCTATAGCGGGCTCCACCCATCACTTACAAAGCCAATGATTCCTCATATAAAAAGGTTTAGACATAACATAAACATTCGTATTAAAACTATCATACAAAATGTCAATAATTTATCCATAAACCATGAATGGTATAAAAATAACACATCCACAATCAAACATATCAAAAAAAGTTTAATATAATATGGAAGATTTGTATTATAAAATCAACTTCAAACAAGTTTAAAATATATCAAAGGATGTTCACACAGATGAAATAAAAACTGTTTGAGAGAAATATCTATTTCTATTTTGAAATCATTTAAAAGTCATGTAATTGGAAATATTCTTATAATATTGTAAGGGAAGATTCAAAGGTGTTATAATGGCCTAAAATAGCCTTACCTGTCATATAAGTTAAAAAACATTCTTTCCTTAATTTTTTTGAAAAGGTCATAAATGACCTTTTTTGGAAAATGACGGAAAGATTATTTAATAAATATTTTATAAAAAGTAAAACAAGGGTATAAATGACTTTAAACTATAGTCTATGAAATAGTAAAAAATGTTTTGAAATACATTTTTAAGAATCATGGATGTGGATGATAAAGATGTCCAGTAGATACTCACGTATAAACAACCTCAGATAATGAAGAGATTTTAGAATTAACCATTACCTTGTACATTTTCTTGGTCTAGGGTACGTTAAACTCTAGTATAATATTTAAATAATTGTTATTAAATTATACAAGAACCATATACATAAAAATGATATCATATATGATCTTTTAATATTGCTTGGTTAACAATATTTCAGTAGTATCGTTGTTTCGGGTGTTAAATAATTCGTTTTCCTTTAAATGATTTGTTATGTAAGCCATGTTTTTTATGGATAATATGTATTTGATTAATATAAAGAGTTATATTAATTTATTAAACATTATTTTTAATCATAAAATTAAAATTATTCTTGAATGGTTATGACGGGGAATGAATCTCATCGCGTTCATGGCGACAGTAATCCGTACATACGCACGAGTGGCAATATCATTTTATTGATGGTGAAATCATATGTAATTGGATGGTATGTCATATATATAGAATCATTAACATGTTATATTTATTATTTACGTCATTTATACTCATTATTATACCCATACAAATAATGAAGTGTTTGAATAACAAACTACACCACGATGTGGAGACGGTAAGCCGTACGTACGCACATATGGTGACTTGGCATTCATAAGATGGATAGAATAATGAATATGGTTATAACATATTTACAATAACATCAAATTATTTATAAGGTACTGGATTTGTTATTTTGGTATGGAAACAACAAAGAAAGAGGAAGTGGAAGAATAAAAGAACTCAGAAAGAGGTGGTGAAATTATTGCCTCTTCTTCTGGTGTTTCCTTTTGAGTTGATCAAAAGGGATCCTTAGGTTGGATTTCTAATCAAATTAAGAAATATAGGTCTAAGTGAAAGTAGTTGGTAGAATATTTGAGCAGATTTTGTCTGAACCAAATGGATTTTGAGGTGTGAAATTAAGAGAAGGGTAAGTACCCTTTTATAAGAGATGTGAGGGTCACTTTAGGAAAACCTTGAAATATTATTTTATTATACTATAATATTCGGTTTATAATGGAAAAAAGGATTTATTTCAAGGATAAGGTGGGTATGGGTCGAAAATATCTCAACCAATAGGTTTTAGAAAGGTTTAGGTTACCATATTAACCTTATATTTTAGATTTAACTCTTGGTTAAATAGTTTTACATTTACCATGTCTCCTTGTATTTTTATATTATATGGTTAATAAACATACTATAAAATGAAAATAAAACCACAAGTGGTTAATTAATGACATATATATTATTATATAAGCCTTTTTTATGAACCCTAGATTTTGAGGACTGTTATACAATTTAATAATATATTATTTGTTTTAAAAACTCATTTATGTCAATTTTGACATTATTTAGTATTTGGTTTTTGTGTAAGTCATAACAACTTTATTACTTCAAAAAAAAAACATTGAATCAATAATAAAATGTAATATTCACCTATAAAATTTGTGGATGGCATAAAAAGTTTCAAATTATATTTATTTTAATATTTATAATATCATTTATTTTATTCTTTCATTAATAAGGAAAATACTGCATCATTATTGTTTCATATATAAATATATTTATTTTATGTCTAAAAATTATAAATAAAATATAATGACGTAGGAAATATTTTTAGATTTCTAATTACTATTTATAGTCAAATATATCAATTATATAACCTCATATAAAAATTGTTTTACTAAAAGATACATGCTTTTGTTATTTTTGTCTTTACTTTAGATTATAGTATATAAAATGTCGTTATCACTCCCAATTAGCTACATGAAGTCCCAAAATTGACCCAAGGATGCCCATGGTAGGATATGTATCATAAAATAGGGTTAGTAAACATGTTAGGGTAATTTAATATTATTATAATATTATTTTTTACCCTTATTTACCTGATTTACCCTTTAACCATGGTAAATAAAATATTTACTGAAGTAATTATTCATAATGTCTAAAAATAAAAGTTACCTATTTAAAATATTTTACCTTATGAATCCAAATATGAAATCCATTTTTACAAATTCAAAACATAGAATTTGTAGAAATTAATTTAAAATTAATTCCCTTTGTCGAAACCAAAAAGCGGGTTTTTTAAAAAGTAAAAACTATCAAAATATTGACATATGTTTATGTATTATTTAAATGTAAAATTTCTTAAAATGACCTAAATTTTACTAAATGATAAAAATATAATCCAATTATACTTTAAAACAACTCAAAGTTATAATTTAACACTATAAATTATTTCGATTAAAAAAGTTGTTTTTAATTAAAATTTAGTATTTTTCACTATTCATAAAAATTTGTAAGTTATCAGAAAAATACCAAAATTTCACCCTAAGCTAATTTTTATATTCCAAATCCAAAAATAAAGTTCATTTAGTAAAATAAAATTTATAAAATTTAAAAAAGTGGGTATTACTATTCATAACGACTATTTTGATTGGTCGTGGTGTGTTAGAACTCGAAATTGCGTACAACACAAGCTATTGTATTATTCAAAGAGAAGCATACCGTGGAAGATTGAGGTGTTAAATTATTTTCTACTTCAAATAATTTCATCCTCAAAATTTCTAGAATACTACTGTATAAAAAGATTCAAGTGATTCTTCATCATAAGTTCCTCGGGTTCCCATATTGCCTCTTCCATCTTATGGTTTCTCCATAGAACTTTCACCAGACGAGTCATCCAGTTTATCAACAATTGTTCTCTGGTATCAAGAATTATGATATGCTCTTCTCAATAAGACAAGCTAGGTTCCAGTTCTATTTCTTCATAGGTGAGTACATGCGTTGGGTCACACATGTATTTTCTCAACAGTGATATGTGGAACACATTATGAACTTTGGAGAGACTTGGAGGCATTGGCAAATGATAATCTATAAATCCAATTAATTCTAGAATTTTGAAAGGTCTGATGTACTTGGGACTCAATTTACCCTTATTACCAAAATGTATAACACCCTTCCATGGAGATACCTTCAAGAAAACATGACCACCTACTTGAAATTCCAAATCCTTCCTTCGGTTATCGGCATAGCTCTTTTCCCAACTTTGAGATGCTTTGATGTGGGTTTGGATAATCTTAACCTTTTCCATTATTTCCTCAAAAAGTTTTAGGACTATGTGTTTTCTTTCACCAACATCATCCCAACAAGTTGGTGTGAGACATCTCTTTCCGTATAATGCTTCATATGGCACCATATAAATACTTGAATGGAATCTATTATTATAGAAAAATTCTACCAGAGGTAAATATTGATCCCACATACCTTGAATGTCAAGTGAGAAAGATATAAACATGTATTATAAGGTTTGAATAGTCCGTTATGATTTTCCATCAGTTTGAGGGTGGTAGGCAGTGCTCAAATGAAGTTCAGTATCCATGGAATTCTGAAGTATTTTCCATAATCTTGATGTAAAATGGGGATCAAGATCAAAAATAATCTATAGGGGTACACCATGAAGTCTTACAACTTCATTAATATATAGTCTTGCTAAACGTTTAAGTGGTAAATCTTCTCTTATAGCAAGAAAAAGTACTGACCTGGTAAGATGATCAACAATAACCTATATTGCATCATTCCTTCTAGGAGTCTTTGGTAGTCCCCTGACAAAGTCCATCATAATATCATCGCATTTACACTCTGGTATGAGAAGAGGTTTCATGACTCCTATATGATGTTGTCTTCCAGCCTTCACCTGTTGAAAAACCATACATCTTGACACATAATCAACAATCTCATTCTTCATGTTGTCCCACCAAAAATGTTCCTTCAAATCACTATAAATCTTAGTGCTACTAGGGTGTATAGAGAAATTGGTTCTATGAGCATCATCCAAAAATTACCTTTTTAGATCAGTTATATCAAGAACACAAAGTCTCTTCCCAAATTTCAAAATTACATCTTCATATACGAAGTCATTAAATTTCCCATCATTCACAGCTTTAATATTCTTTTGAAACTCCTCATCATCAGTCTGAGAACTCTTTATCCTTTCTAGTAAAGATGGTTTGGAAACCATTTTAAAAAGTACTGATGTTTCACATTCCATGGTTATTTCCATATCCATCTTTACTAGATCTATGAAAATAGGTGAAAGAACCCGGATCTTCATTTCAAGTACTCTTTTTCATTTTTCTGGAGTTTTTAGGAAAAATGGAGTTTCTGGAAAATTTCGAAGTACACACCGTGTACTTTCTGAGTACACACCATGTACTCTTCTATGTATCGAAGCTGTGTGATGGCCATGCTCGGGCCACACACACGGTGTGTAGGGGTGACGTGGAGGCCATTTTTTGTGGAGTACGGAAAAAACCTAGTACACGTCATGTACTCTAAAAGTACACGTCGTGTACTTTTTTTTTTCACTAAACACACCGGGGTCGCGCCTGACGGACAGAACACACCCCTTCTCCAGGATCTTCATCTGGGAGCGACCCGTAAGACCGAATATTCCCTAAGCCCCTGCCTCTCCATCTGTTCTCCGATTCGAGCACGATTGATTGCATTGGAAGTGTAGTGGTGATTTCTTCCTTCTACTTGAGCCTTGTTTTCCAATTCTTCCTCTTTCTAAAGTTATCTAAGGTTGAATTTTTTGTGAGTTTTCTCAGATCTATGAAATTATAGTGGGAATTAGCCATCGTGTTTCAAGTATATCGATCTACTAGGATTGAGGTAGGTGGTTTGTGCCTTACCGTTCAAAGTCTTTGAGTTTTATGTGTGATTTTCCACCGATACCCACGAACGGGGTATTGCATGTTTAACTTTTTTCCCTTTTTGTTTCCTGCCTTTCATGTATGATTTTGTAGAGGTAATTTGACCATGTTAGAGGATAATTTGTTGTTCTTGGATGTAATTTCCCTTGCTTTGTTCTGTTTACGACCTTTGGGTCTCGTTTGCCTTTGGTTGTTACAACTGTTTTCATGACTTGCGATTATAGGTTAAAGTGAACTCATGACATGCTTGTTGCCTTGTATACTGTTCAGCCAAGTAGATCTATAAGTGTACTTTGTTTAGCCATGTATCTCTATATGTGTACTTGGGCCTTATAGCATTATTATGCATGGACTGGCACAAGGATGAGGGAACCTGGTGCTATAGACTATAAGGGATAGACCGAGTGAGCTTCCCAGAGAGTCTTAGACATTATAGACTACAGGGGATGGACCGAGTGAGCTCCCAGAGAGTCTTGGATATTATAAACTACAGGAGGGTAGATTGAGTGAGCTTCCTCAGAGAGTCTTAGCTTGTTTGAATCTCTTTAAGAACCTTCCTAGGCTAGAGGAGGAATTGACTGAGTGAGATTCCTCAGAGAGTTTGTAGTATACCTGAGGTTATAGGAGTAATTGACCGAGATAGATTCCTCAGAGAGTCTCTAGACCTTAGGGATAAGAGGGTTAGACCATGTGATCTTCCTCAAGAGAGTCCCTAACTACCCTAGACTATAATGGGAATTGACCGAGTGAGCTTCCCCAGAGAGTCTCATAATTTCATATGACCAAGCCAGAGGGGTTAGGCTGAGTGCACTGCCCAGAGGGTTGTGGTACTTCTTGGATAGGACCAGAGGGTATGGTTGCGAGTACTTTTTAGAGAGTTCTGGCATGTTAGATGTTTGTTTCACTGCTGTTGATTGGTTGTGGATTGATTGCTGTTATGTATCATCCTGTTTTTACTGCTTATTGTTACTGCCTATTGCTTACCATTGCTATTTACTGCTTATTTTACTTTTACCTGCCATATACTCACTGACTGTTAGGCATAGATCTTTGGGTGAATGCCTACTGGGATTTTATCTCACACCCTGTTTGGGCCGTGCTTTTGGGCCCAAGTAGACTATGTTTTTGTAGGTATGGACAAGGGAAATCTCCCTTCGACTTCCAGAACTTGATTGCTTGGAGCAGGGGAGCATGAGACCAAGCTTTGTCTTACGATAGTGAGGAGCTGTTTACCTTTCTATTGTACTTGTTTTAGTACTGTAGTGTTTTCTAGCATTGTGACTTGTTTGTATACTTTCCTAGTTATATACCATGCATCATTTCATATATATACATATGTGCTCTAGTTTGTTGATTTAGTCTTCCACTGTTTATATTGTTGGTTATTTCTGCTTCCGCTATTGCATGTTTATTTCTCTTCCACTGTGTACTCTGCCAATGAGGGAATAGTTTCACCACTATCACACCCAAGGTCCTCGCTGCTAGTTGGAAGCCTCTGGCATTTGGGGAAATGCACTTGAGGCCATGTGACCAACCGGGTACGGGGCGCCTCTGGGTGGCTTCCGGAACCGGGACGTTACAATAGTATTCCTCTCAACTCACATCTTGTTCAAAACTCCATGATACTTTCTGATGAAATCATCTTCCACCTTATTTTCCTTCCTCGGGTGGTAGTGTATAGTCCAATCATAATCCTTGAGTAGTTAAAGCCATTTCCTTTGCCTCTTGTTGAGTTCTTTTTGTGAGAAAATATACTTCAAACTCTTGTGATCAGTATAAATCTATCATTTTTCACTATAGAGATAGTGTCTCCATATTTTTAGAGAAAATATTACAGCTGATAACTCAAGATCATAAGTGGTATAGTTTTTCTCATGAGTTTTTAGCTACCATGATTCATAGGAAATAACTCTATCATTCTGCATAAGGACACAACCGAGTCCTTTCTTTTAAGCATCACTATAAATAACAAACCCATCATTCCCTGATGGTAGAGTCAATATAAGATCATTGACTAATCTTCTCTTCAGTTCTTCAAAACATTCTTCACACTTTTTTGTACAAAAAAATTTAACCCCTTTACGTGTGATCTTAGTTAATGGGTTATCCAATTGGGAAAAATTATGGATGAAACACCGATAATAACCTATTAAACCAATAAAACTGCACACCTCAGTTATACTTGTCGGTGCTGACCAAGAAAAGAAATATCCTAAAGCCAAAATTCACACTTGATAAACATCCCATATAATTCATTTCTTCTAAGGGTTTTTAGAATAGTGCGCAAGTGATTTTCATGATCTTCGTAGATTTTTGAGTAAACTAAGATATCATCAATAAATAACACTAAAAAGTCATCAAGATATTCCTTGAAAACTCTATTTATTAGATCCATGAAAATAGAGGGTGCATTAGTCAGTCCAAAAGGCATTACTGTAAACTTGTAATGCTCATATCTGGTTTAAAATACTGTTTTTGGAATGTCTTCATTCTTCACACACAACTGATGACATCCAAATCGAAGGAAAATCTTTGAAAAATATTGAGCTCCATGAAGTTGGTCGAATAAATCATTAATGTGAGGTAGGGGATAATTGTTCTTTATTTTTATAGCATTGATCTCCTTGTAGTCAATGCACAACCTCATAGATCCATCTTTCTTCTTAACAAAAAGAATAGAGGATCCCCATGGAGAAACACTAGGGAAAATAAATCCCTTTTTAATCAATTCCTCTAATTGTTTATTTATTTCCACTAATTCTATAGTGGCCATTCTATAAGGGGTCTTCGATATGGGCCTTGAAACATGAATTAAATCAATGAAAAACTCAATTTCTCATTATGAAGGATGTCCAGGTAAATCCTCTAGAAACACATCAACATATTCTTGAACAATAGGTACATCCTCTATTTGAACATTCCTTTCCTCACCCATAGTTATTTCACTCTCTTCCTCCCCAATAAGTGAATTTAGTAGAGCTACTAGGGGTGGATCTAGATAAGAATTAGATGATGAAGTTTCTTCTCTAAAGATAAGGTACTCCTTATCATCATCAAAAATTGTAACCTCCTTCTTATTATAATAAATTTTCGCATCATGGTCCGAAAGCCAATCCATACCGAGGATTATATCAAATTCAATCATGGGTATGATGATGATATCAGTAGATAAATATCATTTATATTCCTTAATGGGAATTAATTTACAAAACTTTGTTGTAATGATACTTCCTTTAAAAGTTTTGACTGACAACTCCCATGTTAAATCAAATTGTAAATATCTAATTTTATTAGAAAACTGGGAAGAAATGAAACAATCCGATGATCTGAAATAAAATAAAGCATTGGCTAAATTTGAGGAAGCCATTAAATTACCCGCCTCCACATCTTTCGGAGCTTCAACCTCAACAGTAGTGATCGTATAAGCTTGGCCTTTCTCCCTTGGCCTTTTCTGAGGTAACTTTTCTTAGCGCTTAGGACATTCATTTTCATAATGCCCCATTTCTCTACAATTGTAGCATTCAACATTGACAACCTCTTTCTTTCCCTTACAATCATGAGCTTGGTGGCCTTTTTCACCACACTTATAACAGGATCCCATTCCCTTACGGAAATTAAAAGGGTGTTTCTTCCCACATTTACCATAGGATGGATATTCAACTTTTCCCTTCTTCCCCTTATTCCATTTCTAGAGTGTTCAGCAGATCTCTTCTTCTCTTTCTTTGCTTTAAAGTCATAAGACTTTGAGAATTACTTTTCTGTCTTAATAGCACGTGAGACAATATATTCCTATGATGAGAAGGATTGTGAGATTAATGATCTACAGAGAAATGGTTTTAACCCATCAAATAATTGATCTATCTTACTCCTTGTGTTACATATATAATCTGCTGCATGTCTTTCTAACCTTGTAAAGTTTTCCTCATACTTTGTGACATTCTCATCATCCTTTTTCCTCAGACTCAGAAATTGTCTTTCCATATCCACTCGATGATCATGAGGAAATTATTTTTCTAATAAAAGATCTTTAAAATCCCTATATTCCATATTTGATACTTCTCCATCCTCCTTTGTGTTTTGAATTAATGACCACCATTGATCTTTATCATCCGTGAGGCGATAAACTGCCATGGAATCTTTTTCTATTTTTCTACTCCCTAAAGCATGTAATATTTTCTCTAAGGAACTTATACATTGATTAGTTACAAATGGATTTTTATTCCCATTGAATGTTGGTGGTTGTTGCCTCATGAAACTGTCTAACATTGATTCTCCACATTGTGGATAAGGGTGCTTCATACGAGTAAGATTATTATTCATAACCTGAGTGAGTTGTCCCTGTATGATGATAAGATGATCAGCACTAGTTGCATCACCAACTACACTATAATTGTCTTGATTAGGAGGTAAATCCCTACACGGAATACATGCATTGATACAATTTCCATTACTTTGACTAGGTTCCATTTCTAAACAATGTCTTACACTAGATTAGTTTATGAATCGCAATACATAATTCCAAACTTGTAAAACAATTAACATAAATTGAACAATTTATGGATATAATCCATAATCATAGAAGTGTTTTCATGGAGGAGGTATATACTCATAAATCCTTCATAATGGTTTGTAAATAAAATGTGAATAATCCTAAGAATATCCTTCGGGAGTGTCATAACCAAGAGTGCAGCAAGGCCTGTTGTCGTGTACCAGGATACCCCGGGTCAAGCCCGAAACTCCTTGTCAGAGTTTTCACTCATATATACATCTATTCCAGAGCCTCCTCTACCTTCTCGTATCTAGAAAGAGATGTATTTCTTTGAAAATACACAAAATCTCTACATTACCAAAATTCTTGAACTTTTTCTATACTAATCCTCTACGTATATCTTAGGGTAATGTTCTCTAATCAGAGTTTTCCTAAATCTAGCATCCAAGGTTTGTAATAAACTTCCTCGGATACCAACTGTAACACCCCAAACCTAGTTATCTAGAGTGGGTGCATTATTTCATAATATTGTCATGATACAAGGAATCATGTCCCGAAAGACTGATTAGTTTAGTATCCTTGGAAGTACTCGATAAATACATAAGTTCTACACTACATCATGTGATAAAAAAAACAACATTTTTCCCCTTTGAACACACTTATATCCCTTAACCTATCCCTGTAGGTCACCCATAAAATATTTCTTCACATCCTAGGAAAAATAAAACATAGAAAGGGGTGAGATCAGATGCTCAGTAAGGATAACAATATTGCAGAAAATTTCATAAATAATCATAAACATTAAAGTCAATGTATAAGACTAAAACATAAGCCTTTTAAACTTAAAATTCAGCATAATATGGAAAATATAAATCGAATAATTCCTTTTACTTATTCATAGGGATATTCTACTAGTCGAATAATCACATGAAATATCAATAGCCAATTTTATAATGATGGAATGCATAAAGCCGAACATCAAAACGACATAGTCAAGGCCTCATTCCAAGACTACAAATAAGATTTTTTCAAGGCCATATTCCAAGACACTATTTTGTCTCATGAGACCTACTGATGCATCAATGAGCTATAGTAGACTCCACCTATCACTTACTAAGTCCAATGCACTCCTCATATGAAAAGGTTTAAGCATAACATAAACATTCGTATTAAAACTAGTATATGAAATGTCAATACTTTATCCATAAACCATGAATGGTATAAAATTAACACATCCACAATCAAACATATCACAAAAACTTCAATACAAAATGGAATATTTGTATCATAATAAATCAACTTCAAACAAGTTTAAAATTAATCAAAGGATGTTGACATAGACGAAATAAAAACTGTTTGAGAGAAATATCTATTTCTATATTGAAATCATTTAAAAGTAATGTAATTGAAAATATTATTATAAGATTTTAAGAGAATTTTTATGGTGTTATAATGAAGGAAAATATCCGCACCTGTCGTATAAGTTAAAAAAACATTCTTTCCTTAATTTTGTCAAAAAGGTCATAAATGACCTTGTTTGGAAAACTACAGAAATATTCCTTTATAAATTTTTTATAAAAAGTCAAACAAAGTTATACATGACTTTAACCCACAGTCTAGTAAATAATAAAAAATGTTTATAAATACATTTTAAGAAACATTGATGTGCATGATAAAGAGGTCCCAGTAGATACCCACGTATAAATAACCCCAGATAATGAAGAGATTTTAGAATTATCCCTTACCTTGTACTTTTCATTGGTCGAGGGTACGTTACCTCCTATATAATAGTTAAATAATTGTTATTATATTATACAGGAACCACATACATAAATATGATATCATATATGATCTTATAATATTGCTTTGTTAATAATATTTCAGTAGTATCATTGTTTCAGGTGTTAACTAATTCGTTTTCCTTTATATTATTTGTTACGTAAGCCATTTTTTTATGGATAGGATGTATTTGATTAATATACAGAATGATATTAAGTTCTTAGACATTATTTTTAATCATAAAATGAAAATTATTCTTGAATGGTTTGGACGAGGAATGAATCTCATCGCGTTCGTGGAGACAGTAATCCATACGTACGGACGAGTGACAATATCATTATATTTATGGTGAAACCATATGTAATTGGATGATATATCATATATACAGAATCATTAACATGTTACATTTATTATTTACATAAGTTATACTCATTATTATACCCATCCAAATAATAAAGTGTTTGAATAACAAACTATATCATGACGCGGAGATGGTAAGCCGTACGTATGCATGTATGGTGACTTGGCATTCATATGATGGATAGAATAATGAATATGGTTGTACTATATTTATAATAACATCACAGTATGTATAAGGTACTGGAGTTATTATTTTGGTATAGAAACAACAAAGAAAAAGTGGAAGAAGAAAAGAACTTAGAAAGAGGTGGTGAAATTATTACCTCTTCTTCAGGTGTATCTTTTGAGTTGATAAAAAGGGATCCTTTAGTTGGATTTATGATCAAAGTAAAGCCTCTAGGTAGAAGGGGAAGTACCCTTTTATAAGAGAGGTGAGGGTCACTTTAGGAAAACATTGAAATATTATTTTATTATACAATAATATTCAGTTTATAATGTCTCCAAAAAGATTTATTTCATTGATAAAGTGGGGATGGGTTGAAAAAATCTCAAATAATAGGTTTTAGACTGGTTCAGGTCACCATATTAACCTTATCTTTTAGATTTAACTATTGGTTAAATAGTTTAACATTTACCATATCTCCTTGTATTTTTATATTATATGGTTAATAAACTTACTATAAAATGGAAAGAGAACCCCAAGTGGTTCATTAATGACATATATATTATTATATAAGTCTTTTTTCCAAACCATAGATTTTTAGGACTATTATATCATTTAATAATATTGTATTGGTTTTAAAAACTCATTTATGTCAATTTTGACATTATTTAGTATTTAGTTTTTGTGAAAGCCATAGAAACATTATTACTTCAAAAAAAAAATACATTGAATCAATAATAACATGTTATATTCACCTATAAATTTTTTTGGTGGAATCAAAACTTTCAAAGTATATTTATTTTAATATTTATAATATCATTTATTTGATTCTTTCATTAATATGGAAAATACTGCATCATTATTGTGTCATATATAAATATATTTATTTTATGTCTAATAATTATAAATAAAATATCATGATATAGGAAATGTTTTTATATTTCTAATTACTATTTATAGTCAAATATATCAATTATATAACCTCATATAAAAATTATTTTACTAAATGATACATGCTTTTGTTATTTTTATTTTTTACTTTAGATTATTTAATATAAAATGTCATTATCACTCCAAAGTGGCTCCATGGGGTCCCAAAATCAACCCAAGGATGCCCATGGTTGGTAATGTATCATCGAATAGGGTTATGACACGTGTTAGGGTAATTTAATACTATTATAATATTATTTTTTACCCTTATTTACCGGATTTACCCATTAACCATAGTGAATAAAATATTTACCGAAGTAATTATTCATAATGTCTAAAAATAAAAGTTACCTATTTACCCAATTTGGACCTTCTGATTCGAAATATGAAATCCATTTTTCCAAATTCAAAACACAAAATTTACAGAAATTAATTTAAAATTAATTCCCGTTGTCGAAACCTAAAAGCGACTTTTTTAAAAAGTAAAAACTATCAAAAGATTGCCATATGTTTATGTACTATTTAAATGTAAAATTACTTATAATGACATAAATTATATTAAATGATAAAAATATAATATAATTATACTTTAAAAAAACTCAAAATTATAATTTAACACTATAAATTATTTCGATTAAAAAAGTTGTTTTTAATTAAAATTTAGTATTTTTCACTATTCATCAAAATATGAAAGTTATCAGAAAAATACCAAAAAATCACCCTAAGATAATTTTTATATTATGAATCCAAAAATGAAGTCCATTTTAAAAAATAAAATTTATAAAATTTCAAAAATTGGGTATTACTATTCATAACGGCTAGTTTGGTTGGTCGTGGTGTATTAGAACTCGAAGTTGCATACAACGCAAGCTATTGTATTATTCAAAGAGAAGTTTACTAGGGAATATTGGGGTGTTACATAATAGGGAATTAATATACACACTTCATATGGTGGTGCTAAAGAATATCCTTCCTCCTCCTTGCACTTGTACAGAATTGGGGGTTGATTCGCCATATAGAGAGTGATTTACCTCTCACGGAAATTTATGTTGGTTATATAAAAGGAAAGTCAATCCATGCCAAGAATTGCATAAAATTACACCATAGGGAGTATGGAGAGGTTTTCTGGAAAGTTCAATCCACAGATTATGATAGGGGAGGAGTTATATTCATGGGATTTAATGATTGTCCCATTTTCTGTTCTCATCGACATCTTTACTTCTATGATTTGTGGTGGTGTTGGGATTTTTCTACTAAACTTTCAAGATATAAAAGAATTCATAGAACTAGAATAAAAAAATTTAGTTCACTATTCTTGAATGAATAACTAGAGTACCTATCACCACTTCATTTTTTGGGTTTTCTTTGGCAGTAATGATGGTAAAAGCTCTCCCTTACTACCTTAGAAGTTGTTTGTTGCCTCTGAAAACCCATAGATTAGGGCACTATTTAGAAAAGTTCCATGGTTATTTGCAGTTGAAGTAATGAACATTGAATTGAGGGTCGAAAAGATCATTAATCTCCTCTATCATAGTATTTGGGTTTTCTTGATGACAGTTAATGGCTAGGTGCCCTTATCTTCCACACCTAAAGAATTTCCTTGCCCCCTTCAGGCAATTTCTGGGGTGATTTTCTCTACACATTGGGCAAGAGGGGTGTTGGAATTTCTTATCACCATTGGATTTATCCATTAGACCGCTAGAATTAAATTCCACTTTCCTATTGTTATCCTCATGACACCCCTGAGATTCTACGATCTCCATTTCAACTTTGAGGGAACATCAGACAATTTACTCATAGCTATCAAAGTCACAGATCACTAGGGACTTCTGTAGGCTAGGTTTTTGCCCACCAAAGAAGCGGTCAACATTGAATTTGGGGGCAATGACAAAGCTGGAGGCGTATCGTGTAATCCTTGTGAAGTTTTCCTCGTATGCTCCAATGGATTCATTGTATTTTTTATTGAGGGAAAGGAAGTCCATTTCCATTTTAAGTCGGAGGGTGTAAGGAAAATATTTATCAAAAAATATTTTCCAGAAATCCTTCCATTCCAATGCCTCAATCTCTTCCTCAGGATTCATATTTTTGATCAATGTCCACCATTGATCAACTTCTCCCTCCATACAATAAGTATCCATAAGAACCTTATGTTGTTTGGAACATTGAAGGATGGAGAATATATTTTCAATAGAGGTGATCCATTATTTAGAGATTGAGGGATCAGATGATCCATTAAAAGTAGTAAGACTTTTTTCTCATAAATCTCTCCATTGTGGCTTGTTCTTTCTTGGGGGGGGGGGTGGATGATCCTCTTGACCCATGTTTCTATTCAAAAATTGAGTTAACCGAGTGCGTATCATTAAAAATTTCACGATTCCCACTCCCATAAAATTGGGCATCTCATTAGAATAGTCATCACACTGATCTTCGGATTGACTATTAGCCCGAGTCCTCCTATTACTGGCCATTTTCTAGAATAAAAGGAAAGTTAGGGGTAACACATAAAAGGTAATCCAAAGAAAAAAATATATAACTTATAAATTAATTTTATTTCCTTAACTTATGAATTTATAGGCTTCAATCTATGTTATCCATAATCTACTTCCCAACATATATTCTTGGGGGAGTTTTTTTTATTCCCTTAATAATGGTTCATACAAAGTTTATGAATTTAAAAAATCATATCCTCTGATAGTGTCATGACCAAGAGTGGAGCAAGGCCCGTTGTCGTGCACCAATTCCCATTCGAGTCTAGCTCAAAGTGGTGTTTTCAGATTTTAGCCCTAGATACACCTGTGTCAGAGCCACCTCTACATGTTCATATACAGAAAAGGATATATTTTCTTAATAAAACACTTACTATATAATCAAAAAAATATTGGAATGTTTTTATCATACTTAGTCTTATCCCTAAGTCATTCAATATGGTTTTCTAATCCTAATCCAAAAAATAACTAAACCTATCCTCTAATACCAACTATAATAACCCTGCTCTTTATTTCACACTTAAGAATAATTTATTACATAAAATTTTCACTTGATACAAGATATAATATTGAGAGGTACTGTGTCTTTATGGATTAGCACCATTACATAATAACTAAAAAAATTAAATACACATCTTTATTGAAAACTTCTTTTATATGACCACAACATTCCTTCGTATTTAGAATTCCTTGGGATAACCTGAGGACATGCATAAGAAAAGGGTGAGTTATAAATCCCAGTAAGGGAGTAAAAAAGGCATAACAAAAAGAATACAATACATGTTAGGAAATAGGCATATTAATGGAGCATAATAGAAACTTGAACATAAAGGCATGATATAACATGATTATCATAACATGAAAATGTGGCAACAACATTTAACATGATATTATCATGAGCCAAGGATCATTGAACATGAAGCATGAGTAATACATCCTTAAACTTGAATTATCATGAATACACCCTCATTTCACTTGACATATCATGATACTAATCTTACCCAATGCATTAGAGCGCTATTAAGCCACACCCTTCTTAATCATTTCATTTCATGCATAAGTGTGGCACATAGATCATATAACATGGATTCATTAAACATCAGAATTTATTCCATGATAAAGGAATGTTGAATTCATACTTGAAAATATATAATCAATAAGTAAATTTTCATAAAGGTTAATACCCTTTATAGAGAAATGGGCATGGTATTCACTACACAATGACTTTGGCTTGAAAAATTGCGGAGCAATTTCGGCAGCATAACGACGTGACATAAGAATTAATAAAAATTTTTGATGAGAGAGAAAGGGGTATCTCATCATATGTACAGTAAGGGGTCATATAGATACATGTACCAACATATGAAATTTTATTTAGATTCATAATATAAAATAATTGATTGAATATAAATGAGGAGAGAGAAATACCTTACAAAATTTCGGCATGGTAACAGGTGTATGTGAGAGGAATTAACGAGAGATCAAGGGGTATCTCATCATTAAAAAATAAGGAGGGAAGTATGGGGGAGATGAAAAATTATTCCCCAACATTTTTATTTTAATGTAAAAGGGTATTACAACATAAAGAAACTTGGACAAAAATGAGAAAGGAAAGAATCCCTTACTTGGAAGTGTGATCCCAAAGGCTTGGGAGATGCTTGAGAGAGGATTATTCGGAGATTGGGGAACATTGGAAGGATTATAGAGAGGTGATTGAAGAGGTTGGCCGAGATCCAAATGGTTTGAGTGAGGAGTAATGGGAGATTGAGTGGGTTTATATAGGAAAGGTGAGGGAATTCTTTATTATTTAGGTTTTGGACACTACACATTAAAATAATCCAAACCACAAACCAAAACATGGTTTTTTCCCATGTTTTTTGCCAAAGGGGAGTGAAAAAAAATAATTTTATAATTCCAATGGAAGAGATTATTAAAATATTAGGATCAATTATGTGGAGCTGAGTCACACTCTCAAGGAAATAATTTTAAAAAGTTAAAATGTTTTATAAGTATTGGAGGGTCCACTAAGGCAGCATAAAATTAATCAAAAAAATATTATTTTAAAGGTAAAACATATATTGGACGAAAATACTTTTTATAATTTTTTATTACATCACTATGAGGTCATTATGATGTCATAAAACACATTATATATTTAGACGGTATTTAATTTTTACCCAAAAATTCAACTATCTCAGAAAATTATGAAAAATTAACCATTAGAGAAGTTCAACACCATGAATCCAAAAATAATATTCATTTTATTTAAATAATTTTCTAAATATGTGAATTTTTAGTTTTAAAATAGAAACCTATATTTATAAAAAATTCATGAGTTCTGACAAAAATAACTTTCAAACCTTAATAAAAATTACAATTGTATTCATAAAAATTATACGATAATTTATATATAATAAAAAGTAATTTAGTGATAATATTTTATTAAAATATTATTTAATTAAAAAATCCATTAATTCATCAAAATAGATTTATTAATTGAATTTAAATATTAACTAAAAAAATACTATTTGTTCTCAAAGTAACAATAATAAAACTAATGTATATTCTTTATTCTATACGAAAAATAATGAAAATAATCATATTTCTAGGGTATTGTTACATAACCCGTTATAACACCCGCATAAGACCTAAGGGTAAGGTGTGCGATGGTGACCGACTCTTGGGAAGACTTAGATAACATTTCTTGGGGGGTAATCTATATTAACTTCCACTTCTCTCATAGGCAGTTCCGTTCAAGCTTAACTTGTTGAAGCTTAGCTTGGGCTTGGTGGAGAGTAAAGCCTAGTGACACTACCTCCTTTACGAGCTCTGACAAATAATATTCATATGGAGAAATTATACCGGATGAGGCCATCACTTCCTTTTTCTAAGTAAATTAGATTTTTAAAGCCCTATATTTATACAAATCATGTGATCACTATTCAAAGTCTATATTAGCAACAATAACAAATCATAACGGTATTTTAAAATCTAAAAACATAAAACCAAGGAAGTTCATATATTATATGACCATTTTACATAATAATAAATTTAATTATATCATGAGGATTTTTCATTAATAAAAGTTTTTGTTGTTACACACTTTGTGGTGAACTAAGTAAGAAATAACATATCTTTCTTATTTACTTTACTTCCCTTACATCACCATCAAATAAAATTGATAAATATAATCAAGATTCAAATTAATACATAAATTATGGTCAATTAAAAAGATAATTTGACCAATAAGAGAAAATCATGGGTGCCCTTATAATTAAGAGGTCACGATCCACTTAGACAAAAATATATTAAATCGTATCAATACCATGATTAGCCCTTCCTACCATGCTCTGTAATCCTTTTTCAGATCTAAAAATTGGTTTCTTAGTGTAGTTTTCTTTATTGGATTTTCTTCTTTGATTTTACTCATCTAGTTGTTGAAGTTTAAGTGTTAGTTTGACCCTATATTGTGGTGTGACATGAAAAAATATATAACTTCAAAGAAAAAGAAAAAATAAAGTGAAATACATCTATATAGAATTATTTTTGTAAAGAGTGATATCCATTTGTATGAATACAACAACATGGATAAGATAGGTATGAAAAATTTAGATTTTGAAACCATTCACTCATTAAATGATGCTTCAGGTATGAGTGAGGAGGCTGATCGACCAAGTAATATTGGGACCGCTGATGATGTTTTAATCCCAAAGAGTCTAAGAAGAGAAAATTATCATATATCAGAACAAGTGTACCATCAATAAAAGGAATAAATTTTGAGGCTTAAATTGGAAAATAAGTCTTTAAAAATTATGTTTAAAGTACTAGAAAATGAAGAACAAAAGAAGAGAGTCATATAAAAAGGCTTTTTGAAGTTGAAACTAACCTTTGGGAAAAGAATGATTCTCAAGAAGAGAGTTAAATATCATATCCATAATACTGGAAAAACTCAATGAATATTAAAAAATATATTCTAAACTTGAAATAGTTTTAGAATATGAAGGAATATAATAATGAGTTGGATGGTCATATGGTTGAAGTGGTTAATGAGAATGGAAGGATGAAAAATGAAAAGTTTTTCTTAAAATACTCTATTGTTCAAATAAAATATAAAATAAAAGATTAGGATAAAATTATAGATAATCATAACCAAGCCTCAGAATAGGATTTGTTTTGTAGGAATACTCTTGATATAGAATTTAGCGCTCAATGTGAATCAGGGAGAAAGAAAATCCAGTGGTTGGAAGAAGAATTAGTTTCATATAAGAACTAGTTAGATGTCAAGGATAATACTAATCTTAAGAATAATTTACATTTTCTATTTTATCATCTTCAAATAGTTTATGATAAAACAAATAATAATTATTCCATCTTAGAGGAGAAAAATGAAAATATTCTCGTGTCACAAAGATTATACTTCATCTTTAAAGATAGTTTAGGTTATGAAGGAACACTACTAAGTCAAGGGAAGAATAGATCCATAAATATTCCCAATAAGAAGGAAATTTTTAAAGGTGATATAAATTGACTTAAAAGAGACCCCACAAGTGGTAAAAACTACCAGATGAGGACTCAAGGAAGTCATGGTAATGTGGGTTACTTTTATAAGATGTATGTACAAAACTTCAGTTTTGTAATGAGGCATAGGGATATATAAAATGTGGTTAATATGGTTGAAAAACTAAAAGATAAATTCACCCTGAATAAAAAATTAGGTATGGATATTATCCCAATAATTACTAGTTTTCTAACCATGTCTAAAGTGGAAATTTCAGAGGATATTTACTAGAGATTAAATTAAATTTTAGGGTGCATTAAAGGGGAAATCTATTTCATTGAGAAATAAATTTTATTGATTATATGAAAAGGATTATTTTCTAAAACCAAGGTAGACAAGATCTCCAAAACTATCTCTAAACCTCATATATCCTAGAGAGATACGAAGACGGATTGGAAGTAATAAAAGATATCACTTAATTATGGAATCAAGAAGGTTTATGAGAAAGGAACATCCCAAATAAAGGAAAGAATTGAAAATCTTGATAATGTATCAAGGGATATTCAGGGAAGAAAGAAGGTTTGGAGAAAGAAAAATCTTCTTATTTTGGGAAAAGAATCTGTTTGTGGTAATGTTTCCCAAGAAATAAAAAACTGTGTGAAAGTGAACAAACCCAAAGAATAATAAAGGTAGTTGGATTCTATCATATGATGTTAAAATATAAAGATGGATTCTGAAATGAATGAAAAAGGAAACAAATGGTATATAGTGACTCACCACCATCCAAAACTTAAGGAATTTCAAGTTACCCCTCTCCCAATATACTCTAAATGTTCTAGATTTTTTGAAGAGGTATAGGTCTTAGGGTAAGACATGATCCATTGGGTAAGCATAATCAAAATCACATGAAGTGAAGTTGTGATCAGATCTAAAATTTCATTGGAAATTATATGAAGATGGCGGTGATTAAATTCCTTTAGATATGAATAAATCCACTCTACCATAAAAAATATATCCTAAAATTAGGATTTATAGGACATGTAGTTTGTGGAAATAATACAATAAGGGAGAATAATTGATTGTGGCAGCTAGAAGGATGGATTTTGAGTATATATGTGGATATTGTAACTTATTGTATCAATTGTGTCATTTTTTAGGTTATTAAATGTTGTTGAAAAAAAGTATCTTCTCATAAAATGATTTCCCCAAAAATAAAAACCATTTCAAATATGAAATATTGAAATCAAGGGGGAATTGGAGTTGAACATCCAAATGATATATTTTGGTGTTAAAAGAAAATTCATTGTGTTTCCTAATTGTTTTCATTTTTTGGAAGTATCTTTGTGATTTCAGGCACTCTTAAGTTGATATAGACCTTGAAGACTCATATGGATAACATGAGAACAATAAAACATTAAAGGATCATCCCAAATGACTTGGAAAGAAAATGGAATTATGTATTTGGTGATGAAAAATAGGATAAAATATGCTTCAAATGGCATATTATTCACTATTGGTGCTTTAAAGCTTATGTGATAATAGTTTTATATGAGTTTGGACAATAGAGTGTATTATGAAAATGAAATTCAAATGATTCTATGAATTAATTAGGGTTAGTGAGTTACATGGAAAACCTTGTATGCGTTAGATAAGGCTCTTGTTTCCTACAATGTTCCTAGTCTCAGTAGGATTAGAGAATTGGTTGACATATCATGTACCATGTGGTGATTTTTATCACTATCTTTCTTGTGAAAGTGATGTAACTACTGTTGAACAAATGGATTCAAAATATTGATAAGTTAATAATTTCGGATTTGGAAATTCAACCAGAATATTTTTGATAGTTGGTATTCAGAAAGAATGTAAAGAAGCTATTGATACATGGGGATAGATTACTTGAATAAATGGATATTTTTATATGCAATTTATAATTCTAGGGGAGTAGAAACACAAAGACTAAACCCTTGTATTTTATTTACTATAAGTGGAAGAAGTGAAAATGAAGAGTGGTTCACTTGTTTTTAAGGTAATATTGGATATTTTTTCACTTGGTTTCAAGTTAATATCATGATGGAGATATTATCCACTAAATTTAAGGGGTAGTTCCTTGAATTCCTATGAGTTTGGAGTTAATTTTTTAACAATATTATTTGGATTTTCTGGAAAGGATTTAATCTAGAAGTATATAGAAGCTTGTGTAAGGGTAAATACCATCATGCCTTGTGTAAGGGTAGAATTGTGTAAGGGTAGAATGCCCAATGCGTAAAGCTAAATAAAGAAAAATATGAGCTTTACATAAGGGTAATTGGGTGTTGTGTAAAGGTATACAGGTTTTGATGTGAGTCTATATAAGGTTATATGAAAGGCTATATAAAGGTATTTGGGAAACCTGTATAAGGGTAAAAATGTCAGGCTATAAGGCTACATAATGGTATTTAGGTGACCTTTGTAAGGTTAAAAAGGTCAAGATGTGAGGCTGTGTAAGGGTAATATGATAGGATCATGTTAGGGTATCTATGGGATTCCTCATTTCCTATAAAACTCAATCTTAACTCACTTATGGGTAGATCGGGTCATCCATTTCCCACAAAATGGTAAATTAATACCCCTTAAATGTATTTTTGAGTTTCCACAACTCATATAAGGGTAAGAAGTTGATTCAAATGTGTAATATAACTTACCATGTCTTAGTCCATGTGAATTTGTGATATTGAGAGTTTTCACATGCCACAGAGGTAAGTCTTGCACTGTGGAAGATGTTTGAAATGAGTTTATGGCTTCATTGTAAGGAATAATCCACATCATAAGAGAAAGGATAATTGAACCATGGTGCTAATGGCAAAACTAAAAGGTAAGTGTATTTTTTTTTTGTGTTTTTATCTTTGATGGATGTTTATTCCTTATATAAGAAGCTATTCAATAGAAGTAAATGGTTCTAAAGATTTAGATAGTGCTTCATTGTGGAATATGCACCACACCACAAGGTTTTTTTTTTCTATACTATAAAGGCAATGGTTACATCATAGTATCCATTATTGAATACAAGAGCAGACATTGAAAGATCCTTAACTATCCAAAAATTTAGTGAACATGAGGAGTTATTATTAAATGAAGTTTCAACGACACTTGATTAATTATTTTTGATTATGGTTCATGAAGGTTTAAAAACTGAAGATCATTATCATCATGGGTTCATATTCAAACTTCTATATTTATAGATATAGAAATTATTTCTAGTAGAAGTAGAAAGTATCAAGAAATAATATCTTTTATGATATAATAATATGCATACAGTTACAACCTGTGATACATAGATAATTTAAGGCACATTTATGACTTTTGAAGTGTTAGTTACTTAACATGTGATATCTACTATATAATAGTATAAGATCTACATATCATGAGATATCTCTTTAAAGAATAAAAATATAAAGGTGACTCTGCACTATTTGAAATAGTTGCAGATGAACGATAGAAAGAATATTCTATTGAAATATTTGGATTACAGAAGGATAATATTTTTTTCCACTTCAACAAAGTAGAGTGCAAGGGAGGAGTTTCTACATCAAGAAAGTGAATCCATTCCAATATTATTTTGTAAAGAGTGAAGAGTTCTAAAATTATTCTGTAAATAAGAATAATTGATTTATATTGAAGATATTATCAAAGTAGAAAGAGTTTCCATGACCACTAATGAAAATAAGATGCTTGAGGTGATATTCACAATCGACCTGTGAAGAAGAAACTTGATATTCAAAGGTACCCATCTAATAACATATTCTTCTACATAAAAAGGTGACATTTTTCTTAGCATATGATCCAATATTGTTTCCACTTTAAGTTAGTAATTGATAAGGGGATTTTTGAAGGTTGTGATCATGGGGAGATAATTCATCTAACCTAAAGCATTGTATGGTAGTGATACTTGGTAGGAGTGACCTATCATAAAACAACATGCAGTGAGCCTTGTTAGGATTTATCTAGACTAAAGAAACAATCAATAATCCTTAGAAGGAGTGACTTATCAAAAAGTAACTGGTAGTGAGCTTAGTGATTTTGGTGCACCGAAAAAATATTGGTATAATAATACTCAGACTAACCGTTTGTGGTGAACCAAGTAATAACCCATGTGTCCTTATGCTGGTTTTCTTTACTTCCCATGAATAGTCATCGAATGAAGTTGATAAAGATAATCAAGATGAAAATTAATACATAAAGTCCGGTCAAGTTAAAGTTAATTAGATCAATAAGAGTAAATCAAGGGGACCATTATAATTAAGTTGTCAGGATCCACTAAGACAAGAAGATATTGAAAATTATCCATAGCTTGATTCATCACCCCTCTCAGGTTACCAATTCCCTTCTCAGATCTAATAGTATATATATGTTATGTATGTATAATATAATATATATTATATATATATACCAAAACATGAATTGTATGCATGAAAATATACATGCATCATATGCATGTATTAAATTTACACTATGTATATATAATATCATATATTATATATATATACTATATGCATCATATGCATGTATACATGCATCTCACAAATGTAAATTTTAGTACACATAAAAACCAAAACAAATCAGATCCTGGGTCTCTGATTGGTCCCGTATCAAACATCTAGTTGAGAACCACAACTTAACCATCCAAAGTGGGGCTATAACCCTACCCATGATTGTAATCATGTGGTCTAGTTATGTACCAAAGTTTCAAGGCCACCTGAGTAGGGTGTGAGTAAAACTTAGTAGGCCACCACTAATGGTGTCCCTAAACATATCAGGTATAATCAATTGCATGTATCATGTGATATGATCATAAATAAATTAAATAGGAAAGGAAACAAAAATAAAATACATAAAACCTATGGGTGGTTTTCATTACCCTATGTTACAAATACCAACCCCGACTAGTGTTGAGATATATATGAATATATCACATAATAATCAACTAATAATTATATCCTTATTCATAGTTAATAGACACAATGTTTCATCATAATAAAATGAACAATATGTGGGTTGTATATCCCAATGGAATATTGATAGATAAAATCATATCATCCCTATTGTAATGTAACCACCAATACATGGTTACCATGTCTTGAAAACATAATTAAAACTATGTAATAACATCCTCATGCATTAACATTCAAGAAGGAATCCCGTTTTAACTATAATAAAAATATAGGACTTAATACCCCCATTCTAACACATACAAGTGGGAATCACATCCCAAAAACATCATCAATGAGAGGGAATGGCATCCCTAGGCATGGGAATAAATACATGAGAGGGAAACCATACATAATTCTTGGACACATCATAAAATAGGGAATCATTTAACATAACATTAATTACCACATGAGCATCTCATCCCCTTCCTTATATGTATCACACGATGGTAAGTACATCCCACTTCCAAGGGTATTAGTAAGTAAATGAGAAACACATCCCATTTAATAAGTGTCATCAGTTAAATTGAGTATTTAATCCCATATTGACCATCCTCATATGGGTAACTGATCCCTTTCATTGAAAGCATCACATCATGGGAAGGGTTCCATGACTCTAAGGGAAATAATAAATAACATGGAATTTAATCCAACTAAAATAATCACCAAGGAAACATGGGAATTATGTTCCATAACTTAGTGGGAATTACATCCCACTATAATGGGCATAAATTCCTAGGTCATGAGATCATAACGTAATAGGCATAACATACCTAGACTTGAAAACTCATACATGGGAAAGAAATCCCTAGTCTCAGGCCATAACATGAGTGTAATGAAATCAAATACTATAAGAATACACCTATATGAGAATTTATAATGACCCATACTTTACATAAATTGTTAATACTTCAAAATTGAAGCACACTTATTACAACATATGACAAAACCACAAAGGACCGTATAGGTATAGTGTCTTTAGAAACTGGGAAACATAAACAACTGGTTCATAAATATTCTAAAGTGTCTCCCATTTATTTCATCATATCTAGGGTCCCTTTTAGCATATCCTACTTAATATCCATCTTCCTATCCTGGGGAAAAGAAAACATACAAAAAGGGTGAGCTCAAATGCTCAGCAAGGGAAAATAAAGGAAATAAAAATCATATCATATCTTTTTGAAAATCATAACCTGCAAAAGAGATCATAATATATTAACATGGAATAAATCATAGAAGTGAAAATGAGATCCCCATAACCATAACATAAAACTTGAAACTTTGTGGCATGCACACATAATCATGGAAAAACATTTCTTTTTAGTCACGACTCATTGCCAAGACTATCTTAGCAGACAAAGTCCATTTCTGAACCGAGTTCACTCCTCGTTTCAGTCCTGTATCACTGAACCGAAATAACCTTCCATTCCATCCATGTCTGACTCACAAGATATAAATCTTTACCTAATTCATTGGAGGGAGATATAGGTCCCACCCATCTTATAGTGAATCCTTTCTTATGTGTGCCACATAATCATAAATCATACATCATCGCATAACACATGTAACAAAAATGGGATTCTTGAAACATCATGACATCATAAAACAAATCATATAAGGTAAATGACTTCATAAAAATAATTCCCTCAAGACATAATAAAATCAATGTAATAATAGGGATAAAAACAGAACCCTATATTATCTTAGATGGAAAATAATTTTGATAAAACATTTGAACTCCATTCTTGAGGAAAATATCCTTTCTACTTAAAATACATTTTTCCTCTCTTAACATGTCATACAATTTTAATATAAAAGAAGTTGATTAAAAATAAGCTTGAAAACTTTTAAAGGAAGATTCTTGGAAATAATGTTTTAAAAATCCATTCATGCCGTATAAGTTAAAAAAACATTCTTCTCGTACTTTTGTCGGAAAAGTTAAAAAGTACCTCGTACGAAAAACGACAAAAGATTCCTTTCATATCTTTTACTAAAATCTCACCGAAGGGTAAAATTTGATATAAACTATTGTAGAAGGATATAAATATTACATATTGGGGAAACATGGATGTGGATGATAAAATACACCCCAGTAAATACCAAAGTATAAACAATCTCGGATAAAATGAGATTGTGACATTTCCCTTTCCTTAGGTCCGATTTGCTTTGTACGTGTCCGAATCTCCTGTATAATGGTTTAAATAATGTTATTGACTTATTCCAGAATCATACATATTGATATGATATCATATATGGTCATATTCTTAGCTTCTTATTAGTAATATTTCATTGTTACTTGTTACTCGGGTCTTTATTGCCTTTTGTTCTTATGCGTGTTTTGCCGAATAAATTCTTATTCTTCTTTTAAAGTTATATATACCTTATATCAAGAATGTTATTAGTGTAACATATATCATATTTATTCATTCAATTCATTTATATAATTACTATGTAATGATGATCATGTTGAACGAGTCGCATCACATCGTGGAGACGATATTCCGTACGTACGCACGAGCGATGATAATGTTCCCATGATCATGGAATTGTATTTAAGTGTATTTATACTATTTCATTATCAATATCACTTTATAATAATCATATATAGTTACTCATTACACCATTATACCCATCCTTGTAAGGTGATGGTGGAAAATAGATTACACCACGGCATGGAGACGGTATTCCGTACGTATGCACGCGTGGTGATTTCATTTTTCCGTAGGATGGATAGAAGGTGAGTTAGGGTTGTTTGATATTTATAATAACATATCAGTATGTAAGTAATACTTATGTTATTACTTTATCATAAAACAACTAAATAAGAAGAAGTTGAAGAAGAAATAAATTGAAAAGATCGGTAATGGATATTACCTCTTCTTTGAAACGCTTCTTTGAATCCTCCACTTAGGGAACTAAGATTGGTCTTTGAAGAAGACCAGGACCTCTAGGATTATTCTAGGGAAGTGGAGAAGGGATTTTGGCAGGGGTTTTCCGAGCTTGAGTGCTCAAATTGGTGTGAGGATAAGGGGGAGGAGGTGCCCTTTTATAAGGGAGGAGAGGGGCACCTTAGGAATATCTCAAAATATTATTTTATATTAAAGTCAAAATCGGTTTATAATGGTTCCAAAGGGTCTTATTTCGAAGTTAAAGTGGGGATGGGTCGAAATACTATCAACCAATAGGGTTTAGACAAGTTTAGGTTATTATTTTAACCTTATCAATTAGATTTAACTCTAAGTTAAATAATTTAACTTTTACCGTGACTTTTTGTTTTCTTACACTATATGGTTAATAAACTTATTATAACATGCCAAACGAACCCCAAGTTGTTTATTATTAATATCTATATCCTTATCTAAGTCATTTGGCCGAACCTTATATTTTTAGGAATAAAATAACAATTAATAATATAATATTTGATTTAAAAACTATTTTGTGTCAATTTTGACACTATTTGATATATGATTTCGGTGAAAGTCATAACAGAATTAAATGTTCGAACCAAGTTGATTAAATCAACACTAATATATCATAGTAACCTAGAAAATTAGTGTAATTCATAAAAAGTCTCAAATTACATTTATTTGAGCATTTATAACATCAATTATGTTAACATTTCCTTAAAAGGGTAATTACTGCATCATCGTTGTGTCATACATAAATTAATTTATTTAATGTCTAAAAATTATAAATAAAATATCATTATGTATGAAATATTTTTAGATTTATAATGAATATTTATAGTCGAATTTATCTTATGTATAACCCCATATTAAAAATGTTTTAGTTATTAAACTTTGATTTTAACTATTTTAACTATTCATTAAATAAAATAATATTAAATGTCATAATCTAATCCAAGTGGACCTAAATGGTCATATTATATTCATAAGGTTGTTTTTGGTCGAATTACACTTATCCAATAGAATTAGGACATGTGTTAGGGTAATAATAATATCATCTTTACCCTTAATTACCCTATTTACTTTTTACCGTGGTAAAAAAAAGTAAAAAGTTACTATTCAACAAAAATTATTTTCATCTCATTGAACCACATTTTAGTCCTTGATATTAACCGTGTCTCTTGGATTTTCGAAATTCCACTCACAGAAGCGGTAAAATTAAGTTTTATGAAAAATTCAGTTTTTTAACTACCACTTAGTGGTTTCACTATTCATCAAAAATTGAAAGTTTTCAGAAAAATACCAAAATTTCACCCTAGGCTAATTTCGGTATTCCGAATCCAAAAAATGAGGTCCATTTTGAAAGATAAAATTTCAAAAAGTGGTTATTACTATTCATAATGGCTATTTTAAATAATATTTTAATAGCATATCGTCGTTTAGTGAAACTCGGTATTGCGTACTATGCAAGCTATCGAGGAAGGTCGTGATTGCGTGTAAAGTAAGTCAAGATAGTGTGTAGTGAACAATTCCTTTGATGATATATATATATAACATAAAAACAAAATATTACTCATAAAAATCTCGGGTGTTACATTCTACCCCCTTAAAAAGAATTTCGCCCTTGAAATTCGTCACTTTGTAACAAACAGATGAGGATACTTCTCCCTCATCATATCCTTAAGCTCCCATGTAGCTTCTTCAAGTTGGTGGTTCCTCCATAAAACTTTCACCAATCGAGTGGTCTTGTTTCGTAGGAATTTTTCACTACGATCGAGAATCTCTATCGGTTGTTCTTCAGAAGAAAGATCTTGCTCCAGCGGTACAACTTTTGAGCTGAGTACATGTGAAGGATCAGGTATGTACTTTATCAGGAGAGATACATGGAACACATCGTGAACTTGAGAGAGATTCGGTGGAAGCGCCCATCGGTAAGCTACCTTCCCAACACGATCCAGTATTTCGAAAGGACCGATATATCTAGGGCTCAACTTCCCCTTCTTTCCAAATCTCATAACCCTCTTCCAGGGAGATATTCATAAGAACACTTTATCACCCACTTCAAACTCTAGGTCTTTTCTTCGGTTGTCGGCATAACTTTTCTGTCGACTCTGAGCTGCTCTTATGTGTTGTTGAATAGATCTGACCTTTTCTACCATTTCATCAATGATATCAGGTCCTAATAGCTTTCTTTCCCCAACTTCATCCCAGCAAGTTGGAGTCCTGCATTTCTTTCCATAGAGAGCTTCATAAGGAGCCATCTGAATACTGGAGTGAAAGCTATTATTATAAGAAAATTCCACCAAAGGTAGGTGTTGATCCCAACCTCCTTTGAAATCCAGAGAGCAAGCCTCAACATATCTTCTAGGGTTTGAATTGTTCTTTCAGACTGACCGTCTGTCTGAGGATGATAAGCAGTGCTGAAACTCAACTCTGTATCCAGAGTATGCCGAAGACTTCGCCAGAACTTCGAGGTAAATCTCGGATCCCGATCAGATATAATAGAAAGTGGTACTCCATGCAATCTTACCACTTCCTTTACATATATCCTGGCAAGCTGATCCAGAGAGAAATCCTCTCTAATAGCAATGAAGTGTGCAGACTTTGTAAGATGATCAACTATGACCCAGATAGCATTATTGCCTTTGGATGTTTTAGGAAGTCCTGTGACAAAGTCCATAGTGATGTTTTCCCATTTCCATTCGGGTATGGGTAATGGTTGTAACATCCCCTTAGACTTCTGTCTCTCAGCTTTAACTTGTTGACAAACCAAGCATCGAGGGACATATTCAGCAACATCTCTTTTTCATGCCATCCCACCAGAAGTACTATTTCAGGTCCCTATACATCTTCGTGCTTTCAGGATTAATAGAGAATGAATAACTATGAGCCTCATCCAGCAGCTCCTTCTTTAATTCAGGGATGGGAGGAACACAAACCCGATTCCTGAACTTTATTATCCCATCACAATCAAGGTTGAATTCAGGAACATTTCTCACCTTCTTTTGTAACTCGACATCTTCTTTCTGTGCCTCTTTAATCTTCACATGTATAGATGGTTGAACATTCATTTGAGAAAGATAAGATTTCCCCCCTTCCATTATAATTCCAAGATCCATCCTTTGTAAATCCATAAATATTGGATCTTTTGTGATCCTTATCATGGATAAACTAGCATGGTCTTGTCGACTTAATGCATCTGCCACCTTGTTTGCTTTCCCAGGGTGGTAATGGATTGAGTAGTCATAATCCTTAATCAGCTCCAACCATCTTCTTTGACACATATTCAGCTCCTTTTGTGTGAAAATATACTTTAAACTTTTATGATCAGTATATATATCACACCTTTCACCATAAAGGTAATGCCTCCAAATCTTTAATGCAAAGATTACCGCAGCTAACTCCAAATCATGTGTTGGGTAATTTTGCTCATGGATTTTCAACTGTCGTGAGGCATAAGCTATCACCATATCATTTTGCATAATAACACACCCTAATCCCTTCTTGGATGCATCACTATAGATCACAAACCTTTCTCCACTACAAGGCAGTGTGAGCACAGGTGCACTGGATAACCTTCTTTTCAACTCCTTGAAATTATCTTCACATTCTTCCGTCCAGACAAACTTAACTCCTTTCCGAGTCAACTTAGTGAGTGGATTAGATAATCGTGAAAAATATTTTACAAAACTTCGATAATATCCAGCCAAACCAAGAAAACTTCGGATCTCAGTTACTGTTGTTGGTCTCGACCATCTTTCGATAACCTCTGTTTTTGCTGGATCCACAGATATCCCCTCTTTTGAGATTATGTGACCCAAAAATGCAACTTTTTGAAGCCAAAATTTACACTTGGTAAATTTGGCATAAAGCTTATCCTTTCTCAGGGTCTTCAATATAATTCTAAAGTGATCTTCATGTTCTTCCTTGCTCTTTTAATAGACAAGAATATCGTTTATAAAGACTACCACAAATTGATCCAGATAGTCTCTAAAGACTCTATTCATCAGATCCATAAAGATAGCAGGGGCATTAGTAAGACCAAATGGCATCACTATAAATTCATAGTGTCCATACCTTGTACGGAAAGCCATCTTTGGTATATCCTCCCTTTTGACCCTTAATTGATGATACCCTGAACGAAGATCAATCTTGGAAAAGTATTGAGCTCCGCGTAGTTGGTCATATAAGTCATCAATGCGTGGGAGAGGATATTTGTTCTTGATAGTGATCTTGTTAAGTTCTCGATAATCAATGCAGAGTCTCATTGATCAATCTTTCTTCTTAACAAATAGAACATGTTCTCCCCAAGGTGACGCACTAGGGCGTATGAATCCCTTATCAAGATTCTCTTGGAGTTGCTTCTTCAATTCCTGCAACTCAATTGGGGCCATTCTATAAGGTGTATTTAAAATAGGCAAAGCACCCGGTACGAGTTCTATTGAAAACTCAACCTCACGATTTGGTGGAAGACCCGGTAATTCCTCCGGAAAGACATCATCAAACTCCCGTACGATGGGCATATTCTTAATCGCGAGTTTATCACCAACCATTTGAGATAAATAACCTTCATTTAGTGGAATAAATACCCATAAAATTGAAGAAATTTCCACTGGAAGGTTATGTTCATCCTTGCATTGATAGACGATCATAGATTGATCTGGAATATGAAATGTGACTTCCCTTCTTTGGCAATTGATATGAGCTCCATGTAGAGAAAGCCAATCCATGCCAAGAATCACATCAAATTCCACTATAGGAAGGACTACAAGATTTGCAGGAAGCACTTTCCCACAAACTTCGATCGGAGAAGAATTATAAACTTTTGATGCGATTGATGTGCCATTAGGTGTTGTCACAGCTAACTCAACATAGAATTGTTGAGGTAATACGGTGATACCCTTAGAAAATTCTTCAGAAATAAAAGAGTGGGTGGATCCAGAATCAAATAAAACATTTTCTACTTTAGAGTGGATGGTAAGTGTACCTTTCACCACTTCGTTATCGTACTCCACATCGCTGATAGAAATTTCATGTGACTTTCCTTTGTCTTTAGCCTTAAGAGTTTGTTGACGTCGAACATCATCATCAACCCTTGGATTTGGGCATTGATTGGCATAATGCCCCATCTCCTTGCACTTGAAACATTGAAGTGTAGTAGGTTCATTCTGTGTATCCCTTCCTTTGTTTGCATCATTAGACATCTTCTTCCCATTATCGCAGCATTCAAATGCCCGATGACCTTAATTTCCACATTTGAAACATTTACTTGTCCCTTTAAGACAACTCCCTCCATGTTTCTTTCCACACTTTGAGAATAAGGGAAATCTCATCTTCTTTTCAGTGTGCTCTTTAGATTTTCCTTTGAATTCCATTTTCCTCTTCTTATCAAACCCATATGACTGATGGGTTACTCCAATCTCTATCTCAACTTTGAGAGCACATCGAACGATTTCCTCGTAGCTATTGAAGTCCCTTATGGCTAACGGCCTTCTAAGACTTGGTTTTAAGCCACTAAAGAATCGATCGATCTTACTCGCAGGTTGGATAATAATACCAGAAGCATACCTTGCAAGTCTTGTAAAATTTGCTTCATAGGTACCAACAGATTCATCATCCCTTTGCTTCAGTTCAAGAAACTCTTTCTCCATCTTTGTTCGGAGAATACGAGGGAAGTACTTATTGAAAAATAAGTTCTTGAACTCATCCCATTCCATGGACTCAATTTCATCCCTTTGCCTCGTATTATTAATAAGATTCCACCATTGATCAGCATCTCCTTCCAAAGGATACACTGCTAGGATGACTTTATCATGTTCAGAACATTGAAGAACTGAAAATATCTTTTTAGTAGTACTAATCCATTGTTCAGCAACTAATGGATCAGTAGACCCGTTGAAAGAAGGTGGATGATGCCTCATGAAGGATTCAACAGAATGTTGCTCCTTCCTTTGCTCGTTTGGAAGTCCTGCATGATTCATAGCTTGAGAAAGTTGTGTGATCATGGCTACAAGATTTTTCATTCTAGCTCCCATATCGTTTGGTTGCTCAGGGGGACAATCATTGCATTTCCCATCACATTCCGCATTAACACGGTTCCTTCGGGTTCCATCCATTGACTAAAACCAAGAAGAATAGTGTGAGCAACACTAATTATAATAGGAAAACCACATAATTCAAGAATAAAATTTTCACGCTTAAGGTCTTATCCTAGGTTATTCATGGCCATTTCTAAAACACTAAGATTGTGTTCTATGCTTAGACTTATCCTTAGGGTTCTTACTAAGGCTTTCACATCCTAGTTTCCAAAGGTTGACTATACCTTTCCTATGATACCAACTATAACGACCCATACTTTACCTACATTGTTAATACTTCAAAATTGAAGCACACTTATTACAACATATGACAAAACCACAAAGGACCGTATAGGTATAGTGTCTTTAGAAACTGGGAAACATAAACAACTGGTTCATAAATCTTCTACAGTGTCTCCCATTTATTTCATCATATCTAGGGTCCCTTTTAGAATATCCTACTTAATATCCATCTTCCTGACCTGGGGAAAAGAAAACATACAAAAAGGGTGAGCTCAAATGCTCAGCAAGGGAAAATAAAGGAAATAAAAATCATATCATATCTTTTTGAAAATCATAACCTGCAAAAAGTTCATAATATCTTAACATGGAATAAATCATAGAAGTGAAAATGAGATCCCCATAATCATAACATAAAACTTGAAACTTTGTGGCATGCACACATAATCATGGAAAATCATTTCTTGTTAGTCATGACTCATTGCCAAGACTATCTTAGCGGACAAAGTCCATTTCTGAACCGAGTTCACTCCTCGTTTCAGTCCTGTATCACTGAACCGAAATAACCTTCCATTCCAGCCATGTCTATCTCATGAGATATAAATCTTTACCCAATGCATTGGAGGGAGATATAGGTCCCACCCATCTTATAATGAATCCTTTCTTATGTGTTCCACATAATCATAAATCATACATCATCGCATAACATATGTAACAAAAATGGGATTCTTGAAACATCATGACATCATAAAACAAGTCATATAAGGTAAATGACTTCATAAAAATAATTCCCTCAAGACATAATCAAATCAATGTAATAATAGGGATAAAAACAGAACCCTATATTATCTTAGATGGAAAATAATTTTGATAAAACATTTGAACTCCATTCTTGAGGAAAATATCCTTTCTACTTCAAATACATTTTTCCTCTCTTAACATGTCATAAAATTTTAATCTAAAAGAAGTTGATTAAAAATAAGCATGAAAACTTTTAAAGGAAGCTTCTTGGAAATAATGTTTTAAAAATCCATTCATGCCGTATAAGTTAAAAAAAACATTCTTCTCGTACTTTTGTCGAAAAAGTCAAAAAGTACCTCGTACAAAAAACGCCAAAAGATTACTTTCATATCTTTTACTAAAATATCACCGAAGGGTAAAATTTGATATAAACTATTGTAGAAGGATATAAATATTACATATTGGGGAAACATGGATGTGGATGATAAAATACACCCCAGTAAATACCAAAGTATAAACAATCTCGGATAAAATGAGATTGTGACATTTCCCTTACCTTAGGTCCGATTTGCTTTGTACGTGTCCGAAGCTCCTGTATAATGGTTTAAATAATGTTATTGACTTATTCCAGAATCATACATATTGATATGATATCATATATGGTCATATTCTTAGCTTCTTATTAGTAATATTTCATTGTTACTTGTTACTCGGGTCTTTATTTCCTTTTGTTCTTATGCGTGTTTTGCCGAATAAATTCTTATTCTTCTTTTAAGGTTATAGATACCTTATATCCAGAATGGTATTAGTGTAACATATATCATATTTATTCATTCAATTCATTTATATAATTACTATGTAATGATGATCATGTAGAACGAGTCGCATCACATCGTGGAGACGGTATTCCGTACGTACGCACGAGCGATGATATTGTTCCCATGATCTTGGAATTGTATTTAAGTGTATTTATACTATTTCAGTATCAATATAACTTTATAATAATCATATATAGTTACTCATTACACCATTATACCCATCCTTGTAAGGTGATGGTGGAAAATAGATTACACCACGGCGTGGAGACGGTATTCCGTACGTACGCACGCGCGGTGATTTCATTTTTCCGTAGGATGGATAGAAGGTGAATTAGGGTTGTTTCATATTTATAATAACATATCAGTATGTAAGTAATTCTGATGTTATTACTTTATCATTAAACAACTAAAGAAGAAGAAGTTGAAGAAGAAATAAATTGAAAAGATCGGTAATGAATATTACCTCTTCTTTGAAACGCCTCTTTGAATCCTCCACTTAGGGAACTAAGATTGGTATTTGAAGAAGACCAGGACCTCTAGGATTATTCTAGGGAAGTGGAGAAGGGTTTTTGGCAGGGGTTGGACGAGCTTGAGTGCTCAAATTGGTGTGAGGAGAAGGGGGAGGAGGTGCCCTTTTATAAGGGAGGAGAGGGGCACCTTAGGAATATCTCAAAATATTATTTTATATTAAATTCAAAATCGGTTTATAATGGTTCCAAAGGGTCTTATTTAGAAGTTAAAGTGGGGATGGGTCAAAATCCTATCAACCAATAGGATTTAGAAAAGTTTAGGTTATTATTTTAACCTTATCAATTAGATTTAACTCTAAGTTAAATAATTTAACTTTTACCGTGACTTTTTGTTTTCTTACACTATATGGTTAATACACTTACTATAACATGCCAAAAGAACCACAATTTGTTTATTATTAATATATCTATCCTTATCTAAGTCATTTGGCCGAACCTTAGATTTTTAGGAATAAAATAACAATTAATAATATAATATTTGATTTAAAAACTATTTTGTGTCAATTTTGAAACTATTTGATATATGATTTATGTGAAAGTCATAAAAGAATTATATGTTCAAACCAAGTTTATTAAATCAACACTAATATATCATAGTAACCTATAAAATTATTGTAATTCATAAAAAGTCTAAAATTACATTTATTTGAGCATTTATAACATCAATTATGTTAACATTTCCTTAAAAGGGTAAATACTCCATCATTGTTGTGTCATACATAAATTAATTTATTTAATGTCTAAAAATTATAAATAAAATATAATTATGTAGGAAATCTTTTTAGCTTTCTAATTAATATTTATAGTCGAATTTATCTTATGTATAACCCCATATTAAAAATGTTTTAGTTATTAAACTTTTATTTTAACTATTTTAACTATTCATCAAATAAAATAATATTAAATGTCATAATCTAATCCAAGTGGACCTAAATGGTCATATTATATTCATAAGGTTGTTTTTGGTCAAATTACACTTATCCAATAGAATTGGGACATGTCTTAGGGTAATAATAATATCATCTTTACCCTTAATTACCCTATTTACTTTTTACCGTGGTAAAAAAAAGTAAAAAGTTACTATTCACCAAAAATTATTTTCATCTCATTGAACCAAATTTTAGTCCTTGATATTAACCGTGTCTCTAGGATTTTCGAAATTCCACTCACAGAAGCGGTAAAATTAAGTTTTATGAAAAATTCTGTTTTTTAACTACCACTTAGTGGTTTCACTATTCATCAAAAATTGAAAGTTTTCAGAAAAATACCAAAATTTCACCCTAGGCTAATTTCGGTATTCCAAATCCAAAAAATGAGGTCCATTTTGAAAGATAAAATTTCAAAAAGTGGTTATTACTATTCATAACAGATATTTTAAATAATATTTTAATAGCATATCGTCGTTTAGTGAAACTCGGTGTTGCGTACAACGCAAGCTATCGAGGAAGGTCGCGATTGCGTGTAAAGTAAGTCAAGCTAGTGTGTAGTGAAAGATTCCTTTGATGATATATACATAACATAAAAACAAAATATTACTCATAAAAATCTCGGGTGTTACAGAATTAATCCCCCTTCCATGGAAGTATCTTAATAAGGGTAGTCCATCCCATTTCCATTGGTAATCAAAAATATCTAGAAAAATGATCCCATATCGAGTGTTGTGAAATGAATGTTTAGTTTATCCCACTCCATGTAGAGTATATACACATTGGGTAAGCCATCCCATGCTATAGGTGTCATCAACACAAGTGAGCATGTCTACCTAGGCCATATGAAAAATAGAGTGAGTGGACAAGCTGTCCTATACTCAAAAAACATATAAAAAAATGGGAATCTCATCAACCATGTGAAAATATCACATTAATTTTTCATGTAATCCCATAATATAAACAAAAAACATAATGGAATAATAAATATATTAGGCAAGCTAAATAGGCAAAGCATAACTAGGCTGGCATAATGTTCAACTCACTTTAAGTCTAAGATATGTTATCCCTATCTCACCCAACCTATAACCACACCCAAAACTAATGTATATCCCATTAAATTTCCATGACCTAGAATAGGTAGGATCATTCACCCAATAAGTTAGTCATATAATCCAAGAAGGCTCAAAAGGAATCATTAATGACCCACTAAAGTCAAGTCTCACACCAACCTTACACAATTCACATATCCTCTACTCAAGGGAATCTTGGGGAACCTTTTCTAGGTCCACCAAGGTATGGTGTACCAAGAAAACATCCCTATTGGTTTGAAAAGGCATAATTACCAAACCTTAATTCTCACCCACAGACCTTGGTGGCTATAACATCAAGATATGTCACATAGAAGGAAATAACATAACCCTAATATCATAAGGAAAACATCCCATTATAGGGATTAAGCTGACACAACTTAATTCTCTTTCCTAGAATTGTATGGAAAAAATACAATAAGATGGGGGGGGTGAATTTTAGTTTATCAAAATTTAAACATACAACTTCCCAACACATCGATTATAAGAAATTCAATTGAACAAATATTCATTTTGACAGACTTTATATTTTTAGAGTAATAAACAATTAAATACTATATAATATAAACTTTGTACAAAATACACATCATAAATATAAAAATATTTTTACAAAAAAATGATATAATAAAAGTTATAGAATCTCCACTAAGTGAGGTATTCACTTTCACCCAAAGGGATAAGGATGTTTGTATACTTGAATTTATGTTTCCACAATTATTAAACTATCAGAAGGTTTGTATTGTAAACCTTTTAAACCCTCAATTATTCTGATCAGACAAATCTTTGTCTCCCTATCTCTGGGATTCCTCTATTAACATACTTGAACAATCCTCTAACTACCTATCCTTGGGATCCCCCGATCAATATGACTATATAATAAATAATCACAATACACAAATATAAAATATTTAAAATAGAAGCATCACACATTTTATGCTCCATGAAAGTCTCTCTAAAGATAAAACATTAAAGTGCACTCAGCAATGAGACATTAAAAAACTTCAACTATAAGCTTTATATTGCATTAAAGTTAGTTCTTTTCTTCTCTACAAGGTTGCAAAATTATTTATAGACATAGGAATAAAAAACTCACAAGGATTTAATTTTTAATTTCTTAATATTAGTTTCAATGACATTAAACACAACAACTTCATATTTTTATGGATTCAAGACAACAACACTTTATTTGATGGTCATCAGGTTCAACCCCATTAAAATTATTTGTATAAAGTTCCACCCTATAGGATTAGTAAATCTCCATCCACTATAATTTGTAAATATCCATTCAATAGACACTTTATGACTTCATTTGGAATAATTTTCACAACTCCACCTAGTATACTTTTTATAACTCTATCTAGTATAATTTTTGAATCTCTATTTAGTAAAACAAAATATCTCTGTCCATAAATTAAACATAAACTCCATTCGATAAAATGAAATTCTTCCATATGATAAAACTAGAAACTTTATATTTGTAATCCTTCCTATAAAACTTTACACTTATGAATACAAATAGTATTGAAATAGAAACATTATAAGAGTTAATTATTATTCTCAAAAGTAAGTGTAGATATAGATCTTTCAACTCAACAATATCCCCCTTTATGAAAATAACAATAAACAACACAAAGATAAATTTTAAAAAATAATTTAGAACCTATCTCCATTACTTACACACAACTTGAGTGGTCTACCTTTATCTCTAATTATGATTTTAAAAAATAAATTTAAATTAAATAATTTTAGTATAAAGAGACACTGAAATGTAAAAAACACTCTAAAAACATTTTGATAAAGAGATATATATGAATTTATAAAGAAATTAATTAAGAAATCATATAATAATATAAAAATAGTGAATTAATTGGAGTAATTTTAATTATTAAAATGATGAAAATTATTTAAAGAAATCATTATTTTATAGTATATTTTTTGACAATATTATTAATTTTCTTGAGGTATTTTTCCAACTTCTTGATGCTTTCATCTTTGGACTCCAACTTTGAAATCCTTTCATCTTGAAAATCCAATTTGTTTTTCTATTGAGAAAGATTAGAATATTATTTAATAGAAAATGATTTCAAATAATCAATGTAAATGAAGAAATATCCTACTTTACTGTTGATACCATCTACAATCATAGAGACTGAATTTATAGCCCTTTTTATCCTAGAAATTTTCTCATCAAATAAATTTACATATTTATCAGTTTGGTTCATATAATTAAAAATAATTTTTAACTTTATGAACTATACTATTGATTTTACTTTCAAAATATTCAACTCTACTTCAGTATGAATAATTGACTATGATAGTTGCTTAAGAAAATTTGAGCCTTTTATACCATCAACTCTTCCTTAAATATATCTTCACTTGTATTGAATATCAGGATAATAACCATTATTCCTTCAAGTATCTTGGAGAATTCATTGAAATAATTAATTTTCACTTTAATCATATTTGACCTTGTTCTCATCAGATAATTAGTTCAATCATTAGAAAATTTTGGAATAATAACTTCTCTAACACAAGGAGGTGAAGTTTATTTTTGTTCAACAGAATTTGATTGAGAAATTTATTAAATATTCACATCTTCATCGTAATCAAAACATATTTATTTTTATAGTCTCAAAGTGGAAAATAATTTTTCACTATCATTTGATTATACTTCTGATAAACTTGACATAAACTCACCTTTTGGACACTGAGATATCAAAAATAAAGAAATATGCACCAAGGACTCTATTGGAGAAGGATCCTTTGAATATGATGATTTCATTGAACTATTACAAACTCCTTATAGTTTTCTTAAAATTTTCATTTTGTTAGAACCTATTGGATTCTATATTAGAGTATAATATTTTTTAGAAACCTCAGTGAATTAATTTTAATTTTACTTCACAAAAAACTCAACAACTTCCTCAGTGACTTCCTTTAATTTTTTATTTATAATGGACTGAACAAATTCTTTTTATTTTTTCATAAAACTCATGATACTTCTTTATTTCCCTAAATAGATACTGAGATACTTTGGATTTATTTTCTTTTACAACATCTCTCTTCCTCTTCTGATCTTCTTTCATATTTTTAAAAAAATCTTTTGTTAAAGATTTATCTTCAGTGGGGTTGAGGATAAAAATATGATCACCTTCATTCTTCTCTTTTTATTTATCATCTTATAAGTAAAATATTCATCTAACATAGCCTTAAATTTCTTATGAGGTGTTTTTGGTTACTTCAAAAAAGAATCAAGATCCTTTATTTTTTCATGATCTTTCTTTTTGATAGCTTCAATCTCTTCTGTTGAAGAAACTTTTATTGTATTCTCTATAAATTTATTCTTGGTAAGGATGTAAATTAATCTTTTCTTAGATATAGTATCATCTATAAAGAAGGATTATTTACTGCTAACCAAAAAAGCACATTTTTAATCTCTTCCATTTCTATAAACTAGATAAGAACATGATTTAAATTTTTTTTATAAAGTAATATCTTTATATTCATAGATATAGTATAAATAGATTCAATGTAATTCAAAAAGACATAACAATATTGATTTCACAAACCAACCTGGGTCCACCCCGAACCGGTCACCCGAGCTGGCCCATTAAAAGGAACAAGAGGATTTTCTAATCCTACTAAGTAGGAAACTAGTTTTAGGCATAAACGATCATATAATTGGGAATGATTTAGCCCAAAAAACTTCTATAAAAGAAGAAACACAAAGTACGTAACAAGAATAGGTGAATCCATAAATCACTAAATAATAAACATCATGTAAACATATATGGATACAAATCTTGAAAAATAAAATAGAAACTAAAAACAAAACAAAAAATAAATTGAAAACAAACTGGAATCATATAAAATCTACATGTGACCCCTTGATCACCACCATCCATAAAACCATCCCACACCACTGAAAGAACTGAACAAAACTAAACCTTCAAAACAACTCAAGTCTATTAACTATGAGTGGCATAAGTAGGGTATGAGCATAAAATGGATCTATAGGTAAGAAAAATAGAATCCATAAATTTATTTTCCCAAAATAGTCCATATACACTAGTTTGAAATACATGTCATAAAAATAGGGTTTTTATCATTTAAAAACCAAACACATCATCCCTTTTTAAAAACCTAGTTTGAGAAGCCAAAATACAAGTAAAAACATAGCCTGATGAAAGTTTAGGAAAATAGGAAAATAAAACCATCACAACCGATGAGGTAAAGAAAATTGAGCTAGAAAAAAATTGGGATAGTACAAGTACAAGTAGGAAAATAAAAAATAAAAAATAAACCAAAGTGATGTAAAATAAAATAGGAGCATATAAATCTGTAATTATGAAAAATTACTAAAACTATCTAGAATAAATACCTAGATGTTCTCAGTTAGAACCCACTTTCCATTATATAGTGCACTTCCATAGTCAATAAACAACATATCTACTCTAAACTAGATGACCAGTGTAAAATACCATGTGGCCTGTCCTCTATCCAGGGGGTTCTAATCCATCTAATCAGGACTGGAAAGTTATCATCATTCAACCCTCTAGATGACATCTATGAATCCCATGATAATAATATAAAGTAGAATAATGAGGTCATCACATGCTTGGTGTAACACATAGTTATCATTGTGAATTCCCTTTCCATTACTGACACCAACTATGCGAAGGCCCTCTGAATGAAAGGAAAACCATAGGGGTTCCCATATCATATATAACCCTTCAAAGTACCAACCAGGCCTACATGCCATATTTTTTTTTTCAAAAAATAACATAAATTAGAAAGTGTTTATTAACAATTCCAAGTCTAAAACCCATTCCAAAACCAAGGTAAAAACACCATTTATCCTTGGAATATTCTAAATGGTCCTTTTATGCCATTTATCTACCAAATTAAATCTCAAGGTGGCTAACAGGACATGGTTTGGATAAACACTTGAGAAAAACATTTAAGGTCATTTAAAAATAAAATAAATTCATTTAAAAAACATTGGAAGTTTTTAGGAAAACTATATAGGAGATTGAGTGGAAGAGAGGAATAAATATGGAATAAGAGAGTGTTTTGAAAATAGAATTTAAGTTGAAAATTTTTATTGAATTCCATCTATATGTGTGTGCCTATCCATATGTGCACCCCATTCATATATGGATATTGTAACATATAATGGTATATATATGTAAAACCATCAAAATACCCAAAATATCCAATTAAATAATCATTACTAATACTACAACCCATCACAAGGACCCACACATGAGAACCAAGCCCTAAAAAGACATGAAATCCACACACAAAGCTTAATTATACGTGTAAACCAAACTATCGAGACCCAAATAAGGCCAAACACAACCAAAAAAATACCTAATTTCATTTTTAATGACCAATTGACATCTTATCAAACTCACCGCATACATACATATGTTGGAATAATTATAGAAATCCCTTGAAAACCCATTTTCATAAAATTTACAATATGGGAACACCATAAAAATTAATAAAAACACATCTCAAACATGGTAAGTACATTTATAAATTAATTATAAAAGTATAAGCATCAAATGGAATTCTTTATAAAGGAAATGGATGGAAACACCTACCTCAACGATGTGAAAATGTGACGAAACTCTTAGAAAAAGAAGAACAAGGACCAGGAGACAAACCACACACCCTAACATTAACTAAGTCAAACCACATTATAAAACTCTCACCTTATGGTTTGGGAAAGAGAAAACCCAATCAAGAAAAATCTGAAAAGCAAGATAAGGAGAATATAAGAGGATTAAAATGACCAAAAATCAAGATAAACTTGCCTAGGAACCCTAAAGGAGTGTCAATGGTAGAATGAGAATCAGCAGAGGAGATATTGAGACCCCCCTTCATGTATATAGTTCGATTGGGGGAGGATAATTGGGGTTAAAAAAATGGAGGGGAAAACTTGGAAAATATAGTTTTTAACATTCTGGGTAAGTCACACAGTTTGGATACACGATTTTCTAAACTATGCGCCAACCATGAAAACCTTAATGGAAAGAAGGGGCACCCGTATAGTTTTGACACATGGTTTGGGAAACTTTTTTTCCAAACATGTAAATTGATTCTATCAAAATTTTAGATCATCACACATGATTTCTACATGCTTTATACTAATCGTGCACAAGTCGTGCACCTTATCTCAGACACCACCAATAGGCTGAATAGTTACTCCTTTTCCTTGCATGTTTTGAAAAAAAACATGTTCTAAACATACTGAAAAAACCCAGAAAGAACAAATTAAACTTGAAATACCCTCTGCATTCACAATCCATGTGGTTTCTCCCTAAAACATTCATAGGTCCAAATATAATACAAAACCTACAAAACTTGAAAATTATCACTAGGAACTCAACCGAAACCTCAAATTACCAAAACTCATTTCACAATTTCAAATCAAACATCAAATACCAGTTTTAAAGCAAAACCATTTCCCAAAACCATTTTCCTTTTGAAAACCATTTTTATAAATACCATTTTTTATTTTAATTACACTCATACCAACCAAAATCAAAACAAAGCGTAACTCACACCCAAACTCTTGAAATAATGAACTAGTGGATTTTCATTACCTAACCACATGGTTTAGCAGACCATGACTTGAGAAAGAGCCAACCACTGGAAGTATCTTGAACCATGCACTCTAGATCTACATGTATCGCTACTCCATGAAAGCTCACCGTGTAACCCAGGTTCACTTCCATTATCATTACCCAAATCATAAACCCATTAAAAACAAAAATATAAACACAAAAATAAAAATAAAATTCCCATGTACTGGGCTACTTGTATTAAGTCAAGGACCAAAATGAGAAAGATTTCATGAAACTCTTCTACCAAGTCCTGGAAACCCCATCTCTAAACTACATGATGCCCCAAATAACAAGGGCTACTTTGATACCATTTTTTCATGAACCAAACAGGGTTGACCCTAAACCAGTCACCTGATCTGGCCCATGAGAAGGCCTGAGAGGCATTTCCAATTATCTCAAGATGGAAACTAGTTCTGAATATCAAATATCATACAATTGGAAATGATTTAGAATAAAAAAATAATATAAAAGAGGAAAAATAGAGTACCCAACAAGAATAGAAGAATCAATAAATCACTGAATAATAAATATTACGTAAATAGATCTAGATAAAACTATAGAAGAAAAAATCGAAACAAAAAACAAAATAAAAAACAAAATGAAAACAAATTGGAACCCAAAACAATCTCCACGTGACCTCTTGGTCACTACTATTTATAAAAACAACCCTCTCCACAAGTATACATGAGAAAAACTAAAATTGAAAAATTTCCTGGGTCAACTAACACTAATTGACACAAGTAGGATGTGAGCATAGAACAGTTGAGTAGGTAAGCACCACAGAATTCATACTTGTCCATTCCCAAAATAATATATATACACTAGATTTAAATACATGTAATAAATATAGTGTTTTTATCATTTGAAAACCAAACACATCATGCCCTTTTAAAAACCAAATTTGAGAATCCAAAATACAAGTATAAACACAACCAAAAGAAAGTACATGGAAATAGGAAAATAAAACTCAAAAAAAACCAATGGTGTAAGGAAGATAAGTCTATAAATAAAGGGGGTTTGTAAAAGTACATAAAGGAAAATACTAAATAAATAAGTAACCAAAGTGGTTTAAAATAAAATAGAAGTATACATATTTTTAATCATGGTAATTTCCTAAATATCACTAGAAACAATCCTTGGATACACTCGGTTCAGATGCACCTATTGGTATACTGTACACCTCCATAGTCAATAACCAACCTAGCTACTATAAACTAGCCTCACCAGTGGAAAATACCACTTGGAATATCCTCTATCTAGGAAGTTATAATATATCTAATCAATACTATAAAAAAAATCATCAATCGAACCTTTGGTTGATGTTCAAAAATCCCATGATAATAGTATAAGGGAGAATGAAGAGGTTATCACACACTTGGAATAACTCACAATTTCCACTATGCATGACTTTCCCATTATCGACACCAACTATTCGAAATCCCTCTCAATGAAAAGACAACCATAGGGGTTCCCATCTCACCTAGAACCTTTTAATGTGACAACCTAGCCTATATGTCATATGAATTTAAAACCAATTTCCAAAAACAACACAAAGTACCAACCGATACCTAACACTTCTAAAAAAACAACTCCCAAACCAAGGTAAAAAAACCTTTTATGTTTGTAATATTCCAAATGGGATTCTTATTCTATTTAGTTACCAAATTATATCTCAAGGTTCTAAACATGCCTTTTATGCCATTTAGTTACTAAATTACATCTTAAGGTGCCAAATGGGCCATGATTTTGAAACAAACTTGAGAAAAACATTTGAGGTCATTTTGAAACCAAAAATTCATTTAGAAAACATTTAGAATTTTATAAAGAGTATTTAGGAGATAGAGTGGAAGAGAGGAATAAAGAAAAAAGAAGAGAGTGTTTTGAAAACCAGGTTCAAGTTGGAAATATTTATAAAATTCCATATATATGTGTGTTCCTATCTATATGTGCACCTTGCACAAATATAAATATGCCCACATCAAATGGTATATATATGGAAAACCATAAAAATACCAAATTTTCCAATTAAATAATCACAACTAACAATACAACCCGTCATAAGGACCCACACATGAGAAAAAAGACATTAAAAGACACCAAATCCAAACAAAAAGATCAATTCCACATGTAAACCAAACTTCAAAGACCCAAACTAGGCTAAAATCAACCAAAAAATACCAAATTTTATTTTTAAATACCAATTGAAATTTTATCAAACACACAACATGAATATATATAGGAATAATTTTAGATATCCATTGAAAACCCATTTTTCATCAAATTTAAAACATGGAAACATCATAAAAATTCATAAAAACACATAAAAAATAGGTGAAACACATTTAGAAATTAATTATAAAAGTAAAATATTCAAATTACATGCTTCAGAAATGAAATGGATGGAAACACCCACCTCAACGATGTGCGAATACGAAGAAACTATAGGAGAAATAAGAACAAGGTCCAAGAGACAGACCACACACCCTAACATAAAATAAATATACCCACATTATCCAAAACTCACCCTAGGGTTTGTCCAAGAGGGAACCTAACTGAGAAAACCCCAAGAAACATGATAGGGAGAAGAGAAGATGAAGAAAACAACAACAAATAAAGAGAAACTTACCTAGGAACCTTAAGGGAGCATCAATAGAGGAAGGAGAGATAAGGGATAAGATATTTGGATCCCCCTCTATGTGTATTGGTCAAGTGGAGGAGGAGAATCTCGAATTGGGTTTAAAATATGGTTGGGTAAAACTTGGAAACTCAAGTTTTCAACATTCTGGGTAAGTCACATGGGTTAGCCACACCATTTTCCAAACTGTGCGCCAACCGTGCAAATCCTACTCGAAGGAAGGGACACCCACACTTTCTATCCTCATAGTTTATGAAACCATGTACTAACTATTCAAATTGATTCTATAAAAATTTCAAATTCTCTCACATGATTACTGCATAATTTATACTAACCATGTACAGATGCACGCCATGCCCCAGAAACTACCAATAGGTTGTACAATTACTCATTTTACTCACACGGTTTGGTCCAAACCTTGAGTCAACCATTATATAAAAACTGTGCAAGAAAAAATTAAATTAGAAAGACCCTCTGCCTTCACCATACACACAAAGTATCCCCAAATCGTGCACACTAACCCTACATAGGGCAAAAAAGGATCCAAAACCTCCAAAATTTAAAAATTGTTACCAATAACTCAACTCAAACCTCAACCAAAATATCCAACATTAAGAAATAAATAAAAATAAAACAAATAAAATAAAACTGGGGTTGGGGTGTGACAATTGAATTTTCTCATACTGCATAGAAAATAAATGAAATAAATATCATAAGTCTTAGTAGTATCTCTATCCCCTTTCCTTAGAAGTTAGAAAATTTGAATCCAATGGAAAATAATCATTGCATCTAGTGTCAAATGATTCATCTTTCCTAATTTTTCATTGAAAAAAATATATTTTTATACATGGAATCTTACAAAATAACAAACTATATCTTGAAGTTTTTTGGGTTACAAATGTAGCTTCACCTCTCAAAGATAACCCAATAAGGTCAACCATATTCTTTATATTCACACTTTGAGTTTTTACAAACAAACAGAAATAAATATTCTTTATACCATATACCTCATTAAAAATTGAGCTCAGATAGAATTATTTGATAATGATCTAAAAATGAAAATCATAATCATCTCTTATGATACAAATATATTCCCATCCTTTGAAGAGAATAAATGATTTTAGTAGAGGCACACACATATAAAAATATCTATTTTCAATCATTATTTCCTTTAAAATCTCATGAATTTAAAAATAACCACAAGAATCCATGAAATCTATCAAAAAGAATTATATGATTCTAAAGAAAACTCTAAAAGTTATCAAACAGAGGAGAAAAAAAGTGTCCAGGTCTATTCACACAAACAACTAGTGAAAAAAATGATTCAAGACACTAATTATATATATAGGTGAAATATAGTGATGTTTGGAATTAAAGATGATCCAATGTCTAGGATTAAATCATGGAAGCGATGAATTCAAAAATAGGTTTAAGTATTTATTTTTAACTTTTGACCATTTTATAAATATTTTTTATAAATTTTGAGCCTATCAGAAAAAATTCATTTTTGTATAAATTCAAAAGTTATACAAAGTATTTGAAAAAATATTCTTGAAAAAATATATAGAAAAGTAATTAGGAATATAAGGTGTACATTCTAGAGAACTTATGTAATTTCGTGGTTGAGAAAGTTTGTCTACTGGTTTTGTAACTTAGCTACCTAAGATATTTAGTAAAAAATAGATTAATATCACTTAAAATTATGATTAACCTCATTCTAATAAAGAAAAAAGTTTCATATTTTATCAAATCTATGTTCAGATATTTTAGAAACAAAGAGGAAACCAAGGTAAATAAAAAACATTATAAAATCTCCCCCTTTAATGATTTTTTCACTTTAAGAAAATGGGTAAAATAAGAAGTATATTAGTGATCATTTTATACTGATCATACCAATATTAATTTTAATATATTCAAATCTATCACGATGAAGAAATTTTATAAAAATTTCATAAAATTAGACTTGTTTCGATGAATTAAAGAATAATATATCCATTTTATGTGTGATCCCAAAGGAAATGATATCTTAGATCTATGTTCTATCCTAATGAGGGATGTGATGGGTACTTAGAAAAAGTAATGACACTTTTGTTATAAAAAAATTTGGAGTACTTGTAAAACTCATGATAAAATAAATGAGCGAGTGTTTCATCCCCAACACATGGGTAGAACAACTTCCAGCTACTACATATTCAACTTCAGTAGTAGAAAGTGCTACTAAGTGTTGTTTCTTGCATGACCAAGATACTAAAGCTTCTCCTAATAAGTGACATGTTCCAAATATAATTTTTATATCCATTTTACATCCACCAAATTTAGTATCTGAAAATTTTTTTTGTTCAAAATAACTTATAGAATAATTAAATATACCATGATATATAAATTTCCCTTATGATAATGAAAAATTAATTTAACAGCTTTAAGATGATTTTTTTTTCATATTTCTTGAACTCTCACACATAAAAAAAATATAAAAATCAATCTCATTAACTAGATGTAATATATAGTAAACATACAACAATCCCTCTAATTTTTTGATCAACTAGTTTCCTATATTCAAAAAGATCAAGTGTTTTGGATGTTTTGATAGGAGTACTTATACTTTTATCATTTTCAAAATAAAATATTTTAAGGAAATACTTAATATACCTTTGTAGAGATAAGGAATTTCATTATGGTTTTTTAGAAGTTTGAAAACCAAAGAAAAAAAAATTAGTTCACTCATCATGCTCATCACAAACTCATATTTCATTAGTTCTAAAAATATATCAAAATGAAATTTTTGAGTTGAACAAAAAATATTGTCATTATCATAAATTTTAATAATGATGGTATATTTAAAAATTTCTTTTTAAAAAGAGATGGATCAAATAATCACTTGAAAATTTTGTTTTGAATTAAAAAATCTAGTAATTATTTCATATCTGGATCTTGGAGCTTTTTTAAGTCTATAAAGTTCGTTAGTAAATTTAAATGCATGTTTTTTTTTTGGAAATTTTGTATTTTCAAAACCATGTGGATGTTCTAAAAAAATTCAACCTGAAAAAATATATTAAGAAAATAACAATTTACATCCATTTTATAAAGTGTAAAATTTTTATATACTAAAAGGGATTGAAGTATTCAGATAGATTTAAGTCTTTCCACTGGTGAAAAAGTTTCTTCATAATTTATTCCTTCTTATTGATTATAACCCTTAATAATAATAATTGATTTATTTATAAAAATAATACCATTTTCATAATGTTTATTTTGAGAAAACTATTTTAATATAATAATAGGAATACATGTAGGTCATTATACTAAGGCCCAAACTCTATTCTATTAAAATTTGTTGATTTCATCTTGTATTTCCCTTATCCAATCTTATTCACCTAATGCCTCATCAAGTGTATTTGGTTCAAACTGGGATAATAATGCACAATGTTCACATTCATTTATTAAGGAAATATGATTTTGGTTGGTTTATATACACCTACAATGATATTATTAGTGGGATAATTCCATAAGATCAACTGATTTCATGGATAAGTAAAACTTTTTTCTTCAATAATAGGTTGAAGTTATTCCAAAGGTACAACTTATGAAATTATTCCAAAGGTACAACTTCTAAATTATTTCTTATATTGATCTTGTATGCAAATAATTTTACAATATTGGTTGAAAAGTAGTATTAAAAACATTATCCAAAGATATAATTTTTGGATGTTTAAAAACAAAAGGATCAGTTTCATCAAACTTAACACACACTGTTTCCTCAAAATTGTTTGTTTGTTTATCAAAAACATGACATGTATTACTAGTTTTAGAATAGACAATAAATATTCCCTCATAATATTTTGGATAAAATTTATATAAATTATCTTTAGTATTTATAATGAACACTTTACATCCAAAAACTATGAAGTAAGAATGTTTTAACTTTCTTCCAGTCCACAACTCTTATGGAGTTTTATTAAGAAAATGCTGAAGTAAAAATCAATTTATAGTATAACAAGAGGTACTAAAAACTTCAGATATTTTTTTTATAAATTGATTATTCAATCAATATGGTTCTAGTAATTTCATGATGAATTTTATTTCTCCATTAAACTATACATTTTTTTGAGGATTTATAGGCATTGAGAAGTTTTATAGAATTCTTTTTTCAATAAAAAAGTTTCAAAATAATTTTTTTAAAATTTTGCACCATGATCACTTATAATAGTAACCAAAGTTTTATTTTTATTATTTTTAAATTGAGATATAATTATTTTAAATAAAAATGATATTTTTATTTCTTTGATATAAAATAGACCCATGTATATCTAGTATGATAATCAACCAAGACATACACATAGTGTTTTCCTCTAATACTTTTAGTTTGTATTGGATAGAATAAAGCCATGTACACTAAATTTAAATCTTCAAAAGATGATATTTAACTAATATATTTAAATCTTAACTTATGTATCTTACCATATTATAAGGATAACAAACCTTTTAATAATTAAACATAATATCCATTAAATCTCTCACAAGTACTTTATTAGAAAGTTTAGATAAAGTTCTAACATCACAGTGTCCTAAAAATATATTACCCAACCAAGATTGATCCTAAATTTCACTTAAGCATGGTATATATTGGGTTTTAATGTCCTCTAGGTTTAAGGTGTAAACATTCTCATGAATATTAGTAGAAATAATGAAGTAACCTTTTAAATTTTGAATAATACATTTATTATTCCAAAAGTTCACAAGGTAACCTTCATCATATAGTTGTATTATATTGATGAGATTATTATTAAGTCCTACAACATATTAAACATTATAAATTAAGGCTTTACCAAGGAATTAAATATAAAAAATTCCAAATATTTATCCTTTAACATTATCAAAAAAAGTTACTTTACCACCTTTAATGTTTATAATTTTATGGAAGAACCTTTAATTACCAGTCATATGCCTTAAATATCCACTATCCAAAAACCATATGTTTTGACTACCAGTAGTCATCCTTTCTTCTGGAAATAAAAATACTAAATTGTTGGTGACCTAATTTTCTTCTATCTAGAAGTATTATAAAATAAAACTCTCGAAATACACATCTATCTAAATTTATTATATTGTATAACTTCTAATTATTTAGTATTATTAGCTTTATGAAAACAAAAGTACTTATCATTATTTAATGAACATTTATTTTTCCAATACCCTCCCTTTTACATTTCATAAAATAGTTCATTTTTAGGAACATATTAGTTTGACAAAAAATTAGACATTCCTAAGGTATAACCTATTTTAGATTTTTTTCTATGTGGTATCAATTATCTATAAATATTATCAAAATTTTACTTCCCAAAATTAAAATTTTATAGTAGTTTTATCAAATTAATAATTTTGAATTAAGTTTTACAACTAAATCATTATCTTAAAAATTTGAGATAGAATAATATTTATTATATCAGAATTAAGTTTTGAAATTATATTATTAGATTTAGAAATATCTTCCATAACACAATCATAGTTTTTTATAAAATTAGAAATATTTTTCTGAAGTAAAGTTACATATCTAGTAATTTCTTCAAAATATAGTAAACTATTATCATATTCTAATGTTACAAAATTTTCTTCTTCCTAAGAAGTTGAAATATATTCATAATCATAAGTATCAGGGTAATTTTCATTTAAAGTTATGTTTATAAGGGATTCAGCTAATACCATAGTCTTATAATGCCGATTTCTCTTCAAAATATCATCATAGAATCCAAATAACTTTTAACCATCATTTATTCTGTTATAAGAACTTTCTAAAGATGTGTATCCTCCACTTAAACTCCAAGGGTCTTAAGATTTCATGATTTTATTCCGCTTTCCTTTATAATATTTCTTTAAAAAATTTATTTTCATTTAAACCTTAGACAATCAGGTCTAGTATACCCTATTTTCATACACTTATAAAAAAATCGCTTAGAAATATCTTTATTCTCACTACTATTTTTTGATTCTTTGTATAATTATAAAAAAAATCTTTCTTACCAACTGTATTATTAATTCTCTCTACAAGTTAATCAAGTTCACTTTCAATTTCATTTGAAGAACTAAAATATTATTCACCTTTGACTTTGTTCTTAGATTTAGAATATTTTGAATTTTTTTTCAAGTATTATCCTTCTTAGTTGTAACTATTCCCAATTTTGAAGAAAAAGATACCCCATTCTTCTTATTTTCTTTCTCTATATATCTTTTCAATATAATCTCATACTAAATAATAAATCTAATAAGATCATCTAAACTTAGCTTTTTTAGATGTCTTGTATCATCTATATCTATTTTCTTGGATTCCCAGTATTTGGGAATAATATCAATAATATTCTCATTATGTTTTTCATCTGAAAAATATTTCTCTCTAAGTGACTATAATTTGTTCACAATAGTCATAAAACATTAATGAATCTAAGTAATAGATTCACCATATAAGAAACCAAATGCTTAATAATCTATATGAAGATTTACTCTTCTAGTTTCTAAAATAATAGAAGTTCCAAAATGAGTTATGTCAAGATTTATTTAGATATTATTGATATTTTCACAAGAAGATTTACGAATTTAGATATTCCTAATAAAGGAACACAAAAAGGTATTTCTTACTCTGTAATTTAATTCATATTCTATCTTATCTTATCTTGTAAAATCCATCACCTCCTTATCAAGAATATTATTTATATTAGTAATCATAACAAAATTATCAGCCCAAGTGTTAATTAAAAAGTCTTCATTAGATCTCTCCAGTGCTCATAATTAACACCATCAAAGACTATTGGTCTTCTTGGATTTAGGTTCTCCAAATTACTAATGGAAAAACCTGAAACCATAAAAAATATTTTCTCTACCAACATGGTTAGTATTCAAAAATATATATAGAGACCTACTCTGATAGAAAATGTTTTCTAGGAATGTGTGGAAGAAATACAATAAGAGGGGAGGGGGGTGAATTTTAGTTTATAAAAATTTAAACTTACAACTTCCCAACACCTTGATTACACTAAATTAAATCATAAAATATTCATTATGATAAAATCTATAATTTTAGAGTAAGAAACAAATAAATACTATACAATATAAACATTCTAGAAAATGAACATCATTAATATAAATAACTGTGTATAAACAAAGGATATAAAAAACATATAGAACCTTCACTAAGTGAGGTATTCACTTTCACCCAAAGTGATAAGGAAGTTTATATATTATACTTTAGGTATCCCCAATTATCAACCTATCATAAGGTCTATATTCTATCATAAAACCAGGGAGGAGGTAGAGATGAGCCCGTAAGGGGCTCCATGAAGCTAGGGTTTCCCATACCACTGCCTTTATCTTCTCCATCTAGGTTCAACAACGTCCTCTCTTTGGATTCCTAGTTCATCGGTTCATGGTGTGTGACTCACATCTTCATTGGATCGATGTATGACAATTCCACCATTGTCTGCATGTATCCTTACCCTATCCCCAAAATTGATAGGGCTTTTCATGATGATGTGGTGAGTTTAGTGGTCGAGTCCCAGCTCTGTGGGTTGAAGCCTTAGAGCAGTGTCAGTTTTGGGTTTAGTGGGAGGTTCACTTTGGGCTTTAAGTACGGTCTTGGAGGAAGTGAAGGGACTATGGATCTGGAATGTGACAACCTTTCTTCCATATTGCTGGTGTTTGGGTGGCTGGCTAAGGTGATTAATTTTGACTCTTGTTTTTTTTCATGCTATGAATTTGGATGTGAAATTTTGTGAGTCTTTCTATTTGCGGCGTGATACTTCCTTTTGGATCTGATTGTCTTGGTTGCATGATTTCATTCTTGTTGAAGCAGTGGTCAGTTTTGGGTTTATCTGTGTTTTTTGTTGATTTCATTCTGGTTGAAGTGGCTGTGGTTTTGGGTTCATCTGCGGATCTTCGTTTCATGATTTTATTATAGTCTTTAATTGGATTGGTCTACGATCTGTGAATTTGGGAGATTGTTCTGGATTTGGAAGTCCAAAATCTTTTTATTTTCTATGGGAAAGAAGAAAAAGTAATGAAACATGAATTTGTTGAAGGAGTTAGTCATCAGGGTTTTTCTAGATTAGATTCCATTGGTGATTGATTCAGGAGATTTTTTCTAGGATCTACCCATTCGGTTATTCTAACTTGGTAGTGATGTATCGAATATTGTGGTTTTCTACAAGTGATGTTGGTTTTTGTCTCGGAAGCCCGCTACTCAAGGGATTCTGCAACATTTTCTTTCAAAAATATGCTTCAGATGAGGTTCATGGAAAAGAAGTTTCCCTGTTTCATATATTTTCAGAATCAAAATATTGAGAGGGTATGGATTTGGCTATTAGTACCATGCCCATGCTCTTTGGTATATGTCATCTAGTTCTGCTGCGATGTGACAATAGAAGCTGGACTTTATGGTTTTTAGTTGATGTGAGGAGCTTCACATTTATAGTGAGTGTTGTTTTTGAACCTGAGTTTTAGTCTGTTAGAGAATTTTTTATAGTTCTTAAGTCTTGATGTCATGGGTTCTCACTTTCCCCTAAAAGTTTTTGTAAATAAAAAAAGTAATTTTCATTCATAAGGTATATCTTCCTAACCTTGTAAGCCCTTAATCATCTTGACCAGAAAAAGATCCATCTCCCTATCCCTATGAGACCTTGATCAAACTTGTCAGAAAAACCTATGTCTACCTATCCTTGTGATCGCTTGATCAACCTTATAAAAAAATTAATAATTATAAAAAACAAACATAGATCATTTATAAAAGAATCCTCACACAACATATGCTCTAAGATAAGATCTATAAAGATTACAAATTCAAGATCCATCAACAATGAGATGTTGTAAAACTTCAAATGCAATATTTAAATTACATGAAATTTAGTTCTCTTCTTCTCTATTAGTTTGTAGTCCTTTTTATAGATGTCTACATAAAAAACTTGAAACAGTCGAATTCCATACTTATTAGGATCAATTGCAATGGTATCAGGCACAACATCTTAATCTTTATATGGATTCTACACAAAAATAATTTGTCTAATTTTTATTATATTTAAAACCATTATAATTATTTTTATAATGTTCTATTCAATATTATTAGTAAGTATTATTCTATAATAATTTTTAAATATTCATTTCATAAACTTTATATAGATCTATCTAGTATAATGTTTATAACTTTGTCTTGTGTACATTGTATCACTATATTTGGTATACTTTTTTTGTATCTCTATTTGGTAAAATATAATGTCTCCATAAATTGATCAAACAAAAACTTGATTTAATAATATGAAAATTCCTTTATCAGGTTAAATTGATTTTTTAATTATAAGTATTCTTATAAAACTTTATACTTATGAAGAAATAATGGATATAAATAGAAACATTGTAAGAGTGAATTGTGATTTTTAGATGTAAGAATAGAAAGATATATTTGGAATGAACAAATTTCACATCTCTCTTATGTACAATGTGGATAAATTAACCTAAAAAAGGTCCTTAGTGTTATAAAACCACTCAAAGGAATACTCATTGGGTCTCAGGTATAATTTATAACATGATTTAATTCAAGTTCATGGCCATTGATGACCATACGACCAACCATATCATTTAGAGGGTCCATCACAATCTTAAAGCAGTTTCCCATATCATATGAGTCAAAGGAAAACAATATAATTTAATTTTGTAAGGTAAATCACCAATGATGGTGAAGCCACATATCACATGTCACATGAATAATGAATAACCCATACAGAAAATCCATGTAACACCTATATCAAATGGATTTATCCACTTTTTATCCCATTCCAATCTCAATGACCCATCTTTTATCAATATGATACCCTATCCCTTTTTGTAACCATTTGGATGGTGTAACAACATCAAAAACTAAAACAACGAGGTTCAAAATTTTTTTGGAATCCCTTAGAACCTACTACAATAAAAATACCAAAATCAAACCACATAATACTAGAAATTATATCTTCTCAGAACTCCATATATCCAATAATAATTAAATACCTTTTATCCCAACCTAGTCTCACTATTCTCTGGTGGAATAATTATCATAAACATAAAAATCAATGAAGAGAATAGCCTCAGATTCAATGGATGAAAATGGAGAAAAGGAGAGAGATATAAGGAGGATCAAGTGGATAACTTTATGTTTCAGGCATCCAAGAATAAAAAAACCTAAATTATTTTTGAAACATATACCTTAAAAATACCGAAATAACCTTTCTTTTTAAAAACCAATTTTAAGAGATATTGAGTTCTTGGTGAAATGCACCAGCCACCTGGTTTCCTCAAATAGAGAGAAAGTCCCCATAAGAACACCACTAGGTACTTGACACCTCCCAATCAAGTACCCGATGGATCACTATAGCCAAAAACCTACTTTTCCCAAACTCCCAAACCTTCAGAACTCACTCCATGTCTCCACTAGCCATGATACCACCTCAATAAAATCCAAATAAAAATTTCAAAATCATTCCCAAACACTAATTTTATATCTAAATTCAAAAATTCAAACCAACCTATGGTTCCAAAATAATTGGAAATCGACTTCCTCCAGTTCCAATACCATGAACTAATATGAGGTGTTACAACCTCTCTACCATAACACTTCTCTTCTATGAGAAGCCTCCATTTTCATCTCTCACAAACCACATCGGTTGTCGAAATCTTATACATTGACTAGACCCATACCTTCTATTAGTTATGATAATGATGAATCTACACCCAAACTAGTAGAACTGCACAACACCCAAGACACCTCACACTCCATCCCATCATAAATGTTAGTGATAACCCAAATGATGTGTGTAGATAAATATCTATGCCATATCTTTTGATCATGCATAGAAGAACTAGTTGACACCTCACTGTACCCACTGACCCCAAAAGACCCAACAACTCAAGCATCATGGTGGCATTTAACTTCACTAAGTCTACGATGATGAATCAATCCCTATGGAATTCATGGATTTATAATTAACTAACATAATATACCCATAGTTGATTTCACCAGTCTAAACTAGACTATTACTTTACCATCTACTTACTTAGGAACCTCCAAAACCCTCAGGCCTCAAAATCACAACCTCACTCTCAAGACTCAATCCAACCCATGAATCATTGTTTTTTTGAATATAGTATTGTACTCCCCACAAGAACCGACATCCATAGAACAAATTCTCTAACCATTCAAATTTCAATATCCCAACTAACCAATCACTAAACACACAAACCTTCTCTATCTCCATGGTTCAGTACTAGAATCTGAGTGCTCTCCCATTGATTGGACACACACACACACACACAACCAACTTGTATCTAAGTGCCAATATAGAACCCTCACCATTACTAGTCCAAGTTCTCTATACACATCACAACTTTCACTTAGTATACACTAGTTGAACAATTTTTTGAATAAAAAATTCTTTATAGTGTCTCCCCACCATATAATTACCCACTTCATTGGTCCTATAAACTAACATTCCCATACCACACAACCAGACGAATGTCGATACTCACAATACAATGCCTGCCATATCAAGAAAAATCCATCCCTATGAACCTCACTTATAGGCTCATTACATCATAATTCTCTATGATACCACTATTTAAAATCTCCAAAAATCCACCATCACATACCTGGTCTTGACAAACATAACCTCAAACTAATAATCTATATTTCTATCACTTGAATCTTGTGTTACAACCCAATAAAAACTCCATTCAGATCCATTAATATTATTTCAATTCCACAGGTCCCCAAATTCCATAAATACAATTGGTACACCGCCCAAGATACCACCAATCCAGATGATATACTCAAACCATGACATCATGTTAAACCCATCGGTCACCTCACTCGTTCTCACATCAAGTAATAGTCTATAGCTAACTCCCCTGCATTAGTCAAAGAAAATTATAAAATCAAGTCTTATAATCATTAGATGGAAACAATGTGTCTCATACCTTTTCATCCTCATCTCATACCCAATAATATCGTAAGGTTGGTTACCATAAATCCATAAGTGTTCCTTGACCCAACTCTAAGTAGTTATAAAGGCTAAGGATTCCTAGATGCCACCTCAATAAAAAGGAACCTCACATGGGCCTATACCCCATATGGGTATCATGGAACTAAACACAAATCCCTATCAAAATAATGGAGGATTCATAAGGCAATATACACAATGGTTTAAAAAATCACAATGGTTAATAAAAACATAACAACAAATAGGAACACACCCTAATGATATCCTATCGATAACCCAAATCATATCATAAAGAGTCATATCTCAATTTTCCTAGGCTCACTAACATAGTCAAAAAATTACCATGTATCATATGAATGTTGGTAATGCCATCATATAGAGCATCACCCATGAATTCATATCAATACGTCTCAAGGAATCCCTCATACTGCACCAACATCTAACCATGCATCACTCACATAAAGTAAACATCATATATATAATGCAATCATGTACTAATTATTTTTATCTATAAGAAATCCACATGATTGGGTCATATAACTTTCTCAAGATACCCTCACATTATCACAACCAAACCTGGGTATAAGTAGGGAAAGGTACCCTACCACATGGATAAAACTCGACTAACAATGATCCTATGCCAGAACACTATCACTAGGCTCTCTAATATAGTCTATAGACCATATCCCATAAAGGTAAAAACCCATGAAGCATCTCCTAGGCTTCCATATTAAAATTATAAGGCAAAACAGGTGCCAACACCCCATTCCAATCCTTATCAATAGTGGGATCTATATTCCCATACAAGGCCACTCACTCTAGGGTGCCAATGCTCAATAGGTACCCATATACTATGATACCCCCTCAAGTATTTCTATCATGTCGATAATCACATTGACAATACTTCCCAAGAAATTCATCTCATCTCACCCTCATAGAAAATAAATTGTAGTAGTAGATAATACATCTCACTAATCCATAATAAATATATAACATAAGGGTATCACATCACTAGGTAATAACTCTATCCTATAATTCTAACTCTTGGTCATAATATCCAATATAGATATAATTAACCTCATTAATAAAATAATGGTTATAACATAATCAAAATGAAATCTCAATTAAGTATAATAAAACAATAAAGTTATATAGAAATATTCTATATATGTTGCGGACAACACTTTAAATAACAAAAACCTATATCATAACGAAGGTGTTCAACTATAATCAAACACACAAATTTCATGTGAATCTTATTTATAAAATATGATGAAATAACACATGAATCTTTCCACTTTGGGAGAAGTGAAAAATCATAAATTGACAATCTCCAATACATCATACTTGTCATAATAAAAATATAAAAACTAGAATAGTGAAAAGAAAGAATAATAATCCCACTTCCATGGTAACTTGGACTTGAACTGATGTGGGTGATGGAAAGGCATAAGACATAACATCCATCCTAAGTTATGAACAATCATATCTCTATTCATCATATCCTAAATAGTATAAATAAAAAATAAAAAAAGGCTTTAATACCACTTTGTAGAATACGTGATCTAGTTTACCACCACATTAATCAAACCAGGTTCCATATACCTTAAGAGAACCTCCTTATATTTTAGAGGTTACCGACCATCAGTTAGGGTCTATGTACAAAGTGGGGAGACAACACCCTCTTTAGTACAAATAACTATATTAAACAATGAAGGAATTATAGTCAATTTTCATCCAAAAATAGATAAAATAAAAGTATACATCATAACTATATAATATTAGTAAATAAATAACAACTCATGTGCTAAAACAGAATGATTAGAATGAATTCCATACAAACATACATAAAGGAAAGTTTACCTTTTGGCCGACCATGAACATGATACCAAAAAAGAAATAAACAAAAGGTTACCAAAAATTTAATAGGTCCTAAGTCACCTACCTATTACTGTATCTATCCTCCATTTGGTCTCTACAACCCAACAATAAAAATTTGGTTCATATCCCTACCTATTCAAACAAATAAGAGGTATTATTGGGTACCAATGTGCCAAGTCCTCCAAAGTAGGGTGTGAGTAAAACTTAATAGGAAACCAAAAATGATGTCCCTAAAAATATAGGGTATAATCAAGTGTATATACCATGTTCTATGGTTAAAAATAAAGTAAATAGGTAAGGAAACAATAATAAAATATGTCAAACCTAAGAGTGCTACTCAATGTCCCCATATGATGAATACCAGTTTTAGCTAGTTTTAGGGTGTCATTGACCCACCGTTCAAGACACCACTCCTGGTTTGGTGTGATGGTAGTCAAGGTGGTTTAGGTATTACTCGTGGATACTATCAGTGGTAGACACTGCGAGTTCTTCTTACCTCAATATATCCCCTATTTATGTTATGGTTTATCTTTATCTTTTTCTTTCCTACTGATAACCTTGGCAGTTTCTTGTTTTCCTTGGATTATTTAGTGATTTTTTGGCATACAGTGGAAGCCTTGTATTTTTTACTTCCTTTGTTTAGTTTTATAAATATTTACTCCCTGATATACTTATATGGTATATTCTAGGAAGTTTCTCCAAGTCTTTTTTCTCTTGTGTGAGTAGCACATCCACGATGTGATGATAACTTTCTGAGTTGATGATGCATGCGAGTTGAGCTAGTTAGGGGTGAGTTGTAGCTTCTTCTATGAATGATGATTGTTTGTAGAAAAACAATATTTTATAATTTATTTTGTTTAAAAGAAATATTTGATAAAATGTGGTATACACAATAGTGAACTTAAACGAATCATGATATACTATTGAAACATTATTATTTAAATATGAATATTATGACATAGCCATTGGTTTGATGGGTATAAATAGGAATAAACATATTATGATATATATATATATATATATATATAAGTTTTTTCCTTAATAAAATGAATAATTGATCTTATATTTATTATGAATTCCTTGGAAATGAAGATAAAATCTTTTGAAGGTAAAAGATATATTTTTTATAAAATTGTTTTTTTGTACATAATGTATTTTAATATCAATAGATTAAATTAATCACTACTGATAAATGATTCAAATGAAATAAATATATTATATACCCTACTTAATAAATTAAAATTCATTTAAATATGTTTATTGGTAAGTGAATTATAATAAAGTCATTTTATACTTCAAAAATATATTTTCTTCAAAAATGGTTTTTGTTGCATTTATTGTGTGGACATTATAACTATTTTATTCCAATTTAAGAAGTTTTATTTGAAAAAATAGACATAATTTTTTAAATCATTATTTCATAATATTTTTAGGTTTTTTTTATTTTTCTAAAAAGATTGATTTTGAGTGAATAGTGAAAAATAACAATTTTTTGTAAAACTATCATTTATTTTCATTAAATTAATTAATATAAAATTACCATTAAGTTTTGGATTTTGTTTTAAATTAAAATAAGATTTATTTAACAAAAATTAATACAAATAATTCCATATTTATAAATATTATGTTTTATTTTGGTTTAAGTTCATTTTTATGCTTAAAAACATAATTTTTTAAAAACTATTTTTCATTGAATTTTGGGAACTTATATTAAAATAAATTTATGAAACATAAAAAAATTGAATAATAAAAAATGGATTAAATATTTTTAATCTGAAGGTTCAAATTTATTAATGAGATAAATTTCATTTTTGGTCATTATGAATAATAACCATTGTAAAAATGTGTCACCACGATAAGGAGAAAACCAAGTTAATTAAGGTAAAAAAATTATTATTAGGATAGAAACGTTCATACTAATTCTTATTAGATGATGGTATCTATACCATTATCAAATTATATTATAAATTGGATAGTTTTGTATCCACTTTTCCATGATCACTACTTTATAATATTTAAAATGTTAGAAAAATTACCGATGTGCGAGTCTCCTCACTTAGAAAAGGGAACCTCATATCCTCACTTTCTCAAACATTTTGAGTAATATAGTTTAGAAAATACATATGAATATCTCTCACTAATATAAATCCTTATTTTATAGAGGTATTGGTGGTACAAAAATACTAAATCTATAAGACTTAAGGTGTTAGACAAAGGTGGTTTTCCAAAGAAAATGTATAATTTTTAACCAAGTGTTTCATATTTATTTATTATTATAACTCATTTAAAAATTATTTAACCATGATGAAATAATAAAATAATTATCTTAAATATTCTAAAATTTTATTATTATTATGTTACAACCCATTTTAATCCCTTTTCTATAATATAGTAAATGAAAACATCTCTCGTGCGTATGTGTGGACTACCATTACCACGAAGCGATGTTTTTCATTTTCTATCATCAAATCACACAACTAGTTATAAATATAAAATTATTTAATAAATAATATGTTTAAATAATAATAATTATTTTTTAAATATAATATATTACTTATCTTCTTACCATTTTTATCCATTGTAACATTGCTTATGTGTACATGTGGAATATCACCTCCACAACGCGATGCGATTTATTTTTCATTACCACCTAATATATTTGGTCATAGGAATATAAATAATGAATAAATATGAAATTTATAAAATATGTATGATTATATAAAGGTAAAATATTTTCTACTTTAATTCATTTTCACTCAAGAGAAAAATGAACACGTCATTCATGCTTACGTACAGTCTACCATCTCCACAAAACAATATGATTCATTTTTCATGACCACATTACATGGTTAGTTTTAAAAGAGTATTTAGATTATAAATATGATAATTATAATATGTTTAACTTTTTGGAGTTAATTTAGCCATAACCCATTTGACCATGATCATTGCACCGATGATGTTTTGAGGTTATAAACTAAACAACCCAAAAACATCCAAAGTAAACTTACCCATTTTTGTTACTAAATAAGTCATGGTAATAAATGAAATAAAATAATAACAATAATTAAATAAAAAAGGGAATTAATAATACGTAAATCTAATATAGTTTTTTTATTTATTAGTTAGATAATGTATGAATTTATTCAGGACTTAAGGTATGATATTTTTCTTTAAAACCTTATTTTAAAGTATTCCTTTCAAATACTTCTACTCAATATCTGTGAACTTAAATATTTTCCTAGAATATTATTATTTATACATAAAATATTGTTAAAATTATTTTTCAAATACTTTTTACTTTCATTTTAAAGGTTTTAAAAGGATTTTTTTAAACATTTACCATAAACATCATTTTGATTTTTTCACAAAGTAAAAAAATGTTTTTAACATATACTACTTGACCCCCTTTTACCACCCTCATAACCATTATTTTTTATATATATTCCTCTAAAAGTTTACATAGTTATATTAAAAAAAATCTCTCAATATTCTGGATATTTTTTGTTTTAAAAAGTTTTCTAAGGAAACAAAAACCTTTTATCATCTTTATAAGATAACTGAATATATTACTTCTTATGGGATTGAATGACAATTAAAATGGGTTTTATGATTAAAGTGAAATTTATATGTTTTTTATTCATTATATGTTTCTATTAAATTTTATATGAATGATGAGTGAACCTGATATAGTTCTAATGATAGGTCAACACAATATAGATCTCTAAAGAATTCAGAAACGTGATGAATTTTACTGATGATATATTTCTCCTAATAGATATGGGAATTATATGGTTTGGTGATTCCATTATAGGTGTTGTTATAAGGATAAATTTAAGGATAATTTCACAAGTTACCTACATGATATTCCTGAAATGGTTTATAAATTAAATCTTATTATTTCAAAAGATAAATAAATGGAATTATATTTTTAAGGAAAGTTTATGACCTTTTTAAAATAAACGTGAGAGGATTGTTTTCCAATGAAATATTTTCACGAGGTTTCATGTTTTCAAATAAAATATTATGATTATGATTTTTCATTTTTCATTTCTTTTGATTTTTTTATGAAATATATTGAGCAATTAATTTTTTTTCATGGAAAAGAAAATAGATATTTGGGGTTAAAATTTTATTTAGAAAAAGAAAACTTTTTTATGTTTTTTTATTTTGTTAAAAACAAATTTTTAGATTACTTTTCATAGATATCAAGGATACATAAAAACATTAATAAAGTTAGAGTTCTAGGTATGTGAGTTACCATGAATGAAGTAAGTGTTCCTTTATAAATAATTTTTTTGTGAAAAAATGGATACTATGTGGAAATGTACAGTTTTTTATACAATGTTGTTATAGTTGGTATTAGAGTAAAGGTTTAGATAAATTTAGAGGTTATAAAGATATAACATGAGAATAAATTATGATTAAGGATATTATTATGGTTTTATAAGTTTATGGATGATCATAGGTTTAATTGTTAAATACCATTTGGAGGTTTTATTTTACAGGAGTACTTTGGGAGACATTTATTGAGTTTTAATAAATGATTGAGGTATATGTAAACATTAATTTGAACTTGTGTTATAGTGAAATGGTTATTTTTTGAAGGATTATTTTATATTTTGTAGACATAAGTAAAAAGTACTTGATAAACAATACAATTAATATGATATTTGATATTGAGTTATTTATGGTTAATTGGGATAAAAGGGTTACTACATTTTAGTAAAAAATGATTTATTGAATAGATAAATATGGGACTGAAAAGTGATTTGGTGACTAAGTTATTAATTTTTTTTGAATAAGCTTACTATATTGGGAAAATTATATGATTAAGGTAAATGGAAATATTTTTTGGCTAATATGGGAGTTTATTTGAGGAATAAATGGTGGATTATCATTTAGAAGCATATATAATTATATTGTGGATTTATAGTGATTTAGAATATTTATTGAAGAGATTAGAATATTTTAGAGATTATATGATTAGATAATATAATTTTTTTATGAATTAAGAGTGATTGATTTTATTTGATGATAAATGTTACGTTTATCTTGGAAGAATGTGTGATCAAATATATCTAATTTTAGGGTTTTGAACATGGTCATACATATTTTTAGGATTTTTAAGGTTAGTTATTTATGGAATGGTTTATGTTGAATTTTGAGTGTTATTATTAAGGATTTGGAGATTAATGTTGTATTTATTCATATTAAGGTTTAATCATATTGGATATTATCTTATCTCATGCTAATAATTTTGGTTTTAGTTAATGGCTGAAGATAGGTGGAACAACTTCTTATCCGTTTTTGGATTTTTTGATCAATTAAATTCAATTTTAGTGATTTAGTAATGAAAAATTAATCTTTAATATTCATTTAGTAGAGTAAGAGATGATATGGAAGTGAAAAAACTTCTCAAAGAATAACTAATATATGAAATTGTGCTTATGAAATCAAAATAAATCAAGTAATTATTATTTTTATCCAATTATCTATCTTGATAGTAAAATAATCACTCAAATCTATGAAAAGGATCTTGAAATAATTTCTTTTATCATTTTTCCTTCACATATGATGAACTTATGGTCTTATTTACCCTCTAATTATTTATGGGTTTTTGTTCATTAAATTTCACATTATCTTGTTCTTTATCACTATTTATTATTCCTTGGATGTTACTTTTCTCCTCTATATCCATATTTCACTTCCCAATAATGTTATCCTTATGTGGGAACCCAATTATGTGTTATTTTTGTTAACATTCATATTTAAATTTTTATATTTTAAAAAGGTTATTTTATTATCCCATTTTATGATGTGAGTTTTCAATAAAGGTATTTTTTTAATATTAAAACGAATTTTTATTTCATGATAGTATGTTTTATCTTCAACTCCTTGGAATTGATTCTTAAAATGATTTAAACCCTTTTTATGAGACACAAGGTTAAATTAAAAGGACTTAGTTTCTTTAATGGGGTATAATGTAATGTCCAAAGTTTTTATAATTGAGTTTCATTAAGAAAATATATTTTAAGTGTGAGGTATATGCAATATCAAGCTTTAAAAATCACAATATACTATATAAATATTATTCTAAGTATGATCATAATAACCTATCCATTGGTTTGGTGGGTATGAATAGGAATAAACATGTTATACAATATATGTATAAAGTTTTTACTTAATAAATAAAGAATACATGTTTTATCAATTTGTTGGAAAAGAAGATAAAATATTCTGAAGGTAAAATATATATTTTTCATAAAATTGTTTCTCTATACCCAATGTATTTTTATTATAATATATTAAATTAATCACTATTGATAATTTATTTTAATTATATAAGTAAATTAAATATTAAATTTAATTAATTAAAATTCATTTAATTATTTTTATTAAAGTAAGGAAAATAAAGTCATTTTGTGCTTCAAAAATACATTTTTTTTCAAAAATGGTTTTTATTACATTTTGTGAGTGGATATTATAATTAATATCTACCACTTTTATAAATTTTATTACAAAAAATTTATATAATTTTTAAAATAATAATTTCAAAATATTCTTAGGATTAATGTTTAGTATTTTTCTAAAATGATTTGTTTTTGAGAGAATAGTGAAAAATGCTAATTTTTGTAAAACTGTCTTTCCTTTTCTTTAAATAAAATAATTTTAAACTACCAATATATTATTTAGTTGGTTTTAAAGTAAAATAAGATCCATTTAATTAAATATAATATAAATAATTTCATAAGCACCAACATAATGTTTTATTTTGGTATAAGTTCATTTTTATGCTTAAAAACACAATTTTATGAAAAATGTTCTTCGTTGTGTTTTGAAAACTTATATTAAAATTAATTTCTTACAATTATAAAAATAGAATCTATAAAAATTGATTAAAATTTTTTACTCATGAGTTTAAATTTTTTAATGCGGTCAATTTCATTTTTGTTCATAATGAATAGTAACCATGGTAAAAATGTGACACAACTGTAAAGGGTAAATCAAGTTAATTAAGGAAAAAATTAGTGACATGGCCACAAAATTTCATATGAATTATTATTAGATAATTTTATTTAAATAATTATAATATTATCTACTAAATTGAATAGTTTTGGATCCGCTTTACCATGATTACAAATTTATAATATTTAAAAGTTTATAAAAATTACAGGTGTGCCAATCCCCTTACATATAACAGGGCACCTCATCTCCTCCCTTACTCACACATTTTGAACACTCTAGTTCAGAAAAAACCTAGAAAATTTCTTCTTGAAATCGCTATCCTTTTCATAGAGGTCTTTTTCACACCAAAATAACAAACCTAAAAGGCTTAAGGTGTAAGAGAATGAAGGATTTTCAAAGAGTTACAATTCTTAATTTAGTTTTTCATGTTTATTTATTATTCTACATCATTAAAATATTATTTAAACATGATGAAATAATAATATAAGTATCTTAAATTTAATGAAATTTTATTATAATTTTGGTAAAAAAATTCATCTCCTTTTTTATCCAATGGGAAATTAAAACATTGCTCGTACATACGTGTGGACTACCACCTCCATGCAACGATGTGTATAATTTTCCATCACCACCTCACATAGATGGTTATAATGATTAAATTATTGAGTATTTAATATGTTTATGAGATAATTATTATTTTTTAAAGATAATATATTACATACCTTCTTACGCTTTCTATCCATTGGAAATTGATAACGTCACTTGTGCGTATGTGTGGAGTACCACCTCCACGAAGCAATGATATTAATTTTTCATTATCACCTCATATTTTTGGTTATAAAGATAAAAATAATGAATAAATTTTAAACTAATAACATATTTATAATTCTATAAATGTAAAATATTGTCTAATTTAGTTATTTTCCACCCATTTAAAAATGAAAACGTTGTTCATGTGTACATACGGATTAAAATTTTCTTGAAACAACATGATTTATTTATCACGAAAACCTTACATGGTTTGTTTTATAAGTATATTTAATTTATAAATATTATAATTATAATATTTTTAATATTTTTGAGTTAATATAACTATATCCCCTTTGACCACAGTCAATGCAATGATGTTGTGTTGAGGTTATAAACTAAACAACCCCAAAATGCCCAATGTAAATTTAACCATTTTGGTATCTAAATAAGTAATGGTAATAGATGCAATAAAATTAATAATAATAATTAAATAAAAATGGAAAGGGTTATTAATTAATTATAAATAATATATAATTTTATTATTCTGTAGTTAAATAATGAACAAAGTTAGACAAAACTTAAAGAAAATGATTTTTCTTTTAAAAACCCTATTTTAAATCATTACATTCAAATATATATCCTCCATATCCTTATTGTTCAAAATGTTCCAAGAATTTCATTATTTATATATAAAATATTTTTAAAATTAATTTTAATTTACTTTTGACTTTATTTTTAAAGGTTTTAATAAGAATATTTTCAACATTTACCACATGATTCATTTTGATGTTTTTTTATAAAAATAGAAAATGAATGTTTTTTCATATATACAGATTGAATAATTTTTCATACTACCCTAGAAATTATTCATTATCAATAATACTATAAAATTATTCATGTTTATTTAAAAATAAAAATTTTCTCTCAATATTCTTGGAATTTTATGGTTTAAAATGTTTTTTAAGGAAATAAAACATTTTTCTCATCTTTATGAGATAACCGAAAGTGTTATTATTTATGAAATTTAATTTAAATTTAGATGGGTTTTATAATTAATGTAAAAAATTTATGGGTTTTATTCATTATATGGTCCTCGTACATTTTATATAAATGGGAGGTGATCTCAATAGAACTCTAATGATGGGTGAGACATATACAGCTCTCTAGTGCATTGAGTAATGTGACAGAGTTTATTTATGAAAAGTTAATCCTAAGAGATATGGGAATTATCCTACTACCTGATTATATTATAAGGGTTTTTATAAGGATGAATATAAGAATAATTTCCCAAGGTAAATACATGATATTCTTTTAATTTTTTATAAAAGGTTTTTTATTATAAAAGGTAAGAAAATGAGTTTATATTTTTAAGGAAATTTTATTTTTTTTAAATAAAGGTGAAAGGATTAATTTTCAATTAAATGTTTTTATGAGTTTTCATGTTTTTAAATAAAAAATTATGATTATTATTTTATAATTTATGATTTCATATTATTTTTTTTATAAAATCTATTTAGAAATCAATTTTTTTTCATGGAAAATAAAATGGATATTTGAGGTAAAATGTTTATTGTGAAAAGGAAAACTTTATAATGGATTTTTTAGGTTTACAAATGGACTAATAAGTTTATTTTATTTTATATACCATAATAATTTTTTTTCTCATCTCAAATTTTTATATGTATTTTTATAGGTCTTAATGAAGAGTAGAAATGTTTATAAAGTTAGAGTTTTGGATATGGGAGTTACGTTGAATGAAGCAAGTGTGTCTTTATAACGAACCTATTTTTTCTAAATGGATATTTTGTGGAAATGACTAGTTTTTTATGTAATGTTTTGCCTAATTATCTAAAAATGAAAACTGAATAGATCATTGAAATATAATAACCCCTGTTATAAATCTAGTAATTATGGGTTTTTTATGTTATGGTGTGTTATATAATTGGGTGTTTCTAGCCATGGATTGGAGGGTGATTTGGTGGTGATTGATTTTTCAATAACTGGAATCTCAATTGAAGATTTGTTATCAAAAGTCAATTTGGGTGTCTAAAGGTGGTGGCACTATTCTGGTGGGTTTAAAGGTCTTCCTAGTTAGAGTTTTATGCATAATGGAGCTGATGAAATTGAGTGTGGGGTAACCGAGATAGGCATCAGGTGACGTGAAACTTCAATCATCATAAGAAATAGGTATTGTAACATCCCAAGTAAATGAAGAATAATAAATAATTGATATTTATTAATATTTGTGAATTAAATATTAATTTTACTTTAAAGGGGTTTCTATGTTCGATAGCGTAACCGATACACAACAACGGGGTTCTTTGGAATCTTAAATTCCACACTAATAATATAATATTATTATTTTAAATGGTAGTTAACTCCTAGATGTTGTATTTGTGGGAATGAAAAAAACTAACAAAAATAATATTATACATGTTTGTTAACTGTATTTACATTTATCCAATAAAAGTTAGAGGCTTAAAATGTGAATGAATCTAATTTTAAGCATAATTTACATTAAAAGGCCGATTTATCACCTTTTAATGGAGAACCCTTCTTAAATATAGTTTTGGTCACTTTAATACATTCTATATGACCAAATAAAATCCTTCATTAGAATGGGGAAATCAAAGTTTACTTTGTGCAATTTTTGGAATTTTCCCGATAAAGTTCATTTTTTAACGAATAGTGAGAAATATTGTATTTTAATTCAAAAGTTCCTTTTAATATAATTTATTTATATGGTTAGATTATATTTTTAATTGGTTTTAAAGTTAAATTAAAATATATTTTTACCATTTAATCCAATGTTGGCCATTGAAATTAATTTCACTTTGAAATTGGACATAAACAAGTATCAATCTTTTGATAGTTATTGATTCTTAAAAACACGCTATTTGTTTTGATAACGAGAATTAATTTTAAAATTTATTAATACGACTTCTATGTTTTGAATTTTTCAAAATAGACTTCATTTTTGAATTTAGAATATCAAATATAGCTTAGACTGAATTTTTGGTATTTTTCTGAAAAACTTCAATTTTTGATGAATAATGAAACCACTTAGTGGTAGTTAAAAAACCCCAACTTTTTCATTTAAATGAAAATTTACCACTTATGTGTGTTGAATTTCAAAAATACGACATACATAGTTGTTATCAAGAAGTAAAATACGGTTCATTAAGATGAAAATAATTTTTAGTGATTAGTCAACGTTTGACTTTTATTTACCACAGTTAAAGGTAAATAGGATAATTCAAGGATAAAAGAATATTATAATAATTCAAAATTACCTTAACACTTGTCCTAACATTATTGGATGAGTAGTGGCCGACCATGGGAATCCTTGGGTTGATTTTGGGACCCCATGGAGCCACTTATGAAATATAATGACACTTTAGATTAATTAATTAAATGTAAAGGAAAAAATGACAAAAGCAAATATATTTTAGTAATTAATTTTTATATGGTGTTATATAAAAAATATTTTTGTCTATAAATATTAATTGGAAAGATAATAAGATTTACTACATCATGGTATTTTTTTTATTTTTATACAACAAATAAATTAAATTATTTATGACATAGTAATGATGCAGTATTTACCTCATTAATAAATGTTTTAAATAAATACGATTATAATGATTAAAATATTATCCAAAACATGTAAAATTCTGATTGGATGATTTTATTTTGACCATGAGTCATTATATCTTCGACTATAATGATTTTTGGACCTTTAGAAACTGAATATCATAATATTATAAAATAATATTTTCACACTTTCCTAAAGAGACCCTCCTCCCCCTTATAAAAGGAGACCATTTCTAACCAATTCCTAACACCTCTCAAGTCATTTGGATCGTCCAAAATCTAAAAACTTAAGCTATTTACATCCCTCTCCTCATCCTAAAATCATTACCTTAGGTAGAAGGCACTTCAAGAAGTCCTTTTAGTTCCAACCAAATGGTGTTACCCAAATTAAAGGTAACAATTTCTCTTAATTTGTTTTCTTTTATTTTACTTCTACAACCCCTAAAATCTTTTTATTCCTTTCTTTTGTAACAACACCACTATCCTCAATATACTAGGATATTGTTATGAGAAGGATACTAACTAAAATTACACACACCTCTATCTAATGGATGAAGAACATAATGTTTCTGTGGATGGAAAACTAACGCCTCACGAAACGATGATTGTTCAATTACATCTTACCGCCTCTAATGGTGGCCATTAGGATGGCATTGAATTTATATACGATATATATTATGGTTATGATTTCTTATGCTTTTGTACTTCCCATTTATAGCACGCCTTTATGGTTTCCATAGTGGGTAAATATGATAATCTCATTTGAGGAAGTGCGGACTACCGCCCCCTCAAAGTGATTTGATTCGTTAATGCCTTATGTGGGATGTATAAAGGATTTATTTAATGATATTATATATTATATTATACTGGAATTATAATATACCAATGTATCATTATGTTTTATTTCCATTAAAATAATAAATAGAAATGAAAGTAGCGTTCATGCGTACGTACGACTTACCGTCTCCATGAACGGTGCATTTCATTTATTACCTCTAAATGTCATGTACTATTATAAATACATGTATATACTGGATATATATGATATATATGATATCTAAATGATGAATTTCATTTTTGATATAATGAACCTTTGACCACATGGACAACTTGTAAATATAAGGTGTTCATTTTTTTACTCAAGTACCAAATATCGACAAAATGAACGTTATTAACTTAAATGATTGCATAATGTTTATAACATGGTAATAAGTGATATAAAAGGAATAATAAACTTGAAAAAGGTTCTTAAGAGAGTATAAAATTAACTTTAGATTATTATTCAGGAGATTAAAGAACGATCAAGTCAAAATGGACACGAGGTAAGGGATTTCGTCTCAATTTCCTTTCATTGAGGCATATTGTATTTTAATGCAAGATTTTATTTTATAATATGTATAAACAACTTTTACTTTTCATTTAATTCAAAGGGAATATTTTTATACAAAGCGTTTTACTGAATGACAAAAAGGAATGTTTTTTACGTAAGCGGTGACAACGACCATTCCGCCACCGTGAGTATTATTTAATCTTTGGATTCATTAACAAGCCGGAATGTTTTTAAAAGGAAAAATACATACCATATACTCTTTTTAAATATTTTGGTATTGAAAATTATTTTGATAATGGATTTATTACTTCAATATCTTGAAATGATATGTTATTATTATAATGTGGAAATTTTATCTTTCCTTTGTGCTTATGTTATGTGTTATGATCATGTTATGGTTCTTGGGAATTATTTACATATACGGGTGGTTCCGTGATAAACTTAGGGTGGGTGAGCCTGAGATAGATCTCCAATTCATTGGGTAACATGACAGAGGTAAACATGAATGTTTCTCCTAAGATATTTAGGGAATATACTATGATGAGTATTCCAAAGTAACTCCCTATATAGCTGTGATAGATACAATGTAAGTATGATATGGATGCCACAAGTTACCTTTATGATTTCCGATTTCTATGTGTCTTTCATTAAACTTATGATTTCATGAGTTAAGTAAAAGATTTCTTATTTTGTGTGTATATATGAACAAATGTTTTCATTCTTTGTTTTATAACCATTACTGAGCTTTTTATGCTCATCCTAAGTTTTGAAATGTTTTAACAGGACTTAAAGAGGAATAGGGTCAAGGATGGGATCAAGGAAAAGTCATGTTGTCTAAAACATAGAACTAGACATGACTCTTTTTTTCTAGGAGTTTTTATTTTATGGAAAAAATGGAAACTCTTTAGATATGTCTACCTTTTAATCTTTTGAGATGTAATAGTTATGTCCTAATTCTCTAAAACTCTAAACCTGAAAAGATCCTCAATGTGAATTATTAATTTAATTCAATATTATGTAATGTTTAAGGTTGGATCCTTATAGTTGGTATCAGAGGTAGGTTTAGATAACTTTAGGTGTTAGGGTATTGTTAAAGTAATATCCATAAAGTAATTTATGTTAACATTGACATCATATAGCATTTCCAGATTACCATATTGGTTTGCCTAAGATATTTTTGTGTTTAGAATGGTTTTTCGTAGAGGAAATAGGGAAACTGTATTGGGATGACATCAGGAAGAAGACAACCTTCCAAATCAGCAACCTGAGATGGTCAGAATCGGAACTGAACAGTTTGTTGCAGCGATGGCACAATTGACTCAGGCTATAAATGGTGGTGGTATCCATGTACGAGATCAGCCAGATCAACCACAGAGGAACATGTCAGTAGTGGATCATTTCATGAGGCAACATCCCCCATCATTCAGAGGTTCATCTGACCCTGTACTAGCTTAAGGGTGGATTAAAGCACTGGAAAAGATTTTCGATGTCATGGGTTGTTCAGAACATCAATATGTTAGTCTTGCTATTTACCGTTTTGAAGGTGAAGTTGATCAGTGGTGGTCGATGGTGAAAAATATTAGGGATAATGAGTAGATTGATGATATTTATCGGGATGAATTCAAAGGTATGTTTCTTGAGAAATATTTTCCTAAGGTGGTTCATCTTATAATGGAAAAACAATTCCTATAATTGAGGCAGGAGGATGACTCAGTGGCTACTTGTGAAGAAAAATTCACTCGATTGGAAAGGTATGCTCCAAATTTCATACGAGATCTTGATAGTAAAATCAACCATTTTTACTCAGGATTAAAGCCAAAATATCAAAGGGATTTAGCTTCTCGTGAGTTCAAAAGTTATGAAAAACTTGTTCGTTGTACAAAGAAGGTGGAAATGGATTTTGCTGATGATCATGTATTCATTGACAAACAACATAATAAGAGGTCGAGGAGGAAGCTTAAAGGGAAGAACTCTTCAAAAAAGTCTGATGGTAAGAATCTTAAGTTTATAGTTTGTAAAAATTGTGGTAAAAATCATACTAGGGAATGTATTTTGAATTCTAGTAAGTGCTACCGATGTGGTAAAATGGGGCATAAGGCTCGAAATTGCACTGAAAAAGATCAAGGTAATGGTAAGAAAAAATCTGATTTATAGTCAGTAAAATGTTTTAAGTGCAATGAAATGGGTCATTATGCAAATGAGTGTACAACAAAGAACTCAACCAAAGGAAAGATACCGGACTACAAGTAGAAAGGGGTGGTGAAATCCATTGAAACTAATTCAGCAGATGTTGGGCCATCAAATGAAATAGTATCAGGTACACTGTTTGTTTGTTCAGATTATGCCAATGTGTTGTTTGATTCAGGTTCTACACACTCTTTAATTTTTGAGAAGTTTTCTAGTAAATTGGGAATTTCATCTCATGATATGAATACAAAACTGATGGTAAAAACACCTGGAAGAAATGTTGAGACAAAAATAAAACATAAGAACATTCCTGTCCTTGTGTGGAGAAAGAATCTACCTACAAAACTTATTGTTTTTTTTCTAGTAGAGTTTGATGTTATTTTGGGTATGTATTGGATTTCTGTTTATCAGGCTAAGATTGACTGTAGAGATAAAGAGGTTTCTTTTCAGAATGATTTTCAGTTTGTATACAAAAATGAACCCTTGATGTTGATAACATATCAGGAAGCTGAGAAACTAGTAAAAGATGGAAATGAATGTTACCTTTCACATATTGTTGAAAATAAAGGAACTGTTCATATTAATGATGTGCCAGTGGTAAATGAGTACCTTGATGTTTTTCCTGATGAGTTTCCTGGTATTATACCTAATCAAGAAGTTGAATTTACTGTTGACTTAGTTCCTCATGCTAAGACAATTTCAAAACCCCCTTATCGAATGACTCAAATTGAACTTTTAGAGTTAAAGAAGCCATTTCAGGAGTTATTAGATAAAGGTTTCATTCTACCTAGAACATCACCATGGGGTGCTCCTGTCTTGTTTGTTAAAAAGAAAGATGGTTCAATGAGACTTTTCATTGATTATAGAGCACTGAATAACATCACTGTTAAGAATAAGTATCCTTGTCCTCATATCAATGATTTGTTTAATCAGCTCCAAGGAGCTCAGTATTTTTCGAAGATTGACTTGAGGTCGGGGTACCATCAGTTGAAATTAAAATAAGCAGACTTTCCGAAGATAATGTTTTGTACTAGATATGGCCATTATGAATTTATAGTTATGCCTTTTGGGTTAACCAATGCACCTGCTGTATTCATGGATCCTATGAATAGAATTTTCTTTGAGTTCTTGGATAAGTTTATGGTTGTGTTCATTGATGATATTTTGGTTTATTCTAAAAGTAAATAGGAGCATGAAATTAATTTAAGGGTTTTCTTGAAAACCTTAAAAGAAAAGAAATTGTTTGGGAAATTCATCAAGTGTGAGTTTTGGTTACAAAAAATTTCTTTCCTTGGTCACATTGATCCAAAAAATGGCATAACTATTGATCCTGCTAAAACAAAAGTTGTTAAAGAATGGCCAAGACCCACAAATATAGCTGATATCCGTATTTTTATTGGATTGGCAGGTTATTACTGGAGGTTTGTTGAAAATTTTGCATGGTTATCTAGTCTAATGACTGATTTAACTCAAAAAGGTGTTAAGTTCAAATGGACAAAAGAATGTGATGATTGTTTTCAATAATTGAAAAGAATATTGGTGAATGCTCCAGTTTTGGCACTGCCTTCCAGAAATAGTGAGTTTGTTATCTACAGTGATGCTTCGTTGAAAGGACTGGTTTGTGTCCTAATGCATAATGATCAGGTAATTTCTTATGCTTCACATCAGTTGAAACCACATGAGTTAAATTACCCTACACATGATTTGGAATTGGATGCTGTTGTTTTTTCTTTAAAAATTTGGAGGCATCATTTGTATGGAGTGAAGTGTGAAATATATACTGATCACAAAAGTTTGAAGTATATATTCACTCAGAAAGAATTGAACATGAGACAGAGGAGATGGTTGGGATTAATCAATGATTATGATTGCAATATCCTTTATCATCTGAGGAAAGCAAATAAAGTAGCTAAGGCTTTGAGTAGAAAAATTAATACATAATTAACCATGTTATGTTTGGAACGAGATACTTTGGTTTTTGATTTGATGAACTTTGGAATAAAAGTTGTTGTTGTAGGAAATTATTCTGTTTTGTTTCAGGTGTTAGTGAAATCATCTCTATCAGTCAGAATTAAGAAAGTGCAGAAGGAAGATAGTGAGTTGCAGAAGAAGGTTGTGTTGGTTCAGAAGGGTAAGTTGCCTGATTTCAATGTTGATAATGATTGTGTTTTGATATTTTGAAAGAGATTATATGTGTCTTTTGATTCACAGTTGAATAATGAGTTGTTATGTGAAGCTCATAGTTCTCCGTTTTCAGTTCATTCTGGTAGTACTAATATTTCCAAAGATCTTCGGGAGTATTACTGGTGGGATGGAATGAAAAGAGATTTTACTGATTTTACTATGAAGTGTTTGAATTGTCAGCAGGTTAAAGAAGAGCGACAGTTACCAAAAGGGATGATTTAGCCTCTACCGGTGCTAGAGTGGAAATGGGAAAATATATCGATGAACTTTGTTCTGGGATTACCAAAGACATTTCGTGGTAATAATGCAATCTGGGTTATAGTTGACCAATTGACTAAATCTGCTCATTTCCTTCCTATTAGAGATACTTTGTCTCTAGATCAACTTGCTCGGTTATATGTTAAAGATATAGTCAGGTTGCATGGAGTTCCCCTCTTCATTGTATTTGATCATGATCCCAGGTTCACTCTTAACTTTTGTAAAGGCTTTCAAAAGTCATTGGGTACTGAATTAAATTTTAGTACAACTTTTCATCCTCAATCAGATGGGCAGTCAGAATGCGAAATTCAAACCTTGGAGGATATGTTACGTTCTTTCTCAATGGATTACCAGGGAATTTGGGATCAACATATTTCTTTGGATGAATTTTTATATAATAACAGTTTTCATTCTAGTATATAGATGGCTCCGTTTGAGGCATTATATGGAAAGCGTTATCGAACTCCAGCTTTTTGGGATAAAGTAATGAGAGGAAGCTGATGGGACCAGAATTGGTAGAAGAGATGGTAGAGAAAGTTCAGTTGATTCAGAAGCACATGAGAACAGATTAGAGTATACAGAAAAGTTATGCAGATAACCGGAGGAAGGATCTTTCTTTTGAGGTATGTGATCATGTCTTTCTCAAAATTTCTCCATGGAAAAGTGTGATGCAATTTGGTAAGAAAGGAAAGTTGAGTACGAGGTTCATTAGACCTTATGAAATTCTAGAGAAAGTTGGATCAGTTGCGTATAGAGTGGATTTACCTCCAAGTTTATCCCAGGTACATAATGTTTTTCATGTTTTGATGTTGAGAAAGTATATGTCAGATCCATCTCATGTTTTGAGCCCAGAGGTAGTTCAGTTGGAAGAGAATCTATCTTATGAAGAACGACCAGTCCAGATTATTAACTGTATAGATCAAGTGTTGCATAATAAGGTAATTGCCCAGGTAAAGGTTTTTTGGAAAAATAATATGATTGAAGAGGCAACATGAGAATCTGAAATTACTATGAGGGATAAATACCCCCACTTATTTTGATAAGTGAATAAAAATTGCGAGGACGTAATTCCCAAAAGGGGGGAAGGATGTAACATCCCATGTAAATGGAGAATAAGACATATTTCATATTTATTAATATTTGTGAATTAAATAATAATTTTACTTTAAAGGGGTTTCTATGTTTGAAAGCGTACCCGATACGTAACAACGAGTTTCTTTGGAATCTTACATTGCACACTAATAATATAATATTATTATTTTAAATGGTAGTTAACTCCTAGCCATTGTATTGGTGGGAATGAATGAAACTAACTACAATATGATTATACATGTTTGTTAAATGTATTTACATTTATCCAATAAAAGTTAGAGGCTTAAAATGTGAATGAATCTAATTTTAAGCATAATATACATTAAAAGGCCAATTTATCGCCTTTTAATGGAGAACCTTTCTTAAATCTAGTTCTGGTCACTTTAATACATTCTATATGAACAAATAAATTCCTTCTTTAGAATGGGGACATCAAAATTTACTTTGTGCAATTTTTGGAATTTTTCCGATAAAGTTCATTTTTTAATGAATAATGAGAAATATTGTATTTTAATTCAAAAGTGCCTTTTAGTCTAATTTATTTATATGGTTATATTATCTTATTAATTGGTTTTAAAGTGAAATTAAAATATATTTCTACTATTTAATCCAATGTTGGTCATTAGAATTAATTTCACTTTGAAATTGGACATAAACAAGTATCAATCTTTTTATAGTTATTGATTCTTAAAAACACACTATTTGTTTTGATAACGGGAATTAATTTTGAAATTAATTAATTCCAATTATATGTTTTGAATTTGGAAAAATAGAAATAATTTTTGAATTTGGAATATCAAATATAGCTTAGGCTGAATTTTTGGTATTTTTTTGAAAAACTTCAATTTTTGATGAATAGTGAAACCACTTAGTGGTAGTTAAAAAAACTGACTTTTTCATTTAAATGAAAATTTACCACTTATGTGTATTGAATTTCAAAAATATTACATACATATTTGTTATCAAGAAGTAAAATGTGGTTCATTAAGATGAAAATAATTTTTGGTGAATAGGAACTTTTGACTTTTATTTACCGCGGTTAAAGGTAAATAGGGTAATTCAAGGTTAAAAGAATAATATAATAATTTAAAATTACCTTAATACTTGTCCTAACATTATTGGATGAGTATTGGCCGAACATGGCCATCCTTGTGTCGATTTCGGGACCCCATGGAGCCACTTATGAAAGATAATGAAACTTTAGATTAATTAATTTAATGTAAAGGCAAAAATGACAAAAGAAAATATTTTTTAGTAATTAATTTTTATATGGTGTTATATAAAAAATAGTTTTGTTTATAAATATTCATTCCAAAGATAATAAGATTTAATATATCATGGTATTTTTTTTATAATTTTTATACAACAAATAAATTATATTATTTATGACATAATAATGATGTAGTATTTACCTCATTAATAAATGATTTAAATAAATAAGATTATAATGATTAAAATATTATCCAAAACATATCCAATTCTGATTGGATGATTTTATTTCGACCATGATTCATTATATCCTCTACTATAATGATTTTTGGACCTTTATAAACCGAATATCATTATATTATAAAATAATATTTTCACACTTTCTTAAAGAGCCCCTCCTTCCCCTTATAAAAGGATACCATTTCTAACAAATTCCTCACACCCCTCAAGCCATTTGGATCATACAAAATCTGCCCAATTAATCTCTCTACATCCCTATCCTCATTTTAGAAGCCTTACTTTAGGTAGAAGAAACTTCAAGAAGTTCTTTTAGTTCAAACCAAAGAGAGTTACCCAAATTAAAGGTAACCGTTTCTCTTAATTTGTTTTATTTTATTTTACTTCTCCAACCCCTAAACTATTTTTATTCTTTTCTTTTGTAACAAAAATATATCCTTAATATACTAGGATTTTGTTATGAGAAGGATTAGAACTAAACATACACACACCTCCATCTAATGGATGAAGAACATAATGTTTCTGTGGATGACAAACTAACGCCTCACGAAACAATGATTGTTCAATTACATATTACCACCTCTCATGGTGGACACTATGACAGAACTATATTTATATATGATATATATTATGTTTATCATTTCTTTATGCTTCTTTACTTCCCATTTATACGATGCCTTTATGGTTTCCATTGTGGGTAAATATGATAATCTCATTTGAGGAAGTGTGGACTACCGCCCCCTCAAAGTGACTTGATTCGTTAATGCCTTATGTGGGATGTATAAAGGATGGAGTTAATGATATTATATATTATATTATACTGGAATTATAATATACTTATGTATCATTATGTTTTATTTCCATTAAAATAAGAAATATAAATTAAAGTAGTGTTCATGCGTACGTACGACTTACCGTCTCCATGAACGGTGCATTTCATTTCTTACCTCTAAATGTTATGTACTATTATAAATATATGTATATACTGGATATATATGATATATAAGATATCTAAATGATTAATGTCATTCTGGATATAATGTACCTTTTACCACATGGACAACTTGTAAATATAAGGTGTTCATTTTTTTTACTCAAGTACCAAATATCGACAAAATGAACGTTATTAACTTAAATGATTGAATAATGTTTATAACATGACAATAAATGATATAAAAGGAATAATAAACTTGAAAAATGTTCTTAAGAAAGTAGAAAATGAACTTTAGTTTATTATTCAGGAGATTAAAGAACGATCAAGTCAAGTCGGACACGAGGTAAGGGATTTCGTCTCAATTTCCTTTCATTGAGGCATATTGTATTTTAATACACGATTTTCTTTTATAAGCTGTGTAAACACCTTTTACTTTTCATTTCATTCAAAGGGAATATTTTTATACGATTCATTTTACAAAATGACAAAAAGGAATGCTTTTTTACGTAAGCGGTGACAGCGACCTTTCCTCCGCCGCGAGTATAATTTAATCTTTGGCTTCCTTAACAAGCCGACATGTTTTTAAAAGGAAAAATAAATACCATATACTATTTTTACGTATTTTGGTATTGAAAATGATTTTGATAATTGATTTATTATTTCAATATCTTTAAATGACATTTTATTGTTGCAATGTGGAAATGTTATCTTTCCTTTATTCTTATGTTATGTGTTATGATCATGTTATAGTTCTTGGGAATTATTTATGTATATGGGTGGTTCCGTGATAAACCTAGGGTGGGTGAGCCCGAGATAGCTCTCCAATGCATTGGGTAATGTGATGGAGGTAAATGTGAATTTTTCTCCTAAGAGATTTAGGGAATATACTGTGATGAGTAATCCAAAGTAACTCCCTATGTAGCTGTGATAACTACAATGTAAGTATGATATGGACGCCACATGTTACCTTTATGATTTATGATTTCTATGTGTCTTTCATAAATCTTATTATTTCATGAGGTAAGTAAAATATTTCATATTTTGTATGTATTTCTGAACAAATATTTTCATTCTTTGTTTTATAACCCTTACTAATCTTTTTATGCTCATCCCAAGTTTTGAAATGTTTTCACAGGACTTAAAGATGTATAGGGTCAAGGATGGGATCAAGGAAAAGTCATGCTGTCTAAAACATGGAACTAGACATGATTCTTTTTTTCAAGAGTTTTTATTTTATGAAAAAAATGGAAACTGTTTAGATATGTCTACCTTGTAATCTTTTGAGATGTAATAGTTATATCCTAATTCTATAAAAATCTAAAACTGAAAATATCCTCAATGTGAATTATTCATTTAATTCAATATTATGTAATGTTTAAGGCTGGGTCCTTATAGGTATTGAGGCATCAGTTATCTTCCTCAAGATACATACTTTAGTTTATGTTCTACCTTATCTTAGTTTCATTCCAGCTTGAACCTACTTTTTGAAATTTGAAATTTTCATTTGTTCATGTGTTATTTTTTAAAATTTTTGATATATTAATTTTATGTTGGATTTTTTGTATTTTAAGGGTTCTCACTAAAAAAAGTAGTTGATTTAAAAAATATAAAAATAAAAGTTCATAAAAACCTTTTACATTATAATGACCAATATATGGGCATTCTATCCCATTGGAATATCTATAACTGAGGGGATATCATACCTATGGTAGTTTAATCATTAATACATGGAAAACAAATCATGATAATACAACTAAAACTATGAAATAAAATCCCTAGTAAATTACATTCTAGAAGAAATCCCATCCCGACTATAATAAAAAGAGAGGAATTAGTGTCCCCAAGATAACACATACAAGTAGGAATCAGATCCCTTCAATATAATCAATAAGAAGAAATGAAATCCTGGAAACAGGTGAAAAATAATGGTAAAATAATCCATAATTACGATCCACATCATATGAGATGGAATCATGTCCCATAATATCCATTCCAACACATGCATATAATCCCCTTCTTTAGAAATACCACACTATGGGAAACCCTCCCTCCTTCCAAGGGTATTAGTATGTAAATGGGAAAGCCATCCCATAGCATAGGGATCATAAATTTAATTTTTAACTTTATCCCATACTATCCATCCTCATACATAAAACTTATAATCTTCCTTGGAATCCTCACATCATGGGTAGGGTGTCCCACTTCTAAAGAAAATGATAAATAATTGGGAATTATTTCCCACTACCATCACCACTAAGTTTTCATGGGAATTATATTCCATAGACTCATGGGCATTATATCTTACTATAATGGGAATAACATCCCAAGTCATGAGCTCATCACATAATGTGAATAAAATCTTTATCCAAAATAACTAATATTTGGGAAATAAAACCTTAGTCCTGAACCATGAAATTAGTGGAAGGTTATCATGTCCCATATGCATCCACATGTATGTGCATCACATCCCCTTCCATGGAATCATATTAATAAGGGAATTCCATATCACTTTTATGGGAAATGATAAACCTTTGGAAAAAATATCCCATACAGAGTGTCATGAGGTGAATGGGTAGTTTATTGCACACTATATAGAGAATTAACACATTGGGTGGGTCGTCCCATGCCACAAGCATCATAAAAAAATTGGACATGTCATCTTTGGACATAAACATAACACAGTGAATGGGAAGTTCATCCCACATTCAAATAAAATGTCAAACAAGGGATATCTCATCCACCACATGGTGAAAAAATTATAATTGTTCATAGCATATCACAATATAAACACAATACATAATAAAATAATAAGTATATTAGGAAATATAAATAAGTAAAGAATAACTAGGATGAGAAAATGCACAACTCATTTAAAGTCTAATCTTGGTTGGTCCTATCACACCCAACCTATATACATACCCAAAACTAAGATATAATTCACTTGGTTACCATGAGCTATAAGGGGATGGAAACTTACCCCATACATCAGTCATATAATCCAACAAGTCTAAGAAGGAATCATTAATGATCCAATCAGGTTAGGCCTTATGCTAAACTTACAAAATTCACACATAACCTACTCAAGGGAGGCTAAGGTAACCTATTATAGTTCTACTATGTTATGTTTTACCAATCATAAATACATCTGAGTTCAAAAAAATTTAATTACAATATCTTAATTATCAAACCGACCCTTGGTGTCCATGACATCAAGAATCATCACATGGAAGTCCAAAACAAAGTCTTAACAGAGAATAATCACTCTCTAGTGGTAAAGTGAAACATACCAGTCAAGGGATCATGTTGAAACCTCTTAATTTAAAATATCTCCAATGTCCAAGGAGGTTCAAGTCCCCTAATCATGGTGTTTAATGTTATAACACAACTCATGGGAGACCACTTGGGGTCTGAAGTATAATGTACAATACGATTTAATTCAATTTCATGGCCATTAGGGTATATTACACCAAGAATAGAATTTGGAGGGTGTAACACCCCTAGATTTTATGAAAAATATTCTTTTAATTTCATTAATGTCTTGTGTTGTATGCTACACCAAGATTACCTTGCACTATACGCAACACCGTATTAGCTTGCAGTATATGCAACAGTATTCTTGGATCATGTTACCCACAATTTTTATAATAATTATTCTACTCAACATTGAGTATATATATATATATATTCAATATATAAATGAAATATGGTTGGATTCTATTATAAGAAACAACGAAGGATTCTTTCACAACACGCAACCCTGACTTGGCTTGAATTACACGCAATCGCGACCTTCCTCGATAGCGTGTGTTGTACGCAATACCGGGTTTTACTAAACAACGATATATTATTATAATATTATTATGAACTAGACGTTATGAATAGTATTAACTAAATTTTGAATTTTATAACATTATTATTCATTTTACACATTTTCTAGAACACGGTATAAGAACAAAATAATTTTTTTTGGGTAAAATAAGTATTTTTCAAAAAATGCAGTTTTGCCGCCTTTTGATGGTGCACTCACTTTAAATCTAGTTTTTGACATGTTTATAAGTTCAATTTGACAAAATAAAATTCTTATTTGGAATCAAGAAAAAAAATTTACTTTTGATAAATTTTTCGTATTATTCTCGTAACTTTCATATTTTGATGAATAGTAAAAACATGATATATTTTAATGAAAAAAAAACTTTTTTCATAGTAATAATTTATATGGTTAAATTATAATATTGAATGGTTTTAAAGTATAAATAGAATATATTTTTACCGTTTAATATAATTTATGTCATTAGCATTGATTTTACATTGAATTCGTAGGTTAAATCAATTCAATCTTTTGCAATGTTTTAAACAAAAACCCGTTTTCATTCGACAATGGGATTAATTTTAATTTAATTTATGCAACTTCTGTGTATTTAATTTGATGAAATGGATTCCATATTTGGAATCAGTGGGTCAAAATTATGTTAATAGGCTACTTTTTATTTTTGGGAATTATGAATAGTAACAACGGTAAATTTTATTTACCATAGTTAAAGGTAAATCCGGTAATTAAGGGTAAATATAATATTATAAAATTACCCTAACACATGCCAAAATTCTATTTAATGGCTAAAAGTAAACCCATATCAACTAAGGGTCGGATTAGATTCATTTTATGGACTTTTGACCATGAAAATAATTTAATTATTATTAAAACCAAAGAAAGTGACAACATGTCACTCTCTTAAATCTTATAAGTATAATAATTTTAATTTAGTGATAAAAATCATAAAACTTCAAAAATTAATAGTCTACCGAAAACTAATAAATCTATCTACATCATGATAATTTATTTATAATTTTTAGGGATTAAATAATTGTCATTAATGGTGTTACATTAATGATACAGAAATTATTTATTAAGTGGAAAATAAGTAATATAGTTTTTATTGAAATAATAATACCCCTTAAAAGGCCCACAAACCTGACCAAAACTTATTTTTAGTGTATATATACACCTTAATCATCCAATTACCTAATATATAACCATTTGGATCCTTATAATTGTGATTATGACACTTATATTATTTTATTTTAAATGATGCCAAAGTTGTCACCTTCATAATTTAATAAATATAACAATTTAAATATTGTGATTTTAAAATGATAAATTCGAGTAAAAGTATTATTATGAAAGGTAATAGATTTATCTTCATCATAGGATTTTATTTTAAATTTTTATGCACAAAATAAGTATATTAAATAATTATACAAAAAATGTTGTAGTAATTATTTTATTAAGAGATAAACCAAATAAATGGTTTTAAAAATAATAAAATAAATATTATATGAACTATTTAATATGATCCACTAATTTTATAGATACATATGTCCTTTTATTAATCTATTAAAGCTTTTAGTTCTAACATATCTTCTGTATATATTTTATTTAAATTCAAATAAATGAATAGTGTCAAAATTGACACTATTGTTATTTTATAAAAATAACATATTATAAAATTGTTTAAAAATCCCAAAAATATTTAAAAATTATAAATTTAAATTTATAAGGTCTATAATGTTATAAAGTAAAAAATTATAGAAAATTCACAACAAATAAGTAATTATTTGTTTTAATTTAAAATTTATAATTTTATTACCACAAATAAACTTAAATAGATTAAATAAGGATAAATCAAAATGATAAGGTTTAAAATAAGATCCAAACATGTCTAAATTTTATTGGTTGATGATATTAAAACCCTATATAATCTAATATTCGAATATGAGTCATTTTTGGAGGTTTTTATGTGGGGTTAGATTTATTATAAATTAATATTTTTAAGAATTCCAAAGGTGCCCCTCTCCTCCCTTATAAAAGGGAACCTCCTCCCTCTCCTCCTCACACGAATTTGAGCCTTCAAGATCGACCAACCCCTGACAAATTACCTTATCCACTTCCCTATAAACATCCTATAGGTTCTGGTCTACTTTAAAGACCAATCTTAGTGCCCTAAGATGAGGTTTCAAAGAGGCGTATCGAAGAAGAGGTAATTTCTTCTCCCGATTCTTTCAAGCTTCTTTCTTCTTTAAAATCTTCTTCTGTAGTTGTTTCATTATAAAGTAATAACATAAGTATCACTAATATAATTATTTGTTAATATAAATATGAAACAACCCCATTTCACCTTCTATCCATCCTACGAAAAACAAAATCACCGCGCGTGCGTACGTACGGAATACCGTCTCCACGCCGTGGTGTAATCTGTTTTTCCACCAAAACCTTACATGGATGGGTATAATGGTGTAAAGAATAACTATACATAGTTATTATAACATCATAATGATTCTGATATATTGTATCATCCACTCCAATTCAATTCAATAATTATGGAAGCGATATCATCGCTCGTGCGTACGTACGGACTATCGTCTCCACGACGCGATGAGATTCATTCTCCATGTTAACCATTTAAGAATAATTATAAAGTATATATAAGAATTAATAATGAAATATATGACATTATAAAGATACTGGATTTATGTATATATGTATATCATCTACTTAATTACATTCAAATCAATAAGGAAACGAAAAGAGCATTCATGCGTACGTACGGCCTACTGTCTCCATGAATGATGTATTTCTTTCCATTTATCGATCTATTATATATATGTATATTCTGAATATATATTATATATAAATAATGTTTTATATTCTGGAATTATGTAATCATGATCTAAGTAATCATATGAATAATTACAAGTCAAAACACAGATGACAAATGAAATGATTTTACCCAAACCACTCTTTAACATGGAATTTACAAAAGAACGGGTAATATAAAGTCATAAGTGAACCATATATGATATCATAACAATGAGTATGATTCTTTAATAAGACAATGACATTATTTAAATCATTATACAGGAGGTTCAGATACATACGAAGCATATCAGACATAAGGTAAGGGAAATATCACAATCTCATTTTTATCCGAGAGTGTTTATACTTTGGAATTTACTGGGGTGTATTTTATCATCCACATCAATGTTTCCTCAATATGTAATATTTATATCCTTCTACAATAGTTTATATTCAATTTTACCCTTCAGTGAATTTTTAGTAAAAGATATGAAAGGAATCTTTTGTCGTTTTTCGTATGAGGTACTTTTTGACTTTTCTGACAAAAGTACGAGAAGAATGGGTTTTTAACTTATACGGTATGAATGGATTTTTAAAACATTACTTCCAAGAAGATTCATTTACAAGTTTTCAAGTTTATTTTTAATCAACTTCTTTTAGTTTAAAATTGTATGACATGTTAAGAAAGGAAAATGTTTTTGAATTTTAAAGGATATTTTCCTCAAGAATGGAGTTCAAGTGTTTTATCAAAATTATTTTCCATCTAAGATAATATAGGGTTCTGTTTATATCCATATTATTACATTGATTTGATTATGTTGTGATGGAATTATTTTTATGAATTCCTTTATCTTATATGAATTGTTTGATGATGTCACGATGTTTAAGATTCCCATTTTTATTACATGGGTTATGCAATGATGTATGATTTATGATTTTGTGGCACACATAAGAATGGTATCATTATGAGATGGGTGGGACCTATATCTCCCTCCAATGCATTGGGTAAATATTTATATCTCATGAGATAGACATGGCTGGAATGGCACGTTAAACCGGTTCAGTAAAACAAGACTGAAACGAGGAGTGAACTCGATTCAGAAAGGGACTTTGCCCACTAAGATGGTCATGGCAGCAATGCCTTGGCTACTATGGAAATAATTACATGTGCTTAATGGATGCCACAATTACATGTTTTATTCCCATGCTATTTTATCATGGTTTATGTTCTATTATGATATATTCCTTAAGTACTTCCATGTTTTATGTCGTTGCTCAAGATTTTAATGTTTAAACATTATGTTCATGTTTTTAAGTTCCAATATATATGGTATGTTTTATTTTATCCTTGCTTACCCTTACTGAGCATTTGAGCTCACCCTTTTTATGTTTTATTTTCCCCCAGGATCAAAAGAAAGGTTTTAGGTCAGGAAAAAAAAAGTGGAAGATATTTATGGGAGATGTTGAAGATCTTTCACCATGATTAGAAGATTACGTTCCAAGTTTCCAAAGACACTAAACTATTACGGTCCTTGTGTGTCTGTTTTTGTTATGTATTAAGTATTCCCCAAAAGTAATGTAATGTCCATGTACGTCAAGCTTAGGGTCTCTATAGTTGGTATCAGAGGAAAGGTTTAGTCAAACTTTGGAAACTAGGATGCGAAAACATTACTGAGATCCCTAGAGATATTTCTAAGGTATGTCTAGGGATGTACCTAAGGATAAGAATACATATAGGATATAGTCCTAGAACTATGGTAAAGATCTTATAATTTAACCTAAGATGTTAGATATTGAGGGTGCTCCCCCTTTACTATGTTGTTTTCCCTAGCATGATTTTTTCCTCTCACCCTATTCTTTTTGGGTTTTAGAAAATGGCTGGAAACAGGAAGATTCATGATAATGGAGGATATGAAGGACATTGGAATGATTTTATTCATGATAAACCAAATGAAATGGGATCTGGAAGTCCAGACATCGTTATTATGCCTAATCAGCAATCTCATAATATGATCAATAATCTCATCTTTGGTAAGTTTCCCGACTCAGATAATAAGAGAAAGATGGAGTTTCATGATGATCACAGAGGAAAGAAAGTTCAATTTCCCTCATGTAAATCATGTGGGAAGAGGCATTAGGGAGATTGTTATAAAGGAACTGGAAGATGCTTTGGGTGTGGAAAAGAAGTACAAAAAGCCAGTAAGTGCAAAGGAAAAGGTTCAGTTAACACCATGGACAAGGATAATGGTATTGCTACGACATCAACAATGATTAGATGTTTTAAATGTGGAATTTACGGGCATTATGAAAACCAATTCCCTAATGGAAAATCTCATGAAGAGAATCAGCATGGTCATATGGGTAGTATTTATGTGGAAGATGATGAGGAGACTACAAATGATATATGATCTGAAAGAAGTGTTGAAGGTCAGTCAGTTGTTTTAGAAGGTAGTGGAATTATTGTATGTTTATCGAGAGTTATGTTGTATAGTTAATGGTACTGTGGAATAAAGAATCATCTAAGGATTGTTACACTATTGTTTTTCCTAAAAGTATTTGAAAGTATATGTTGAATGGTACCAGTAACCATTAAATGTTATTTAGATATTTTTATAAAGTAGATGATATGCGCATAATGAATGAGTAAGAAGATAATGAGACGTTTGATTGTATTCATGAGCTCATGATTGATATAAGGACTAAGTGATATCATGGTTTGAGTATATAGAATTTTGAGGATTTTGGTATGTGGAAAGTTTTAAACTTTAACTGCATTCATGTTTTCACTAAGGTTCAATGGGGATTCATTTTTCAAAAGAATACATGATTAAGGCCTTCGAACGTTTGTAATGTGACCAACAAGACATATCTTATGATATATGGGGATCAACGATGGTATTAACATGCTTCTTATATGAAATCTCTGGTAATCGTTTTCACTATAATATGAAAATGGACTGCAATATTATGGATAAGCCTAAAGATTGGAATGGATTATGTTGGACATAAGTTAGTATTGTTTAAGTATAGAACCTTTTTTCGATATTATTGATGGGATGATATAGTAATTTAGTTTTAGAAAAAGGACAACCTGCCGGACGGGCGACAACCCATCGCGTCGGACAAGGCTGTGGGAATCAAACCCACAACCAAAGTGCGACTGGCCTTTATCGCCTACCACTGGACTACAGGAAGTCCCTTGTTAGTAGAAACTAGTTTTATTTTATTAAGCGGTATGATATATGAAGTATAAGTTCATTTTTGGAACCATATACAATTAATCTAACCATAAGATGGAATTATAACTTTTTATAACCTTTTGTTTGAAAGAGATGGAATGACACATCATTCTATCACATGATATGCTAACACATCACGAATAACAAATTTAACTTCATTTCTTTAAGGGATGAAGTGGAAATTGTTCAATTCACAAACAACAGTGAGATTGTACCAAAATCATGCAAGTATTTCTTTTAATTCATCAACTTTTGGGAAATGATCTTGAAAACAAAAAATGATGTCCTAGTTCCCTTATATCCGATGAATCAGATGGTACCTTATATCATCACAAATCAATAGCTTTGTGTTTTTTGTCTTTTTCATAGCCATGTTCTCTACCACTCTCCATCAGAACTTGATGGTTAGATTTTTCTTCCATATCCATACTTTTACCTATGTTCTCCTACGTGGAAACCCAGTGATGAGTTAATTTGGGTAACCGTTACATTTCATACTTTAGTTTTTAAATCCATGTTTTGGTATTCCTTTTTACGATGTGGGTTTCTATTAAACAAACTTTTGAGTAGTAAACCATTTATAACCCCGACGAATTTTGAGGGCAAAATTCAGTTTAAGGGGGGTAGAATGTAACACCCAGAGATTTTATAAATAATATTCTTTTAATTTCATTAATGTCCTGTGTTGTATGCTACACCAATATTACCTTGCGCTATACGCAACACCGTATTAGCTTGCAGTATACGCAACACTATTCTTGGATCGTGTTACACACAATTTTGATAATAATTATTCTACACAACATTGAGTATATATATATATATATATTCAATGTATAAATGAAATATGGTTGGATTATGTTGTATGAAACAACTAAGGATTCTTTCACAACACGCAACCGTGACTTGGCTTGCATTACACGCAATCGCGACCTTCCTCGATAGCGTGTGTTGTACGCAATACCAGGTTTTACTAAACAACGATATATTATTATAATATTATTATGAACTAGCCGTTATGAATAGTATTAACTAAATTTTTAATTTTATAACATTATTATTCATCTTACACATTTTCTAGAACATGGTATAAGAACAGAATAAAATTTTCGGGTAAAATAAGTATTTTTCAAAAAATGCAGTTTTGTCCCCTTTTGATGGTGCACCCACTTTAAATCTAGTTTTTGACATGTTTATAAGTTAAATTTGACAAATTAAAATTCTTATTTGGAATAAATAAATAAAAATTTACTTTTGATAAATTTTTCGTATTATTCTGGTAACTTTCATATTTTGATGAATAGTAAAAACAGGCTATATTTTAATGAAAAACAACTTTTTTTCATCGTAATAATTTATATGGTTAAATTATAATATTGAATGGTTTTAAAGTATAAATAGAATATATTTTTACCATTTAATATAATGTATGTAATTAGAATTGATTTTACTTTGAATTCATAGGTTAAATCAATTCAATCTTTCGCAATGTTTTAAACAAAAAACCCGTTTTCATTCGACAACGGGATTAATTTTAATTTAATTTCTGCAACTTTTGTGTATTGAATTTGATTAAATGGATTCCATATTTGGAATCAGTGGGTAAAAATTATGTTAATAGGCTACTTTTTATTTTTGAGAATTATGAATAGTAACAACGGTAAATTTTATTTACCATAGTTAAAGGTAAATCGGGTAATTAAGGGTAAATATAATATTATAAAATTTCCATAACACATGACAAAATTATATTGGATGGCTAAAAGTAAACCCATATCAACTAAGGGTTGGATTATATTCATTTTATGGACTTTTGACCATGAAAATAATTTAATTGTTATTAAAACCAAAGAAAGTGACAACATGTCACTGTCTTAAATCTTATAAGTATAATAATTTTAATTTAGTGATAAACATCATACAAATTCCTAACATGAATAGTATCCAGAAATCTAATAAAATTATCTACATAATGATAATTTATTTAGAATTTTTAGGGATTAAATAATTGTCATTAATGGTGATACATTAATGATACAAGAATTATTTATTAAGTGGAAAATTAGTAATATAGTTTTTATTGAAATAATAATACCCATTAAAAGGCCCAAAAACCTGAACCAAACTTATTTTTAGTGTATATATACACCTTAATCATCCAATTACCTAATATATAATCGTTTGGATCCTTATAAAAGTGATTATGACACTTATATTATTTTATTTTAAATGATGCCAAAGTTGTCACCTTCATAATTTAATAAATATAACAATTTAAATTTGTGATTTTAATATGATAAATTCTAGTAAAAGTATTATTGTGAAAGGTAATAGATTTATCTTCATCATCGGATTTTATTTTAAATTTTTATGCAAAAACTAAGTATATTAAATAATTATACAACAATGTTGTAGTAATTATTTTATTAAGAGATAAACCTAATAAATGGTTTTAAAAATAATAAAATAAATAATAGATGAACTATTGAATGTGATCCACTAATTTTATAGATACATATGACCTTTTATGAATCTATTAAAGCTTTTATTTTGAACATATCTTCTGTATATATTTTATTTAAATTCAAATAAATGAATAGTGTCAAAATTGACACTATTGTTATTATATAAAAATAACATATTATAAAATTGTTTTAAAATCACAAAAATATTTAAAAATTATAAATTTATATTTATATGGTCTATAATGTTATAAAGTAAACAATTATGGAAAATTCACAACAAATAAGTAATTATTTGTTTTAATTTAAAATTTAGAATTTTATTACCACAAATAAACTTAAATAGATTAAATAAGGATAAATCAAAATGATATGGTTTAAAATAAGATCCAAACATGACTAAATTTGATTGGTTGATGATATTACAACCCTATCTCATTTAATATTCTAATATGAGTCATTTTTGGAGGTTTTTAAGTGGGGTTAGATTTATGATAAATTAATATTTTTAAGAATTCCAAAGGTGCCCCTCTCCTCCCTTATAAAAGGGAACCTCCTCCCTCTACTCCTCACACTAATTTGAGCCTCCGATCTCGGACAAAACCTACCAAATTATCTTCTACACTTCCCTAGAAACATCCTAGATGTTATGGTCTACTTTAAAGACCAATCTTAGTGCCCTAAGAGGAGGTTTCAAAGAGGCGTATCGAAGAAGAGGTAATTTATTCTCCCGATTCTTTCAAGATTCTTTCTTCTTCAACATCTTCTTCTGTAGTTGTTTCATTATAAAGTAATAACATCAGTATCACTAATATACTTATTTTTTATTATAAATATTAAATAACCCCATTTCACCTTCTATCCATCCTACGGAAAACAAAATCACCGCGCGTGCGTACGTACGGAATACCGTCTCCATGCCGTGGTGTAATCTGTTTTTCCACCAACACCTTACATGGATGGGTATAATGGTGTAAAGAATAACTATACATAGTTATTATAACATCATACTGATTCTTATATATTGTATCATCCACTCCAATTCAATTCAATAATTATGGAAGCGATATCATCGCTCGTGCGTTCGTATAGACTACCGTCTCCACGACGCGATGAGATTCATTCTCCATGTTAACCATTTAAGAATGATTATAAAGTATATATAAGCAATAATAATGAAATATATGACATTATAAAGCTACTGTATTTATGTATATATGTATTTCATCTACTTAATTACATTCAACTCAATAAGGAAACGAAAACAACGTTCATGCGTACGTACGACCTACCGTCTCCATGAACGGTGTATTTCTTTCCATTTATCGATCTATTATATATATGTATATTCTGAATATATATTATATATAAATAATGTTTTATATTCTGGAATTATGTAATCATGATCTAAGTAATCATATGAATAATTACAAGTCAAAACACGGACAACAAATGAAACGATTTTACCCAAAACACTCTTTAACATGGAATTTACAAAAGAACGGGTAATATAAAGTCATAAGTGAACCATATATGATATTATAACAATGAATATGATTCTGTAATATGTCAATGACATTATTTAAATCATTATACAGGAGGTTTGGATACATACGAAGCATATCAGACATAAGCTAAGGGAAATATCACAATCTCATTTTTATCCGAGATTGTTTATACTTTGGAATTTACTGGGGTGTATTTTATCATCCACATCAATGTTTCCTCAATATGTAATATTTATATCCTTCTACAATAGTTTATATTCTATTTTACCCTTCGGTGAGTTTTTAGTAAAAGATATGACATGAATCTTTTGTCGTTTTTCATACGAGGTACTTTTTGACTTTTCCGACAAAAGTACGAGAAGAATGTTTTTTTTAACTTATACGGCATGAATGTATTTTTAAAACATTATTTCCAAGAAGCTTCCTTTACAAGTTTTCAAGTTTATTTTTAATCAACTTCTTTTAGTTTAAAATTGTATGACATGTTAAGAAAGGAAAATGTTTTTGAATTTGAAAGGATATTTTCCTCAAGAATGGAGTTCATGTGTTTTATCAAAATTATTTTCCATCTAAGATAATATAGGGTTCTATTTATATCCCTATTATTACATTGATTTGATTATGTTGTGATGGAATTATTTTTATGAATTCCTTTATCTTATATGAATTGTTTGATGATGTCATGATGTTTAAGATTCCCATTTTTATTACATGGGTTATGAAATGATGTATGATTTATGATTTTGTGGCACACATAAGAATGGTATTATTATGAGATGGGTGGGACCTATATCTCCCTCAAATGCATTAGGTAAATATTCATATCTCATGAGATAGACATGGCTGGAACGACAGGTTAAACCGGTTCAGTAAAATAGGACTGAAATGAGGAGTGAACTCGATTCAGAAAGGGACTTTGTCCACTAAGATGGTCTTCGCAACAATGCCTTGGCTACTATGGAAATCATTACATGTGCTTAATGGATGCCACAATTACATGTTTTATTCCCATGCTATTTTATCATGGTTTATGTTCCATTATTATCTATTCCTTATGTACTTCCATGTTTTATGTCGTTTCTCAAGATTTTAATGTTTAAACATTATGTTCATGTTTTTAAGTTCCAATGTATATGGTATGTTTTATTTTATCCATGATTACCCTTACTGAGCATTTTATCTCACCCTTTTTATGTTTTATTTTCCCCCAGGATCAAAATAAAGGTTTTAGGTTAGAAACAAAAAGTGGAAGATCTTTATGGGAGATGTTGAAGATCTTTCACCACGATTAGAAGATTACGTTCCAAGTTTCCAAAGACACTAAACTATTACGGTCCTTGTGTGTCTTTTTTTGTTATGTATTAAGTATTCCGCAAAATTAATGTAATGTTTATGTATGTCAAGCCTAGGGTCTCTACATAGGGTCCTTCAAAAACCCTAGAAGTCTGTACACATATCATACAAGTCAAAGGATAACGATTTAACTTAATTTAATTTTTTAAGGTCAATCACCCATGATGGAGTGACCACACATCACATGTTGTATAAATAATTCATAAAACATAATGAAAAGCTAGGGAACACCTACCTAAAATGGTTTTATACCCTTTTTATATCCCTTTCAAAGATAAAATGGCCATCATCTATCAACATGAGGACCTAGATCCTCCAATAACCACTCAGATGGCATAATGATGCTGATACCAGAAGTAATGGGGTATTAAACAATCCTGAAAATCCCTTGAACTCCCCAATATCAAAGTTAGATAATTAAACCGAATGAATACTCGAGTGTACATCGTCATAAAACTCTTTCAAGATAAGAAAAATTAAATTCCTTTAATCCAAATCCAATTAAACCATTCTTTAGTGTTTTTGATATTATATACCTTAAAATCATCAAAGAAAGCACCCTTAAATACCAAAAATCAAAAGGATAATATGGATAGGGAGAGTCAGAGGAGGGAGAAACTACCTATATGTTTTAGTTTTAAAAGAATATAAAAATATAAATGGTTTTTAAAACATAAACCATCAAAATACTAAATTTTTATTGGTTTCAAAAACCAATTTAGGGAACCATTAGGTACTCAGTGCAATGCATTAGCCACCTGGTGAGTTTCCCCAGATCTGAAATCCCATATATAATGCTTAAACATACACATTAATTGCTATATTTGATACCATGAGAGTTGAATCAAGTCAAAATTAAATATATTCCACAATTCATACATTATATCTCACAATAATTAAACAATCCCAGAACCCAAAAGTTCAGTTTATTTGGATATTAGCTACATAAAGATATTATTTTTCATAATTTTGACAATTTTCCCATAACTTCACCATACTATACCTCTTTATAGAACCCTCATATACTATACTCATTTTCGTAACCTAATAAATAAAAAACATAAACAATGGTGATCTCAAATGATCAGTATTAGAAAACTTATCAATGGTTCATAAAGGAGTTGGATCATAAGCACATATAAAAACATGAACAAGTCATCTTATTTTAAAATAGGTTATTTCCATAAGACATGATAAAATAACATATAACCTCAAAATTATTTAACACATAACATGGAATAAGTGTAAAAAAATAAGAGATAGTAATACTGATCTATAGACTATAACATAAGTATATGGAATAAATTAAAAATTTGGAATTAGAATAAGCATAGTAAATCATGACATTGTGAGAAAATAAAAACATGTCCATGAATTATCTTATGATAATTTTTTCCATGTTTCAAGTTTCGAATAAAGAAAAATGACCACAACTTGGGATTTAAACAAAGCAACAAGTTTATATATTAGGTTGTGAACTAAAAAAATGTTCATGCTTCACATAAATATCACATTAGATATAAAATTTAAACCATTGCATTAGAGGGTGATATAAGACCCCACCCATCAACATTCATACATATTGTTTTTCATAAGATACCAATATTTCATCAAAACAAGAATAACCATGAAAAATGGGGTTTATATCATTTTGAAATAGAATCACATAATGTGATATAAAAAATAGATCAATTGAAACAAAAAAATCAATCAACCAAAAGGAAAATTTAATAAATTAATTTATAATGATACTCATAAAATATACCTCTATAAGATTTATATATTTTTAATTTTAAGAGGAAAATAGAAGTAAAACATAAACGAGTCATTGAAAAACCTTTATTAACATTTTTATAAGTAGAAGAAGTTATGATTCATTTTAAAATATATCATTTTTTGAGGAGTTATAATGAAGACTATTTATAAAATTATTTATAAATAAATTTCAAAATTTTATCCTTGAAAAGTTATAATGTTTATCAAGAGGAAATGTGGAGTGAAAAAATGAACGACCAAGAAAGTTAAAACCTTTTCAAAATTTTAAAAACACCTTTATGGAAACCCACATCATAAAAAGAGTGATGAATATTTCATTTTAAAAGAGGTATAGAAAATTATTAGGATAACTATAAATAATAAAAATTTTTATTTTGAAAAAATGATAACATTGGTAGGAAGATTAAAAATGGACGTGGAAGAGAAAGAGATCATTTGGAGAGGATGAGAATTATTCTTAACATCATCAAATTTTAAGAAGAATGAAATAAATGAAGGAAAATGTATTAGTGGTAAAAATGTAATTCCTTAAACAATTAGTAGGAAATGTTATATAATATCATAATAGTAAATAATTATTTAATCTTGTAAACCCATATTCAAAGAGGAATACTTATGATTCCATAAAATAATCTGAGTCAAGAAAACCCCTTACCTTTTACTCTAGACTTTATCAAAAGGTCTTTAACTTATAAAATAATAAACATAACCATACTAATAAACTATTTCATAACCTTATTTATATATATTAACCTATATAATTTTAAATTATAATCATTTATTATATTTTTATTAGTTAGTTATAGTTTTTTTCATCACCAGATGTTAATGATTATGATTTTTTCGCACATGATTTAAAATGTAAAAGTCAAACCCTATTATTTGATCCCAAGTTGATAATTAATATATTATAAAATGTACTATATTATATTATTTAAAATTATTTATAACTTTCTAATTTCATTTTATAATAGTTTTTTCAAAATTCATGAATATGGAATCTTGGTTGAGCATGTTTCTGTAATTTTAAACGAAAAAATGTGGTATATTAATAAAAAGTTAAATATGAATAAAACCTTTATAGAACCTTAATAATGTCATAAAAATAATTTCAATTCATTATATAAATTATTATAATCATTCAAATAGGGTGGTTATGATAAATAAAATACCTCATTCCATGGATACTGTAGTCCACACGTACACACAAATGATATTTTTGTTTTCCATAGAGCAGAAGGAAGTTTGAAATTGATTTATTTTTTCATAATCATATTCATTTCATTAATATACTATCTTATCATTTAATTACCATTTTTAATCATCTATTTAAGTTGGTTATAAAAAATTAAACATATCATCCATGAAGGTTTTAGTCCATACATATGCGTGGATGAAATTCAATTTTTTAAGGAGAAATGAGGAAGGTAAGTAATGATTGTTTCATAAATATAATAATATTTAAGTATAATAATTATACATATGTTATTATTTTAGGATGGTATAATATACTTTTATTTAGTATAATAATAATTAAAGAAATTTAAATGAAAATGAATGATTAGGAATTTTCACCTTACTCCTTGGAATAGCTCCTTTGAAAATTAGATTAAGCATTTGAGAGGTGGTATTTTGAGGAGAAAAGAAACTATATAATGTGAATATTAATTTTGGGAGACATTTAAGTATAATTTGTTTTAAATAAGGAGATTTATTTTGTGAGTAGAAGTGGGAAGGTAAAAGGATCCTTTTATGAGTGAGAGGAATGGCATTTTTTGTAATAAGTGGTTCACTATTCAAGGAAAGTGGCTTCAAAAGTGGAAAATAATGTAGAGGGTATGGGGTATGATTGATAAATACTTAAAAACTCATTTTGAGACATGTTTTTAACATTTTTTAGGTCTTTTAAACATTTTATTTAACCATTTTACTATTTTGGCTTTGAACATGGTAACTAATTTTTACCAAAGTAATTTATTTTTTTGCCAAAAAATAAAATTAGTCTTTTTAAATAATTTAAAAATTTTGATTAAAATTATGAAATCAATTTTATTATATAAAATTTTTAAATGTAAAAAATATTAATTCTAAAATAATAAATATATAACATAATAAAAACAATTTTAAATAAAAATATAACTTAATTTTCAATATTTCAAATATAGATTTGTAAATAATTTTTTTTAAATGTATAATGTTAATTATAAAATTCATATTTTTTAAATAAAATGGTTTCATTAATTTTAAAATATGCTTATATCCTAATGATTTCATAAAATTTATAGTATTTTTAAAGATGGTATTTTTACTATTCACCTAAAAATCAATCATTTCAAAGAAATAACAAAAATTTATTCTAAGATAATATTTTTATACTGAATCAAAAAATGAATTTAATTTTTCCAAATTAAAATTCAAAAATTTTGGAATTTTATTTTGAAACATAAAATATAATGAAAACTGTTTTTATAGGAAAATGAAAATTTTAAGTATTAATTATTCTTATTCTTAATTTATATAAATTTATAATTAAATTATATTTGTTTATTTTTCATATAAACAATAAATTTTTTCATTATTTAATCATAATATACATAGTTTCTTAAAATAAAACTGTATAGCGCATAAAAATATAATTTTAGAAAAAGTACATGTTTAAGCATAAAATGATCTTATTAGTTTTTTAGATATACTAATTGAATTTCATTAGTGAATTGTTATTAAAAGTTACTATTTTTAATATATATATATATATATTTCATAATTCTATTACATCTATTTATACCCTCTAATTTATTGAATACTTTACAATGATTATTTTATCTTAATAAAATATGTCAGGTTCTTTTTGGTTTGTTGATGCATGTGAAACAAGATGTTTAACACAATGTTTATTTTAAAGAGGATTATTTACTAAAATAATGGATAATTAAATTCTACCTCATGAAAATAATTTCGTCCTTGAAATTTTATATCTAGTATCAAAACAAGTGAGGATATTTGTGTCTCATTACACCCTCAGGATACCATGTAGCTTCCAAAAAATTATGATTCTACCGTAGAACTTTGAGAAGATGAGTATTATTTTTATACAACACTTTTTATATTAAATCTAAGCTATTTAATTGTTGTTCCTTATATGAGATATCATGTTCGAGTTTCATGATTTATGAGTTCTGTATGTATGAAGGGTCTTGTATGTACTTACTCAAAAAAAATTCATGGAACACATAATGTACATGGAATAGGTTTGAAGGGAGGACTAAGAGATAAAAATACTATCTCTACATGATCAAAGATCATGAAGTAACCAATATCCTAGGGATCAACTCACATATCTTCCCAAATATCAAAACCCACTTCTAAGGATATATCCAAATGAACACTGTTCTACTAACTTCAAACTCTATTTATCATTGAAAATTTTCTATATAACTCTTATATTAACTTTGTGAAATTTTCATAAAATAATTAATGGTTTAAAACATTTCCTTAATTTCTTGGAAAAATTTTAGTACAATTAGTTTCATCTATTAAACTTCAACCAGGCATGTTGGAGTCCTGTATCTCTTCCCATGTAAAACCTCATATGGTTTCATTTGTATTCTAGAATGTAAACTGTTATTATATGGGAACTCTAATTGGAGAGGTGTTTATCCCAATATACATGTAAATCCATTAAATATGATCTCAAAATATCCTTAATAATTTTAATGGTTCTTTTATAATGACCATATGTCTGAGGGTGATAAACAATGTTGACGTTTAGCTATACCTTTGATTCTTGCTGAAGAATTATACAGAACCTTGAGGTAAACCTTGGATCTTGATGAGATACAATGAAGATTTTTACTCTATTTAGCCTTATAATTCCCTTATGTATATCTTGGTGAGTTTTTCAAGTGGGAAATATTTTTCAATTTTAATAAAATACACTTACTTCCTGAGGTGATCAACTATAACCCAAATAACATTATGAACATTAGAGGTCATAGTGAGTCCTATGAAAAAAATAAATGGTGTGATTTCCCATTCACATAATGGTATGAGAAATAGCTTCATAATCACCTTTAATTTTGTTATTTATAATTAACATTATGGAATACCAAAAATTGAGATACATATTCCACAATCTCCCTCTTATTGTTATCCTAAAATAAGTTATACTTTAAATATTTTTACATATTCATGCCTTTGAGATGAATAATGAATGATGAGCTATGTTAATTATCCAAAAGTTTCCTCTTAAATTTTGATTTTTATGGGAAACATATATAGGTTATAAACATAATAAATCCATCTTTATCAAATTTTAACTTATAAATATTCACTGCCATTTTTAATAGCTCCATATCATATTTCAAGGATTTTTTTGATATTCATATCGATTGATAGTTGATAATTCATTAGGAAAATAAAGGATTTATCCCCTTAACTTATGAAATCAAGATCCATAATTTGAGAATACAAGAGAATTGGGTATTTATTAACCCTAATCATGGTTTAGGTAACATGATATTTCCTTCTCAGAGCATCAAATACCTTGTTTTCCTTCCCCGAGTGGTAATGTATTGAGAAATCATAGTCTTTGATCAATTCCAACCATCTCCTTTGGTGCATATTTAACTCCTTCTATATCATTATATATATTTAAATCTCTTTAGGTTAGTATAGATATCACACTTGTCACCATATAGATAATGTTTCTAAAACTTTAATAAAAAGATAACTTATTCTAGATCTAAATCATATGTTGGGTAATTTTTATCATGTGTTTTTAACTAATTCGAGGAATAAAAAATTATCTTATCAATTTTATTGAGGATTCATCCCAAGATTTTACTCAATGTATCTCTATATATAATAAAAAATTATCCACAATAGGTTAATGTAAGAATATATGTGGTGAAAAACCTCTTATTTAGATCCTTGATGCTTTCATCACATTTTTATATCCAATGTAACTTCACTCCTTTTCATTTTAACTTGGTTATAGTATTGGAAAATCATGATAAATTTCACACAAATCATCCGTAGTATCCTGAGTATCTAAGAAAACAAAATATTTCAGTCATAGTGGTTGGTCTCAACCATTCTCAGATCACTTCTATCTTTGATGGATCCATAGATATACCCTCACTTCTGATTATACGACCAATTAATGATATTTTTTTATCCAAAATCCACACTTTTAAAAAATAACATATAATTTTCCTTTTAATAAGGTCTATAACACAATCCTAAAATGATATTTATATTCTTCCTTTCTTACAATATATAATAATATCATCAATAAATACTATCATAAATATTTCAAGGTAATTTATGAAGACTCTATTCCTCAGTTCCATGAAGTTAGAAAGGGAATTTATAAATCATAATGGAATTTATATGAATTCATAGATTCCATATCTTATGAAAAAGGATATCTTGGGAAGATATTTCCTTTTCACCCTTAACTGATGATATCCATATTGAAGGTCAATCTTTGAGAAATATTGAGCTACTCATATATGATTAAACAAGTAATAAATATGGGGTAGATGCTATTTTTTCCTAACTGTGATCATGTTTAGTTCATGAGAGTTATTGCAGATATGCATTGACCCATCCTTCTTCTTAAAAAATAGAACTGATGCACTCCATGGTGAATAAATCATTCATATAAAACCCTTATCTATATTTACTTGAAGTGTCTACTTTAATTTCTATAATTCAATTATATACATTCTATAAAAAGTATTTGATATCATCATAACACCATGTATGAGTTCTATTGAAAACTCAACCTCACAATCAGGGGGGATATGCAATTACTTATGAAATACATTGGGATATTCTTTCACAATAATAATATCTCTGTTACTGTGTTATTTTACAACCATTTGAGCTAAACACCCATCATGTTTAGGTATTTAGACCCATATAATTGAATTAGTTTCCACATGAGGTTCATAGTTATACTTTCACTGATAGATGATCATGGGATGATTTGGGATATTAAATTTTCTTTATATATTTCAAAAATTAATATGAAACCTATATAAAGATATCCAGTATAATAAAAAAAATTAAAATAAAATTAAACAAACATAAGTATTTTAATATTTTTAGGAATAATTCCCCACAAACTTCTACTAGAGAGTATTTTTAGACTAGAGATGAAATTATCACACCAACAAGAGTTTTCATTTCTAATTTAGTATATAATCATTTGGGTAGTGATTTAATGACTTTATAAAATTTTATATATATAAAGGAGTGGGTAAAATCAGAATCAAAGAACACATTCATTGTTTTGAGTGGATGATCAGTATACCTTTCACCTATTTGTTTTTATGACCCATTTTCATAATTGTGATTGAATAAACATTACCATATTACCTTTGATTAGGAGTTTCTAAAGTCGATTGTCTCCATTAACCCTTGGATTGGTTCAATGATTAGATAAAATACAATAATCCTTACAATTTAATAACTGTTGTAAGGGTATATCATTAGTTGGGACTTTATTTTCCTCCACTGTGTTAATTGGTATTTTCTACAGTCCTTTGGTAGTTGTGTGCAAGATGGTTTTCTCTACCACACTTGAAATATCTTCTCATTAATTTCAGATAATTACCTTTGTTATTTCTCCTAAATTTTTGGCATATAGGTAGTTATAATTTATTTCCTCTATGATATTTATCTTATAAGTTTCTACAAAACTCAATTTTACATTTCTGGCCTCTAGAATAATAAGAGTCTCCAACTTCCATATCCACTTTAAGGGAATATATAATAATTAAATCATAGATACTAAAATCTCTTATGGACCATTCATATAAAATAATTGTATTTCAGTTACTAAAAAATCATTTAATCTTACTCTTGATGTTAGTAACAAAATTTGAGATGTACCTCGTGAGTCTTGTGAAGTTTTATTCAAAGGTTCCAATGGATTCATCCTATATTTTTTTCAACTCTAGGAATTATATCTCTATTTTTGGGTGAAGATTTTGGGTAAAATATTTAGTGAAGAACATTTTCTTTAACTCCTCTTATTCTATATACTCTACATCATTCTTTTTATTTATATTTTTAGTGAGATTCCACAATTGGTCAGTCTCAACTTCCAAATAATAAGAGGATAGAACAAACTTATCATATTCTAATCATTATATAATGTAAAATATGTTTTCTATCACATTTAATTTTTAATCAGAAATAAGTGGATTGGAAGATCCACTGAAGGCAGGTGGATGTTGTCGCATGAAATAATTAATACCAAGTAACTCCTTTCTTGGTGTGTTTAGGAGATCAACATGATTTGTGTTATTATCCATATTTTGTGATATTAAATTGATAATAACCACAATATTCTATACTCCCTCTTCCATCCCATTTGGTTCCTCATTATTACAATCACCACTTTTCCCATCACACCCAATTTTAACTTAGTTTCATCTTACTCCTGCAATTATTTTAAATAAAGTAAAGTTATATATAAGAATATTTAATCTTAAAAAAGTAAAAGTATTAAATTAATAATAATAAATCATACATTACATATGTACCCCAACTTATAAATTTCTAGGGTTTAATCTAGTTTTTTCATTATTTATTTATTATTAGGATCCCCTAGTATACCATAAAAATCTGGTCAAATCTTTCAAAATGTCTCATAAAGATCATGTGAATTAACAAAATAATATCCCTTAGGAGTGTAAAAATAGATGTGTAGTTAGTCTTATTTTTCAAGAACCGGGTAAATATTGAGTTAATACCCGAATATCCTTTTCAAGATTATTAATCCTAGGAGCATATATGCTAGTGCCTATATCCACTTTTTTATATCCAAATAAGGATTTAAATTCTAGGAAACCACACAATCTCTACTTTACTAACATTTTAAGATTTTATCCTATAATTAAACTTTTCGATAGAGATTTCTCAAAATTTATCTCATCCTAATCCAAAAAATAAATAAAATAATCATAAAAAATAACTAAACCTTGCTCTGATACTGATTGAGGTCCCCAAACCCACACTCCCAAATCTGGTTAAAAAAAAACATATTTTAATTATAATATTTGATACAAGTTGATATGAAACAAATAAAACTGACATATATTTCCATAATTAACACATCACATATCACAATAATCACACAATCCAAAAACCCAAAGGATTAGTGTCTTTAGATATTAGATATATAAAAATTTCATTTCACATAATTGTGAAAATTCCCTATTTATTGAATTATACTAGATAACCTTCTAGAACCCTAATATATTATACCCATCTTCATAACCTAGGTAATATAAAACATAATAAGGGGTTATGTTAAATTCTAAGTATGGGAAAACATATCAATGGGCCCCAAAAGAGTTAGATCATAAGAACTCGTGAAAACATGAATAAGATATCTTATTTGATAATTACAGTTTTCTATAAAGAATTATAAAATAACATATAACCTAAAAATTATCAAACACATAACAATGAATAAGAGTGTGGAAACAAGATAAAATAATCATGATCCATGAAAAAAACATAGACATATAGCATAAATTAGAAATGTAGAATTATCATAAGTATATTAAATTTTAATATTGTGAGAAAACCCAATGATTACCATGAATTAACTTATGAAGAAAACAACATTTCCATGCATGAAGTTATTAATAAAGAAAAATTTCCATGACTGAGGTTGTGAACAAAGAAACATGCCCATTCATTAAGTTATTAATAAAACAGAATGCCTATGCATCACATAATTATCTAATGAGGCATAAAATTTTAACCAATGCATTAGAGGGAGATATAGGTCCCACCAATAAAAATAAACAGACACACACACACACACAAATATATATATGTGCCATAATATATCAATCTTTTATTATATCCTTAAAACCATTAGAAATAAAATTGGGTTTATATAATTTTCAAATTGTATCATATAACATGATATCAAAAATAGACCAGTTGATACTAAAAATTAAATCCCCTAAAAAGAATATTTCATAAAGGAATTTATAAGTTTATTCATAAAATTTAACTCCATAGGAGTTATATATTTGGTAGTTAAATAGTAAAATAAAAGAGAAACATAAAATAGTTATTAAAAAACATTTATTAGCATTTTCCTAAGGAGAAGAAGTTATGATTCCCTTTAAAAATATCAATTTTGAGTAATTTAAATGAAGTAACTTTCAAAAATTATTTGGAAATAAATTTTAATAGTGTATCCTTAAAAATTCATAAAGTTTATCTATATAAGACATGGAGTGGAAAGATGTACGATCAGGAAAGTAAGAACCTTTAAACATTTTAAAATACCTTTATTGAAACCCCCATTATAAAAGGTGTTTAAAAATATTTCATCTAAAAATAGTTAATTAGAAATTTGAATATCACTAGAAATAATATATATTTTAATATCAAAACAATAAAGTATAACATTAAATAGAAGAGTGAATGTGGACATGGAAGAGAAATATCTCATCTAGAGAGGATGAGAATTATTCTTGACATCATCAAATTTTAAGAAAAACAAATACATCAAAGAAAATGTATTTGGTGTAGAAATACAATACCCTAAAAAAGGAGGAAAGAAAATATAATACAATCACTGGATAAAAGAAAATGATCTTTCAAAACCAAAATCATAGGGGAATAAATATGACTTAGGAAAAGAAGTTGAGCCAAAAAAATCCTATACCTTTTACTATCGACTTTCATGAAATATCTTAAAGTTCATGTACAATAAACACATCTATATTAAAAAACTAGTTTATATCTTGATTCATATCTATTGCCCTACAAAATCTTAAATAATAATAATTTATTATACATTTATTAGTTAATTATGGTTTATTTTCCTCACTAAATGTTAGTGATTTTGATTGTGTCACGCTTTATTTAAAATGTCAATGTAGAATCCCATTATTTGATACCAAGTTAATAATTACTATATTATCCAAGGTACTATACTATAGTTTTTTATAATGATTTATAATGTTTTAATTTCATTCTATGAGAGTTTTAGTCATGATTTGTAAAGATGGAATTAGTGATGAGCTTGTTTCGTTAATTTTTAACAAACAAAAGTTTGCATATTAAGAAATAGTTAAATATTAATATAACAATTAAATAACATTAATAATTAAATAAAAATCATTTTAATTCATTATATAAATTCTTATAATCTTCCAATTTGGGTAGTGATGAAAAATGAAATACGTCATTCTATAGAGGTTGTAGTCCGCAAGTACACACAAACGACATTTTCATTTTTCATAGAATGGAAAGAAGGTATAAATTAATTAATATTTTCAGAATAATAATCATGTTATTAATATCATATTTACTTTTTAAATACAACCTTTTAACTATCTATGTAAGTTTAGTCTGTATTCTGCATGTATTTATGGATGATGTTTTCCTTTTTTCTAAGGGGAGTGGATGATGGTAGATTATGGTTTTTGCATTAATATAATAAAATTTAATTATACTAATGATACTAATGGTATTATTTTAGGATGTTATAATATAATTTATGGTAAAATATGAATACTTAAATAAATATAAATGAAAAAGTGTGATTAATAATTTTTACCTTACTCATTGGAATAACACATTTGAAAATTGGATTAAGCCTTTGAAGGGTGTTATTTTGAGGAGATAAAAACCTATAGAATATGTCTATAATTATTGGGGATATATTTGGTATGATTTTTGTTTAACTAAGTTGATTTTGGTGTGAGGATAAGTGGGGTGGGGAAGGTCTCTTTTTATAAGTGAGAGGAGTGACATATTTCTAATAAGAGGTGCACTATTCAGGCCAAGTGGCTTAAAAAGTTGAAAATAATGGCAAGGGGATGAGATAATATTGATAAATCTTCAACCAATAATTTTGAGATATGTTTTTAATATGTTTTAGTTATTTTTTTTCATTTTATTTAATCTATTTTCTATTTTTTAGTGGTAACTAATTTTTGCCTAAGTACTTTATTTTTATGCCTATAAAAAAAATGAAACTTATTGAATAATTTGTACCTTATGATTAAAAATATGAAATTATGTTTATTATATAAAATTTATAAAATTTATAAAAATTAATTCTAAAATAATAAATGTATAGTTCATTAAAAATAATTTTATCTAAAAATATAACATACATTCCAAAATGAAAAATATTGGTTTATAAAATTTTAAAAATAGCTTTAAATGTAAAATTTTACCTATAAAATAAATATTTGGTAAAAAAGGGTTTTAAAAATTTATTTTATTCTCATATTATAATTATTTCAAAAAAAGTCATGGTAATTTTAAAAACAACTTTTCACACTTTTCTCCAAAAAATCAAACTTTTCAGAAAAATCCTAAATATTTATCTTAAGCTAATATTGTTATGTATAATGTAAAAATTAAATAAATTTTTTCAAATTAAAATTATAAAATTTATTAATTTTACTTTTAAATATAAAATATTATCAAAATAGATTTCATAATAAAATGGTATTTTCAAATCTCTGTGGGCGGTATTTCCGATGTAACTATAGTAGTATAGTAGTAGAATCCCTATTAAAAAAACTAGAATTTATTTCCATAAAACTTGTATTTCGAGCCAACATAACTTTATTACATCAATTTAGGGTTGATGTATCACTATGGAAGGGACTCTAGGCAGTATCTTGGGCCTTCTGGATAACAAATAGTGGACTACAACTTTGATCTGGAGAAGTTCCTTACTGACGGAGAAGAAGAAGGTCAGTGGAGGGAAATGATTATTTGTTAGTCATGGAGGTTCCACCATGGAGTAGTTAAAATAAACCATTTAAAGACCCCAAGTAGGGGAGGAATTAATGAATAACCATATATGTGAAGTTAAGACTACAAACTAGAGTGAAAGATGTAGAAATCAATGAAAAGGGGCTGCTTTAGTGTGGGGTCTTGGGCATGGGCATTTAGGTCATGTAATAGACTAGTGAAATTGGTACTATGAACCATGTAATGACCTCATGCCACTAGGGTTTTGTGATATATAATTGTTACCTCTCAAATTAGTTAAAAAGATGTTTTTTATAAATAAAATAAAAAATCTCAGTCCTCTAATAAATTTGCAGAAAATATTAACTAATCTTATTATTATTTCCTATCAAATTATTATTAAATTAGTGTTAATATTTTAATTATATCAAAAATTAATTTTAACATCATTTTACCATATTATATTTAGTTTCTTGAAATAAAAACTTATAGCACATAAAAATTCAATATTAGAAAAAATAAATTTTAAGCATAAAATGATCATATTAGCTATTTAGATATACTAATTGAATTTCATCAGTGTATTATTATTAAAATAAAAATTTATTTTTCCTTATATAAATATTTAATAATTCATTTACCTTTATTAATACGCTATAATTTAATGGCTACATTACAATGATTATATTTATCTCAATAAAATGCATCACAATTCATTTTGGTTCAATATTTCCTGTTAAAAAAATATTTAACACAATGTTTATTTTAAGGAGGAATACTTACTGAAATCATGGGTTATTACACCTAGTTTCCCTATATAGGGAAAGAGTCCCCCATGGGGCCTCCACAAAGTACTTGATGCCTCCTAACTGGATACCTAGTAGCTCACTACTGCCACAATCAAACAGTTACCAAATTCCCAAACTTCCAAAATTTCCTCTAGGCATCCATCACCCATGTTAACAGCTCAAAAATATCCACTTAAAAATTTCAAATGTGTTCCCAAATTTGAATTATTGATCTAAAATCAAACCAAACCCTAGTCCGACACTTATTGGAACATTAATTCCTCTAGTTCCACCAACTCAAACCAGTGTAGGGTGTTCCATAAACTAGATAACTGGATTATGTGGTTGTAGTCTAGATGTATACAAGGGGGTCATGCATTATAGGAGTAGGGAATGAGTCTAATGTAATTCATGATTAAGATACTCTACTATAATGAGGATGTAATGTGCAATTATGATACAACTTTATGGTGTATATGGTTATGATATATGGATATATGGTTATGTGGTTATATAGAAAGGGTTTAATCATATTAAGTATTATATTAGGTCATGAGAGTGACTAGATCAGTGGGTAAGTGGTTATAGGGAACCTTACTATAAAATATTCATATGATACTATGATACTATACTTATATGTGATATTGAGTGAGTGGGACTTAGCAAGGTTGGGTGATAGTTGACTTGGTATAGGTGCATGTTGGTTTTGATATTTTTTTACTAAGGAATTATTATAATTCTTCCACATTTTCATGAAAGGTTTTGGGGAGGATCAAATTGATTATACATGTATACTCATCCCTTTAAATATATGTATATATATATATATTTAAGATCTATAAAAGTGATTTGGTGACTGAGCCAAACATTACTAGCATATGGGTTGGAGTTGTTATCGTAGGTCACTACTGTAAGAGTTTTATTTTTTCATTCTATTTTTAGAGACCATTGTTATGTATTATATTTATATTATTTGGGGATTGGATTTTATTTTTTATTATATGGAGTTAATTTTTGGTTTTATTCCTTTTCTAGGATTTATTTGGGTAATGACTCCCATATGTGTGTTTTCTTACCTTCAGTGCTAGTCTCCAAACCATGGACTATTAGAGGTGGGATTTGGGGTTTTCAATTAATCTTCATTATCTATCTTGGATGGGTTCCTAGTGGGTATGGGTAACTAGCTAAGAATTTCTATCTTGAAGCTTGGAGTTTTTTTTCAAAGTCACTTCCATAAGAGTTTCATTTTGGTATTCTTTTTTTATGTACTATTATTATGTATTGAATTTATATTCTTTATATATTGGGTTTTATTTTTTATTATATAGATTTAAATGGTTGTTTTCTTTCTTTTTTCATGGTATTTATGAGGGTAAGGTAACACACATGTGTGTTTTATTACACTTATTTCTAGTTTCAAACCCATGGCTATTGGAAGCAGACTGTGGGGGTCACCCTCATATCCACTACCTAAATAAGAGGGGTTCCAAGGGGGGAGGGTTAGGACATAGTAGTATTAACACTATGTATGATATTTATGATAATTATTATAGTTAATAACTGGTGAGACTTTAATGAGTTTACTAGGTAAATAGTTTTAATGTATCTTATCATGTTATATAGAAAATAAGATTGGCTAAGAAACTCAAGTTTATGGTCTTCTGTGATATAATATAAGGTCCGTAATATTACTAAATGTTCTAGGTAAGATGGTGATGATTATGGGTATAATACCTAGGAGCGGTACATACATAATGCTGAGTTCACCTATGTTTGAATTGGGGTGATTCTAGGGTGGTGAAATGAATTCATTTAAATGATATTAAGTAAAAATACATGTTCTCGAGCTTAAGAGTTTTACTTTTTATTTTTAGAGGGGGATGTTGATAATTATATGCATGTGGTTTAGGTTATAGAGGTATAGTAATATATACTGGTTGAACATAGGAGGTTTGACTCAATAGAGGAGTATGAGACTTGGAGGAAGATGCTGTGTGAGTTCTAGTGTCAGAGCTTGGAGAAGTATGATGGGGTTGTCTTTGATTATAAGACTGAGTTTTGGTTAGAGGTGTTATAGGTAACCTTTAGTTTGATCCATTATTGGAAGGATAAATGGGTTCCATTATCCATTAGTTAGTTGATGGTGACAACATGTCATGGGTGTATTTTTTTCTTATAGAGCATGATGACTTGTCCATGTCATAAGATGATTTATGGAAGGATTTCCACAAAAATTTTATTTCTTTGATGATGAAGGCAACAAGTTAGAAGAAGTTTATTTCACTTAAGTAGGGGAACATAAGTTTGTGAGATCTTAGGGTTAAATTCAAGGACCCACTTAGTTATTCCCCAATATTTTACCAGATGAGGAGTCCATATCACAGTGTTTCTCTATTTAAAATTATGTTATCCCATTTACATTGCCTATGTATTTAGAGGTGTTACCTTAGGTAATGATGAATAAGAGGATGGATGTAAAATCTAGGTAATCTCAAAATGGGATCCATTATAAATTTCCAATTATTAGAGCTACAGATAGAGGATCTCAGATATTGAGGTAGTAAAACTTTTTATCAATAGGAGTCAGTACCACTAGTCTCCTTCATGCTTCTCTAGATTTGGTAGTTTTAGGGAATATACCAAGAGTTTTGGTTTAATGTTTTTTTCTTGTGTGGGTCATGGAAATTTATAATTTCATTACCCAATCACTCTCAATAAACAACACAAGGTAGTGATCAACTTCCAGTACAAACTCAAGAGTAGTTTACCATAAGTAATTATTATTTGTAGGGTCAGTAGGCCTTTGAATAGATGATAAGAGGTGAATCAGGTAAAGTAAATCCCCATGACATCCCTCACCCCCAAGGACACAAGGATAAGCATGGTCATGGAAGTGGTATCCATCAGGGATAGTGAGGTAGAGGAAAAAACCCTGACTAGTTTTATTCCATAGAGGTGGGACAAATATTTTCCATGTTATAATATACGCATCTTATACATTAGATTTATCTTTTTTTAATTATAGAGGTTTAAATTCCTTTATTACATGCACCTTGGTTGGAGAATTGGGACTATAGGTGGAGAGGCTTCCAATCCTGTTGGTGTTGATTACACTTGAAGTCTAGTTTAGTTTATTTGATGTGTTATAGGGTTGTGAGCTGATGATGGGAAAATATTAATCTTTGGGGGATTTCTTTCTTTTACTACAGGTACAATGATACAATATCATTATTAACATAGTTTAATTATACTCTATGGGTGTGCTAATTGATTTATTCTTAAGGTGAGTTTAATCCATTGATTTGGAAGGCTAATGTATAGTGTTCACTAGTGAGAGGGGCCATTATATGGGTTATAATGGGTTTTGGGTGTTCATCACATGAACTTTGGAAGTGGAAGCAAACCCATAAATGCATGATCTATATTTTACTAAAACAACTTATAAGAATATGAATAACAGAAAATCAAGCATACCTATAGTGTAGTAACCTTCATCTCAATTCCTTGATGCAATAAAATTTATGTATATCACTTTTAGTGATAGTAGAAAAACTCTCACATTCGAGGGGTATGCACCAACCTTAAGATCCTTGTTTTTAATGAGATGATTCCAAACCACCAAAGGGATGACATCGCATGCTTCATGAGATAAATGTTGATTCATAATGAATATAGTTTTTGAATATAGATTATAAGTAATGAAGGTAATCTCTAAGGGGGATATCACATCCCTTATATATACTCTATTAATTTAATAAAGAGAGTTGTAATGATTAGTGCATTAGCTTCAATATAATAGAATATGATGCCTTACTCTTCCATCCAATTAAAATTTCAATGAATATTCATAACCATTTGAACCCTCGAAATGATTATTCATGATTAACCATAAAATGAACCAATATTATCGATTCATCACCAAAGAAACCATATTAGAGAGATGTGGAAATGCTATACACTATAATACATAAGCTCATCATATGGTGAGATAATATAATGTCAAGATATTTATCTCATGAATTTGAAATTATATTGGTTGAAATGTGTGTTAAAAGTACTTCTCAAGGTTATATTAAGTGAAAATGTATCCTCAATTTTGATATGTATAATATACATATTATTGGATAAAATAGGGGGATATCATATAATATGATATCCCATTTTAGTGCACATCAAAAAATATCCCACTTTTATTAAAATAACATAAAAAATCTATTGTTAAACTTCACAAATACTTATGAATCCATCTAAAATTATATGGATATGGTGTATCAAACTCTATTAATATTTTAATAATTTTTTCCAAAAAATAATCCTTATCAAAAGGCTTAGATTTTTAACCCTGTGGACCTTTTTAGTGATGATAATAGATATAAAATTATGATATCATAATTATATAAAAAGATAATCATCCAAAAAGGCATCAACACTATTAAATATATAAAGGGGATATGTTTGATCTCGATCAAACGTACTCATATCTCTATGTAAACATGTATACTATAATATGTATCATATAAATTGTATAAATATCTAAAGGACCCATTTTTCTATGGCTTCGAGTGACTGCTAGACATGAGATATGTTAATCTAGTTTAGGACAACTCATCCATTCATTTTTATCCAAAATAGACTAACAAGTCAGATGAATACATCCCATGTATTTCATCTAGTAGATGAGAAAATCATATTACCCTAGTCCAAGTAACTTAACACATCATATTTGACTCAAATAAGCATGGCCATTCATTTCCCCAGTCTAATTTTATCAAGGGGATGGATGAACTTTATTATTATATGAGTGGAAAAATCCCATCAAAGTTGATAACAAACTAATAACATGAATATAAACATACCCAAACTCCCTTGATTATCCAAGACATAAGGATTTCATAAGAATGATATCAAAGTATAAAGTTTCTCATGATATATATCTTCTATCCTAAAGTAATGGGGATTGATAATAAGAACGCACCCATAAGTATTTCAATGACTGTATGATATTCTATGAGATATACTTTGATAAGTTATTCAAAGTAATAAGTCTTGAATTATTACATCATGAGTCTATTATTCATGTCTCAGATGTAACTTTTGTATCAAGTATAATATATACCCATTGTAACCTTAAATTATTATTAGAACCCAAAATACTCCATGATGATCACTTATTAGGGACAACTCAAAGATATAATTTGATTAAATATTATAATTTAACTATTTATGTAAAATTAATTACAATACACATGAATTAATAATAAATAGAGTTCAAATTTATTATAAAATCATGATACATTATTCAAAATTTACTTATAATCTCTTATGTAATGTATACCAAAGGATTTAACAAGACCCTTGTGTTATTACTATAGTAATGGATTCATCTACATATCTGCTTCATTGTCTTCTATAGTTATCCAAAAATCCTAATATTACCTATATCAACGATCTATCATATGAGAGGGTATTTGAGAAGTATGTGTTTAGTACTTCAGTGAGATTAGGGTTCCTTATCTTGATAAATAACCTTATTTTTTTTTCACAATATAGAATTATTTCTCCCTCAATTCAAGTAAATTTCCCATGTTTATAAATTAAATTCTTAATTCAAACATCTTCCTTTGAAATATCTAATACAGTGATGTACTCTACCTATGTTTTCGAGTCTACCACAGTGGATTTTTTGTAACTCTTACAAATGATAGCTCCACTATTCAAGAAAAACCCAAAACCAGACTGAAATATTAGCTTCTTTTTATCAGATTAGAAACTTACATTAGTTTAGTCACTTACATCAAGATCATACTCTCCTATAAAGATCAAGAACATATCCTTAGTACTTATCATGCACTCTAGGTTGGTTTTAATAACAATTAAATGGCTCTCACTAGGATTTGATTGGTATCTACAAGTTATGATAATAGCATGGAAAACATCAGGTTGAGTACACAACATGGAATGAATGATAGATTCTATAATTTAAATATAGGTAATTATATCCACCCTTTATAAATCATTATAAGGATCCTTAATCTTCCTAAGATTCATGCCATATAACACTGGTAATGACCCTGTCTTGTATTTATCCATGTTTAACCTCTTTAACACTTTATCAATGTATGTGTCCTGACTGGTTCCAAGAAGAATTTTAGATCTATCCCTAAAGAACTTCATACCATGTATTAATGCTTACTCACCCATTTATTTCCTAGAGAATAATTTTACCATCTATATATTTGTAGAATGAAAAGTTAGGATATCATTTCTAATAATTAGTTTTTCATCTACATACAATATTAAAAATACTAAAAAAATCCCACTAACCTGCTTATATACACATGAATAATCCATGTTTTTTATGAAACATAACTCTTTAATTGCATCATCAAACCAGATTTTCCAAATTTGAGAGGCTAAATTCAATCCATATATGTAATTTTGTAACTTTCTTACCATAGTAGACTCATTTGGAACTTTAAATTCTTTTGGAAATATCATATACAAATACGCAACTAAATTCCCATTTAGTAAAGTGGGGTTGAAATCCATTTGATATATCTCATAATTAAAATGATTTATTATGGAAATCAATATCCAAATGAAATTTATCATCATAATAGGTGAAAATGTTTCTTCATAATCAATACCATGAATTTTCTTGTAACCTTTACCACAATGTGTGCTTTATTGGTAAACACTCTACTATCTATATTAGTTTTCTTATGAAAAATCTAATTTCAATCTATAGGTATTAACCCTTCATATGCATCCACTATGTTTCAAAATTGGCCAGTCTACAAAGATTCCATTTTAGTTCCATATATTTAAACCATTTCATAGAATTAGAACTTTCGATGGAATCTTAGAAGTTAGTTGGTTAATCTCTATGGAAATTTCATTATTTTCATTTTACATAATAAATATATATCTCTTAGGATCATCAAAAATCACACCATAACTTTTAAATTATTATATAACTTAAGTTATTTGTTCTTTTATAACTCTTTGAAGAATAAAATCAACTTCCATATACAAAACACACCCTCTTTTTGGTATTTAACTTCTCTAGGTTCAAAATTACTCCAACTAACAACTCAATCTATATATTCATTATCAATAAATATACTATTTTATGACACAAACACTTTGTGTTCAATAGTATTATAAAAATAATATCCCCAATTGTTTTTGGGATAACCAATAAATATGCACTTATTATACTTAGGGTCAAGCTTATTAGAATATAAATATAAAATGTATGCTTCACAACCCTAAATATTTGTAAAATAAATACTGGGATGTTTTTCATACTATATCTCATATGGTGACTTTTTGACCGCTTTAGATGAAATGTAGTTCAGTAGGAATATAACAATCTCCAGAGCATAACCCCATAATAAAATAAGAATATCACACTGAATCATCAACAATCAATCTATATCCAACATGGTATGAATACTATTACTAGGCACAATATTACACTATAGTTTTCCAAGAGGATTGAGTTTTAGAATAATTCCATAATCTCTTAGATGATTAGTGAATTCCTTGCACAAGAATTCACCTCCCCGATATAATCAAATTATATTAATACTTTTACCCATTTTCTTATGCACATAATTCTAAAACTCTATAAAAATTTTATAAGTTTCATAATTTGTTCTCATTAGAAACACATAAACATATCAACTAAATTCATCAGTAAATTTTAAAAAGTAACCAAAACCAATACTTTCTTATGTACTCATTGGTCTATATACATCAATATATACGAGATCCAAGATCCTAATAGACCTTTCATCGTTTCCATTATAAGATTATTTGGTCATCTTTCAGAATAAAAAATATTTTATTATATCAAATCATTTATAATTGAATGAGTCCAAAAATCCATATCTATGGTGTATTTTGATGAATTTATTATTTATATGGCCAAGGAGAAAATGAAAAAGTAGGTGGGATTAGAATAAGAACTGAACATGTTATTCATAATGTTACAAACAAGATTATATATATCTATAATGTATAAACCATTCACCATATTCCCATTTACATAAAACATTTCATTATTATATATAGAACAACTCTTGTTATTAATAATGAATGAAAACACTATCTTTTCCAAATAAGATACATAGATCAAATTTATGTTTATAGAAGGAATATAATAACAGTTCTCTAATTCTAGAACTAATCCACTGGGTAGAATTAGAGCATAATTTTCAACTTCTAATAAAAAGTATTTATCCATTATTAATAAAAATATATACTTATCCCTTTATTAATTCCATCCTATCATTGAGTATGTGTTTATAAACAGAAATATGTGATGTAAACCTAGTATCTAATACCCATGCGTAAGTGTTATATAATTCATCTCTACAATATTCACATTCAGATGCTTAGAATGATTCTATCTAAGAACACCTTTCAAACTTAAATACTAATCTAAAACTATTTTATAGGTTATACCAATAAGAGGTCTCAAAATTATCATTGTGATATAGGCTATAATCTATAACAAAAATACATCTATGGGTGAATATCATGTTTTATATATTTTTACTAAGTAATTTTAATTAAATTTCTCCAACTGAAAATTATGACCTCATACATCATATTCATTTTGTAATCCAACACACCTATTTCATTGAGTAACGAGTCCACTATATCACTTATCTCACCACTTATTTATTTATGTAGGGAACCGTACCGATATTAATAGTTATGATTATTGGATAGCTAAGTGGAAAATATTTTACCCCAATCCATAATATGGATTCAATCAACATTATTACTTCAGTAACCTAATCTAATTAGTATCTCATATCCAGTTTAACCCAAAGTAAACACCAAGAATGGGAACATAATCCAATTAGGGTCACCCACTACTTTTTTTCCTTACATAAGATAATATAAGGTCACTCAACTATAGAATGAGATAATCGATTGAATAATTAAGGTATTGATAAGTTTTTCTATGAGGATAATCTCACACATATTATTTGAGAGGTTTTTTATAAAATTACTCACTAATTTAATATACATCATAATCATATTAAATTTAAAACTATTTCATCATATGAAATATTTATTATCTCATGTTTTATTCCTTTTAGTATGCATTCTTATAACGATTTAGTTTTGGAATCCCTATTCCATCCACCAAATTAATATGTTCACACCATATTAATATTTAACTCTTTAAACTAACCATAGTCTATTTTTCTCACCCAAATATAGAATCAAAAAATATTCATATGTATCCAAATTAATCCTAATAATAAGGTACATGAACTAGTTATATAAATGTTTATAATTATATGAGATTGATAATATCTACATAAGTGATCTTGAATCCATAGATAGCCAAACCCCACTTTTTAGAACAAGGAATAATCCTTTAGGTTTGTAGGAAGTCAGGACTAAATCCCCTATACCCATGGATAATTTACTCAAGGGAGAATTAAAATCATAATAGTTCAAAAAACTAATATATTTAAATTATATATAGTAACTAAATTCAATCTTATAACATCAATTAAAAACCAATGTCAAAGTATATGGAAACTAAATCATATATTGTCATACCTATAATGAAATTCATGGATAAAAAATTTATAAGAATTAATTTATCACATAAAATAAGCACATAGAATATTTATATTTCATGAATTTTTTTAAACGTGAATATTATAAAGGAATAAATTAATAAATAAAGTCTTTATTTATATTCCAAAACATGATATTAGAATATGAATTTTTTATATTTAATTTAGGAATGAAAAATATCATTTTATATGGAATGGAAATTTTCATTTATAAATATTTTATAAACCATAATCCAATCAATGAAAATATCAAAATTTTAACATTTTTACCTATATCATATTTTATGATTGATACTTGGATTATCACTCATAATCTATGATAGAAATGTAAATGTAATCACCTTTATCTATCATATCATATTATATAACACAATATCAATCCATGGTTGATATATCCACTTATGATTAGTGATATTGTAAGACCACAATCATATTTATGGATATACTCGATATCATAAATATGTTATGATGCTATGCTTTTCCAAAATTCATTGATTTTTCATATTTTATGATATCATATATCTTATCCTATGAAATAGTTAAAATCCAAGGGATTAAACCATATCGTACACAATTATATAAGGTAGTCATACACTATACCTAAAAAAAATAGAAGTATCTGAACATATCATACTTTATAATATGGTTTTAAATGCCTTTTTATATTTATATTATTTGAGAAATAATAGAGATAACATGTTGATCCATTTAAGAACAAGGAATTGATACCACTGATGGGTTTTGAGTTTTTATCATGTAAACTTGGAAGTGAAAACCCATAAAGTGGTTATGTATCATCAACTAAACCAATATGGAAGAATACAAAGAAAATAAAATCATGCATACCTATAGTGGAATAACCTCTATCTAGATTTCTTGATGTATTAAACTTGATAGGGATCACCTAGAGTAATGTTTAAATGAATCTCACCTATAAGGGGATACACTAGACTTAGGATACTCATTCATAATGAGACTATTACAAACCAACAAAGGGGTGATAAAACCTTATCCTTGAGAAAAATAGTGATTCAAGAAAAACCGAGGTTTAATTCATGGATTTAAATTAATGAGGGTAATCTCTACAGGAGAGGTCACATCCATTTTATAGAATCTATTCATTTAATGAAATAAGTCATAACACTTGGATCATCAAATTCCATCTCATGGAATTCAATGTGTTACTTCCAGTTGGATCTTCCATTCACTGAACAATTTAATGAATATTCACAACCATTTGAACTCTTAAAAGGATTATTCTTGTTTATCCATTTAATGAATCATTATTATTGATATATCATATAAGAAACTATGTGGAAGAGATATGGTAGTTCCATCCAATCTAGGATTCATTTTCTTATATGTTTAGTCAATGTAATTTCAATATATGAATATCATATATTTGAAATTATATTGGTGGAAAAATACTCTTACACTCATGCTTAAGGATATATTAAGTGAAAATGTATCCCTAAGCCTGATATGTATCACATGCATATCGCTAGTTATGATAAGAGGATATCATATAATATGATATCATTATATAGTGAACATCAAAAAATGGTAATTTAGATCTCTTATCTTCTCATCTGGAAGAGTTGACATTGTTCTCAGCACAGGTTCAGACAGTTGTGTTTTATAGGGTTATCAACTAGTTTCTATATGTTTCCCTTGAAAAGGTTGTGACACTGACCCCTATACATGACATTGAATTTATGATAGAGTTGTATCCTAGTTTATCTCCATTTTCAATGGAACATTATTTGGTGAAACATTATTAGTTATGGGAGATGAGGATTTATATTGATGTTTAATGAAAACGGCCTTTATCCAACCCAATGTGCATCCTTGGTGTGCTTCAATGTTATTTTATAGGAAGATAAATAGAAGTTTCAGGTTTTTAATAGACTACTAGTGGTTGAACAAGGTGATAATTAAGAAATATTGTCCCCATACAAGTATAGATGATTTTTTTTAATCTGGTGAAGGGGTCCAATTGGTTTTCAAGATAGATCTATATTGTATATATCATTAGATGAGGTTGAAAGGGGGGATATCCCAAAGACTACATTCTAGTTTTATTTTAGTTACTTTTAGGTCATGGTTATGTTGTTTAATATAAAAAATTCACCAAATATTTTCATAGTAATCATAAATTCTATGTTTCAAGAGTTTTTAGATCAATTCATGGTCGTGTTCGTTGATGAAATTCTTGTGTATTTGACATAAATGGAGGATAATTCTAGAATTTTGTGATCATTATTAGAGTTCTATCACATATATATTTCTATTGGAAACTATACAAGTGTAATTTATACTAAAAGAGATGAATTTACTTGGATATATGGTGGATTAATATGTAGTAATGATGGATACTTTGAATATTGAAGTGGTTATTTCTTTCGGAGAAAACCAATAATCCCATAGAGGTCTATATTTTCCTTGGTATTTTTTGGATATTTTTGGAAATTTGGGTCTGATTTTTTGTTATGTTTTGTACCCTTTGATATCCTTTACCAAGAATTACTAGGCCTTTGTATGGAATTATCAGCGTATAATACCTAAAGGAGAAGCTGATTAGTGCTCATTTCATTCGGTTGATAGTGGAGAGAGTAATGTTTGAGGTTTTTTGTGATGATTCTCACTTTTTATTGGGGTGTATTTTGATATATCATAAGTAAATAATATCATATGTGTCTGAACAATTATTTAATCATGAGAAAAACAATGCCACCCATGATCTTTAGTTAGTAGTGGTGGTATATTCTCTGATTCCATAATGAAATTATCTCATTTGTGAATGCTTTGTAGCCTTCAAAGATCATAAAATCACAAGTTATACCTTCTACCATTAGGATTTTAATTGTTTTTAGAAAAAATTTATGGAGTTATTTTAGGATTATTAAATTATATCTCCTATATCCCATGGAAATTGAATGTAGTTACTAATTCATTTAGTAGAAATTCACGGGGAGATACTGTTTAGGAGTTTATAGATGTGGGGAGACTGATAGAGAAGATTATAACAATGAATCTTGAAATATATGAGATTGATATTAGAGGACTACTATAATTGATAATAGTTAAATAATCCCTTTTTACTAGTATTATTAGTCTTAGTGAGGAGACTCATAGGTAGAGGTGTTATGAGATCAGGCCTTTCATGGTGATGTACTTGACGGATGGTTGGAAGATAATCAACATCAAGTGTTTTTTGAGGGATTTTATTTATCATATTAGTAAGGTAAGAGGTGGTCCTTCATAAGTTTAATTTCTCAACCTTGGTTATATATTTGATTATATATAATATGTATCATTCCTTATGGATTCAGTTCTAGTGGGAAAGGATGAAGAAGCTAGTGGAATAGTTTATATCACAGTGCTTAATTTGTTAGTAGGTGAAAGTAGAGTATAATTTTCCTTTTGGTTTTAAATAGCCTTTGGATGTCCCTAAGTTGAAGTGGGAAGAAATTTCAATGTATTTTATCATTATTTTGACCCAATATTAGAGGTAATGTGATTATATTTGGGTGATTATAGACTAGTTAATTAATTTTTCTCATTTCTTGGTGATCAAGGAGTCGAGTTTCTATGATTTTTTTTGAAAGTTAGTATGTGCATGAGATAATGAAGATTTATTTAGTGCTAATGATGATTATATTTTATTGATATTACCACCTTTACTCATGAGTTTTAAGGTGATTACCAAATTATCTTAGATCTCAATTACGACTTAGCCTAGTGCTCCATCCTTAGATAGATAGTCAAATGGAGTGAAATATCAAGACACTAGAAGAAATGTTCTCAGAATGTGTACTAGATTTTTGAGGTTCATGGATTAATCACCCACCCTTGATTGAGATTTATTATAGTAAACTACCTCCATTTCATTAGAATGGATCTATTTGAGGTGTTTTATGGATGACTAGAGAGAGAGTTATTGGTCCTTAGACCTGACATGGTATAAAACATAATTAAAAATGTGCAGATGATTCAAGAGTAGATGGACATGGACCATGGCCATTGGGAGTATTATATTGATTAGAGGAGGATACCTCTAGAATTTTATATCGGTAATCATGTGTTCTTGAATCTCTCTCCTGACCAAGGGAATGAAACACTCTCCTATGGAGGTTCTATTTTTTGGAGGAGTGTACATGGGAATGTGAGTCACAAATTCATGTTTAGTATCCTAATATGTTTTGAATAATCCTTTTCCTTGATGTTGAGATGTTTGGATTTTTACTAATTTTATTATGATTATTTATACCTATGTTGTATTATTCTTTGGTAATAACATCATTCCTGTTTGATAGATATCACCCATATTTTTTTGGTTTTGAGGATAATGTTTTATTTTATGTTGGTTTTGACTATTTAGGATAAGAATAATTTGAGAGGTATTTAATACAATGAATTTAACTTTATCATAGCATTAATTTGTATCCTTTGGGTATTGGTGGTGTCAAGATAAGGTTAAATGAGCATTAAAGGGAGTTTTAAGATAATTTTTCACTATTATCCAAGATCACATAATGATAATTAGTTATTATGGAATGATCAATTGTTTAATAGAGTGGGGATATTATGATTTTTTTTGGAGCACAAGGGAGGTTCTATGAGGTTTCAGTGTTGCACTGTCTTAGAGTGGAAGGCTGGTTGTAGTGTGGTGGGAGTTGGTTACAATGTAAATATTTAAGGATAATTAATATCCATGGGTTATTCACATATAAAATTATCTTGGGTTAATCTTACATGTGGCGTGTTGATTCATGGTTTTGTTTAGGATGCATCAGATTTGTAAAGTAAAGGTCGAGGATCATTTTGTGATCCTTGGGAGTTCAAGTATTATGACATGGTCACCTTGGTCTTTCCATAAAATTCATTAATAATGTTTATTTTAATGTTTTTAACTCATTTTATATGGAGGATATCACATAATTATTTCTAAATAAAGGGTTCATTATGGTGTGATTGTCCTCATCACACTGTGATTTTGGTTTTTTCGGTTTTATTAAAAATTCAAGATTTATATCAAATTCTCCCATATTGATCCAACTCTATTTGAACCCTATGTGATAAGTGTTTCATACTTTGATATATTTTAAGTTTCTTTGGTTGATTTTGGAACATGGATTTAAGTGATCAACCTCTTGTGATTTGAGCCTAGTTTTTCCTCTCCTTCCCTCTTACTCTATCACTTCTCAAAAGTTTTGACAATGGTCTAGATTTTTTTTTGTATTTGGTCATGGTTTTGATGGATCCTGATTCATTATAGTATATTGAGTATAATCTATAGGTTTTCTTGGTAAGGTTTTCATCTTATTCTCGTTTTCTCATAGAAATTATTAATTCATAGGTTTATGGATTCAAGGATTTTATTTTCTTTTTTGATGTTAAATTGTGGGATTATCATTATATCAATTTCATTGAGTGGATGGTACTGATTAAATTTATTAAAATAATTCATAATACCAATATAATTGAAGGGAAAAGAGGAAAATCACCTGATATTTATGTAAATTCATATTAATTGTATATGTTAATGATTTTTGATTGACATTTATACCACGAAGACCTTTCCTTCTACTATTGAAGTGTGTAATTTACTTTCTATAATTGGATAATAACATACTTTTAGAAATAAATAGTTAACCCAAATATTTTAAATTAGAAAGTTTTCTCTTATTCTTGAGATTCCAAATTAGTATGAGTTTGTGAAAATGGGGAATTAATTGATGTTTTTTTGTAGTGGTAATTATTTTATTTATTTTTTTTAGTTTATTATTATAAAAATGGTTATAGACTTTGGTAGTTGGTAATGGGGGTTTATATTATGGTATGGTTATTGTGGTAGAGGTTTATTTGTTGTGATGGTGTTGTGTTGATGGTGTTGCTGGTTTGTGTAAGAAAAGGGATAGAGGCTGTGGTTGTTATAGTGGTTATTTACTTGTGGTAGTTTGAAGGTTGACATGTCATTAGTAGGAACTGGTATGGTTATATTAGTTTCCTAGTAATATGGAACATGGACAAAACTAGTGAAATTAGTAAATGGGTAAAGTGTCGGAAGTAAATGGTGATGGGTTTCTAAATAAATTCTAGTGACTGGGAAGGAAAGATAAAGGTTAGAATAAATTTGATTAATGGATAATTAATGGTTTGACATTAAATTATGGATAAAAGAATGTAATACAGATGGTAAAATGGTATGTATAGAATTAATGAATAATGCGATCAAATGGGAAGCTATTTATTATTATATAGTATTTCAATGTGGTTGGGTATGGTGGTTTAGTATTTATGGAAGTTATTGTTTTTGTGAAGTGGCTGGGTTGATGTGGTAGTTTGATGTGGGTGATGTGTTGTGAGCTGACCATTAGGTTGGGATTGTGTGTGACTATTATACTCATTATATTTTTCATTTTATTTCATACAAACCATAGCCTAAGTTGGGTAACCATACTTATATCCATTTGAGGAAATGTGTTTTAGGAATTTTCCTCAACGTCAAAGTTATGAAGGGAACAAATAGATGATTGATCCCACATTTCCTCTCCCTCGCTAGACTGAGTATGAGTTGTGAAAGCTCATGATATGTATATATATATACATAGATATGATGGATTTATGTTTTAGTGTATATATATACACTAATTTTCCTAGTTACGTGGTTGTGGTGTGGTTTCATGGTAGGGGTCATACATTGTAGGAGGGGGGATGAGGTTGATTTCCTTCATGTTCATGATACCCTACTATTATGAGGATGTGATATATGGTTTTAATGTTGATATGGTATGTGGTATTTGGTTAGGATATGTGGATATGTGGTTATGTGTAAGGTTTTAAAGTATAAGATGTATTCCATTGGGGCATGAGAGAGATGGGATCAGTAGGAAAGTGGTTCTGGGGTACCTTCTAGAAATATATTCTTTTGATATTGTGTTACAATATTTGGATGTGATATTGGGTGAGTGAGATTTAGTGAGGTTAGGTGATAAATAATCTAGTATAAGTGCATGTTGTGTCTACTATTTATTCATTTAGGAATTAGTATGTTTCTTCCACATTCACATGAGAGGTTTTGGAGAGTATTCTACTAAGTACATGTGTATACACACCCCTATATATATATATATTTCTTTTTTCCCAAATAAAAAATAGATTTGGTGACTGAGTTGAACATTATTAGCTCAGGGTTTAGAGTTTCTATTAAATTTTTAGATGTAGGATTGAAATACCTTGATAATTTTATGAATTATTTCTCTTTAAATAATTTTATTTCTTTTATAACTTGCGTTACACACAACAACAAGTTTAGATGAACTATGTAACATTATTGAAATATTATGTGTCAATTATTTCCTAGCTATTGGATTAGTGGGAATGAATATTAATAAATTAATTATGAAAAATATATGGTATAAAAATTTATAAAATTTATTCATTAGTTATCAAATGAATATAATTAAGAACAAAATGTTTTTTAAAATAAAAGTGATGTTTTTTTCTGAAAAAACTGTTTTATGTGATTTTTTTTATCCAAATAAATTAAATTATTCACTTTTGGTGATTTATTTTAATCAAATGTATATATTATTTACTAGGTCAAATGTTTTAAACATTTAAAAAATATTTTTCTAGGCATAGGATAAGAATAAATCCAGCTTTATGCTTAAAAAAGTTTTTTTCTTAAAGATAGTTTTTTATCAGCTTTTGAATAATTAATTTTAAATTAATTTCTCCCACTTATAGGTATAAAATTATATAAAATTAATTAAATATTTATAATAATGAGGTTTAAATTTGGTAAATATAACCCCTTTCTTCCAAAAAGAATAGTAACCATGGTAAAATTTATCACCTCGGTAAAGGGTAAATCATTATAATCTAGGTTAAAAATAAGTGAAAAGGCCATAATTTTTCATCCTAATTATTAGATAAATTTAATTTTACCTTTATAAACTTATTCTCTAAATTTAGTTTTTAATGTATAATTGTCCATGAAAATTACTTTTTTAATATTTAAATCAGAGAAAGTTACAAAATATCACTCTCTTAGTTTTAAATATCCCTAATGTGTTCACATAAGAAAAATAACTAGTTATGAATGAATATAAATTGATATTTTTTTCATAATGAAATTATATTCATCATGTTAATTTATTTATAATTTTTAGGTATCATATATTTACCTTAAATGCTCACATAATGCCAAAACAGTATTTATTCAATTAATATAAATAACTAAATGATTTTGAAGATATTAAAAGTGATGTAATTTGATTAATTTATAGTGTGACTTGAATTTTATAAGTTAGTATGACATATTAGTGCTTTTTTTAAAAGATTATATTTGAATTAAAACATTGTATTTATGTATTTTAAGCCAAATTAAATGAATAGTTTTAAAATTGAAAATAATGATATTTGATCAAAATAAATATTTTATTAAATAATTTAAAAATATTTAAAATATTGAAATAAGAAAATTTGGAAATTATATGGTATAAAATGGAATAAATTTTCCATTTATGGAGAAATTTTCACCTTATAAGTAAAAATTAGAACCCTTTAATATCAATTTTTTTATCATAGTTAAAATTAAAATTGGTTAACTAAGGGAAAATCAAAATAAAAAGTTTTAAAATGAAAATAAAACTTTTAAAAATTCAATTAGTTGATGTTATGAAAGCCCTATTCTACCTTATCCTGGAATCCCTTCCCATTTGGAGGCATTTATATTGATAATTAATTTATTATATTTTAATCTTTTGAGAAATTCCAAAAGTTCCTCTCACCATAATTATAAAAGGGAATCTTCTCCCCCACATATTCACACTACTTTGTTCCCTCTATATCAACCAAAATTTGAAAATTTATATTATCAACTTACCTCTTAACATTCTAGAGGTTCTTTTATTCCCAAAATACCAACCCTAGATCCATTTTGAGGAAATCTAAAGGAGTCATTTCAAAGAAGAGGTAATTACCTTAATCGATCACTTTCTATTATACCCTTCTTCAAATCCTCTAAATCTATGGTATTTATCATAAAATAATAAATTAAATATCCTAAATATTATTTAATTTTATTATGAATATTAAAATACAATTATAAACCCTTTTCCATCAAATTAGAGGTGAAAGTATCGCCTGTGTGTACATAAGACTTACCATCTCCACGTAGCAATACAGTTCATTTTTCATCACCATATTTTATGGATGAGTATTATGATGGGTTTAATATTTATATATGATTTTTATGAAACAATTATACTTCTATAATGATATTATTTTTTGTACATTCTTAACATCCAATCATTTGGGAAACGATAACGCTGTTCATGCGTACATGTGGACTACCATCTCTACGAAGTGATGTGATTATTTTTTTATATATATTTTACTTGGATGGAGACAAGGATTAATTTTATTAATATATATGATATATATGAAATAATAATTATCATTTAAAGGTGAATTAATTTTTACCTTTATTTATTTTTATCTGTCAAAAAATGAAAATAGTGTCCATGAAAAGGTATTACCTACCGTCTCCATGAACGGTGTAATTCGTTTTTTGATTTAGAAATTTTATGAATTATTATAAATGTATTTTTAATGGATATATATATATATATATATATGATATTATAAGTTTTTACATTACTCTTATTTATAAGTACAATAATTTTAAATTTATTATACATGAGATTATAGTGCCTTCGAATCAAGTTGAACTCGAGGTTAGAGATTTTCACCTCATTTTTATTTCTATGTGACACATGGAATATTCACCAATTATTTCTATTATGTGGTCTATATAATAATATTTAATGTATTTTATGATTATTTTTATTATTTCTTTGGGTATTTACATGTCCATGTAAGGTTATTTATTTAACAGGGCTTAGGATTCAAAAGTTACCAAAGTGGTAAGGGTTTTATGTTACAATATCATTGTTTATGATTAAGTTTACAATGATGAAAACTTATGATATACCTATAAATAAACTCATGAATTTTATTTTTCTATAGATATTAATTTATATCACATTTTTTAATTTCACTTTTCACATCTTAAGAACTCAAGATACTGAAAATGCATTTTTATGGAAAATAAAACTTATTTAAACCATTCTATTTCATATCCATGATTTATAAAAATTTTTTAAAGAAGGTTTTTAATATTATAATATTATGGTTTAAATTAATTTTTACCCATGTTTTACTTTTTTACAAAATAGTTTAAATGAAATCTTATTTTCATTTTCAGAATGAGGTGCTTTTTGATTTTTTCTACAAAAGTCTGAAAGAAATATTTTATATTAACTTATATGATATAAATATAATGTATAACCGTTATTAATTATCAAAATTTTGAATATTAAATTTAATTTTTTCAAGGTTCCTTTCAAATAAATGTTTTCTTTAATATTTGGTAAATATTTGGATTTTAAAAATGTGATTTCAAAGTGAAAAAGATATTTTTCTCAAGAATGATCTCACTAATCTTTAAAAATAATTTTATATCTAAGATGAAAGCCTTTGATATTAATTATGATTTACTAGGGATATGATCCAATGTCACCATCCTTATTATTTCTCTAGAAGGTTGTTTATAAAACCCATTTCTTTTTGATGGGTTATTCTATGATGAAATTTTTATGAAACCCATTTATTTTTAATGGGTTATGCTATGATTAAATGTTTATGAAACCCATTTCATTCCATGGGTTCTAATTTGATGAATTATTTATGATATTTTGGAACACATATGTATGGTGTTCATTATGTGATTTTTGTAATGTTATGACCAATTATGGTGGTTACATTATAACCAAGTTCGATGTTTACATTATAGCTAAGGATGGTAGTTATGTTATAACCAAGGATGGTGGTTACATTATAACCAATGATGGTGGTTGAATTATGACCAAGGATGGATTTGAACTATATATACCTCTAATTAATTGGGTATAGAATGATATATCATGAGATAAACAATACTAGAATGGGGAGTGAACCCAGTTCAGTAAGGAACTTTGTCCACTATAATTGTCTTGAGAGTAAACCTTTACTACTATGATGGTTGGGAGAGTAAACCCATTCCACTAAAATAGTCTTGGAAATAATACTTGATTACAAAAGAAATTATTTTATATGATTATGTATGTGATATAAGATTATGTGTTATGTTAATGTTATACTCCCATAGATCATGTACTTTTATTCCTTTATGATTTATGTATTATGATCTACTATGATTTATTCCATGACTCAAGATTATTATCTATTAGATATATGGTATGATTTTCAAATGTTAATCTCATGTTCTAATACCCTTATGATCATGTTATGATTATCTGATCATTTATATCTCCCTTGTTTACCCTTACTGAGCATATGATCTCACCTTTTTTATGTTTCGTTTCTTTAGGTTATGTAGAAAGGATTTAGTAATGATATGTTTAATAATGGTTCTGTTTTTAATGAAATTAATGAGATTTGATGTATATATTTATTGAAATTGTTTTTTATGTGTCCTAGTTTCTAAATTAACTAGACCTATATGATTTTGGTGTGTATCATTATATTATGTAATGAATATTAATATATTAATATGTGATATATATGTATGAAAATATTAGATCAGTATTATTGGTATTAGTGAAAATTTTGTTAGCCTTTGGAAACTAGAATGAGAAAAATTTACTAAGAACCCTAGGAATAAGTCTAATAATATGATAAAATACTAAAGTTTGGTTAATGATCATGAATGACCTAGGTTAAACATAAGTTTTCATAGAATAAGGTTTCTCCATTTAGACATCATAAACATGATTTTTCATGATTATATGGTTTCCCACTATGATTATTATTGACATCACTATGTTTTTTGTTTTTAGTCAGTGGATAGAACTCAAAGAAATCATGTTAATGCTGAATGTGATGGAAAATGCAATGATTTTCCTCTCGAATAACTAAATGTTTTGGGAGATGGAATGCACATATTTGTTTCTATAATCACATAACTTTATCAAGATATGAATCAAACTAAATTTCCAAACATAAAAATAAGGGAATAATGTTCTGTTGAGTGATTCCTGAGGAAATCACCACCTTCTTTTAGTGGGCCCACTGATCCAATAGTCACTGAACAATATATCAGTACCATTGAGAAGATATTTTATATTATTTAGTGTTTGAAACTTGAGAAAGTTATTCTAGTTATTTTTCATTTTGAAGGTGATGTAGACCAGCAGTTGACTCGTATCAAGAACATGAGAGAATAAGAATAAATTGAATCTATAGAGTGGTATGGATTTTAGAAATTAATTTTCAACATGTACTTTCCTCACACTCTTAATACAAAAATAGGGAAATAATTCCTTCATTTTATGTAAAATAATGATTAATATATTGGTATTTATCAATAAAATTTCAAAAGTCCCATGTAGTATTATTATGTTATTATCATCCAATATAAATGTATGTTTGATCGATTATTTAATGGCTTAAAACCAAGTCTCTAAAGGGATTTATCCATAATGGAATTCATTAACTGTGAAGATTTTTTTTGATGTTCTCTTGAGGTGGATATAGAGATCGTTGTTACCCATCAATCTCATGGGTTTGATAAGAAAATAAAAACGGGATTCAAAGAAAAATATAAAAACCATACAGGTATGTTTATGAGCCTTCCTTTATACTTGAAGTTTTGAAGGAAATATGGGTGAAATTTTATTAATGGGATTTGGAAAATTTTTCAAGTGTAGAAAGAAAGGTCATCGAAAAATTTATTACCTAATTAATGGGAAGAAGTTAACTAATGATGCAAATGGGTAGAAATAGATATAAAATGCACCACACACTCTACTGTTTTAAATGCATCGAGTATGGTCATAATGATAACCAATAAACAAATATGAAGGTTAATATATATGATCATCATCAATAACAACTTAATATTATAGACAAAGGGTAATCTCATTCGATCACTATTTTTGATGAGAGGTACGATAATAATGTGGTGAAAGTTAAACTTATCATCCAATATAGAACTACTAATGTCTTATTTAATTCTATATCTACCAATTATTTTATATCTAAATACTTTTCTAAGGGTATAATAATAGAAACGAAATAATTTTATGATGAATTAAAATTAAAAACTCCACATGGTATGATGATTGCACCCCAAGTATATGATTCTTCTTCGGTTGATGTTTTTAAGAATATGTTTTATACAAATATTTGGATTCAACCCCTAGTTGAATTTGATGATATTTTGGGTATAGAGTGTATTTATTTACATAAGTCCCAAATCAATTATCAATTAAGGGAAGTTACCCTTGGCATTCTAAACTAACATATGATCACCTATCAATATGATAAAAAAATAACTTTTAAGGGAAATTAAATCCATAATATGGGTCATTATTCCAATTAAAAAGGGTATTTTTATCATATTGTTTAGGAGAAACTCAATATAGAAGATAATATTATTATTCTGGAGTTTATTGATGAATTTTTGGTAGAGTTTCATGGTCTTCCACTGAATCATGAAGTGGATTTTTCAAAAGAACTCTTACCTGGTGCTGTACATATTCCCAAGACTCAATATAGAATGGACCTGATTGAGTTTCTAAAATTGAAGAAGAAAATCTAGGAGAATCTTGGAAAGGGATTCATTCTGAAAAGTGAGCCACTTTAGGGTGAACCTTTTTAGTTTGTTAAGTAGAAATACAGATCAATATAACTCTGCGTTGATTAAAGATAATTTAACAATATCAATATCAAGAATAAGTATCCTCTACCCATTATTGATGACTTATTTTATAAATTACATAGAGATAAATAACTTTCCAAGATTAATCTTCCTTATGGATATCATTAATTGAGGGTTAAGAAACAAGATATACCCAAGACAACATTCTGAACAAGGTATAAAGACTATGAATTTATAGTTATTCCATTTGGTCTCACTAATCCCCCCACTATATTCATGTATTTAATGAATAGAATATTTATAGATTACCTTCATTGGTTTGTGGTAGTATTTATAGATGATGTTCTTATTTATTAAAATATAAAAGAAGAACATGAAAATTATTTAAGAATTATGGTGAAGAGCCTAAGAAAGGAGAAGCTTTATGAAAATTTTAGAAAGTGTAAATTTTGGATTTGGAATGATTCATTCATGGGTCATATAATCTGAATTGAACATATGTCAATAAACCCTTCAAAGAGATAAGTTTTTGAATATTATCCCAGACCAACCATAGTGACTGAGATCCATATTTTCTTGGTTTGACTAGATATTATCAATTCTTTGTGGAGAATTTTTCATTGCTATCAAATGAACTCATCAAGTTAACTCAGAAAGGAGACAAGTTCCCATGGGCGGATGAATGTTTTAGGGAAATTAAGAGAAGGATAGTCAATACACCTATTCTTACACTACCCTATAGTCAACTTATGATTTGGAGTTATCTATGGTAATTTTTTCATTAAATATATAGAGGAATTATTTATATATAGAAAAGTGTGAAATATATACTGATCAATAAACTTTAAAGTATATTTTAATTAAAAAATAACTATACATGAACTAAAGAATATGGTTGGATCTGATTAAATATTATGACTTCTCAATGCATTACCACCCTAAGAAATTTAACAAGGTGGAAGATGATCTGAGTCAAAAGGACCATGCTAGCTGAAAAAGAAGGTGAGAAATGTTACTAATTTAAACCTCTATTGTGATAGAATAATATGGTTTATGATCATTGAATATATCCATTATATGTAATATTTTAAGATGGATATGATGGATTAATCTCATAGTTCTTCATTCTTTATAAATCCCAGAAGTATGAAGATGTAGAGAGATCTGAAAGAGTATTTAGTGTTATTAAAAGAAGAGGGATATTTTAGAGTATGTTTCTCAGTACTTGTTATATTATCAATTTAAGGATGGGATACAAAAGTTTATCTTGAAGTTACAACCATTATCCATACTAGAATAGAAATGGGAAAACATCACTATGGATTTTCTCTTCAGAATCCCCAAAAATGTTAAAGGGAATAATTCTATATGGGTTGTAGTCGATCAACTTATGAAGTCATAACACTTAATTTCCTTTAGAAATTTTTTCCTCTTGATCAAATTAATTGTTTATACATTAATAAGTGGTAATATTTCATGGTGTACCACTATCAATTGCATGTGATCAGGATACGAGGTTTACTATGAAGTTTTGGAGAAGTCTTTAGCATGATATGTATATAAAGTTAAGTTTCATAACTTATTATCATCCTTAGATATATGGATAGTCTAAGAGGACCATTAAAACTCTAGAATACATGCGGAGATATTTATCTATGTATTTTAATGGTGGTTGGGATCAACACCTTTATTTAGTTGAATTTTCTTGAAATAATATCTTTCACCCCATAATTCAAATGGTTATTTATGAATCCCTATATAGTAGGAAGTGAAGAAATCCAACTTGATGGAATTAAGTTGAAGAAATAAATCTATTGGGACCTGATCTAGTTCAATAAATGGCAGAGAAGTTTAGATCTATTAAACCTCATAGAAGAGTAGCTTAGTGTTGACAAAAGCGTTATGCTGGAAATTTTTGAAAAGATCTAGAGTTTGAAGTTATTGATAAGGTATTATTATAAATATATCCCTATAAAAGGGTGATGATAATTGGAAAGAAGGGAAAACTAAGTCCTAGTTTTATTATTCCTTTTTAAATTCTTGATCATATCAAGATGGTATCTTATCAACTGGAACTTCCACTAAATCTCTTGCAAGTTCATGATGCGTTCCATGTATCTCTATTAATAAAGTACATACCTAATCCTTCAAATGTATTAAACTCAAACGTCGTACCACTAGAAAAGATATTTCTTATAAAGAATAATTTGTAGAGATTGAATATTGTAGAGAGTAAGTTCTAAAAAACAAACCATTCACCTGGTCAAATTTTTATGGAGAAACTACCAATTTGAGGAAGCTATGTGAGAAACTGATGATGAGACGATGAAGAAGTATCTTCAAATATTTATATCAAAGTGAAAACTTAGAAGGTATAAATTCATTTTAATAGGTGTAGAATGTAACAACTTGTTATTTTTATAAAATATTTCTCTTTAAATAACTTGATTTCTTCATGAGCTTAAATCACATTCAATAATGAGTATATACAAACCACGTAACATTATTAAAATATTATGTTTCCATTATTTCCTAGCCATTGGATTGGTGGGTATGAATAGTAATAAGTAAATTATGAAAAATACATGGTCTATACATTCATAAAATAGATTCATTATTTATCAAATGAATAGATTTAAAAACAAAAATTATTGTAAAATAAAAGTGATGTTTATTTTGAAAAAAAAATATTTTTATGTGTGCAATGTATTTTTATCTTAATAAATTAAATTAATCACTATTTTTAATGACATAGTATTTTCATACATAGATATTACATCTTTTTTTTATTAAAATTCATTACATTATAGAAATACACTCCTGAGAATCGTAATGGTATAATGCCTTTTGAAACTTAGAAACATAAACAACTAGTTCATAAGTGAACTACATCATCTTACACTTAGTTCCTCATAACTTGAACCATTCTTTGACAAATCACATGAAATAACAATGATCATAACTTGGGGAAAAGAAACATATTAAATGGTGATCTCAGATTATAAGTATGGGTAAACAAGGAAAATATGTAAATATAATGTTAGCATAAGCATATGGGAACCTGATAATAACATATGAAAACCATACCCTGCATATCAAATATCAAAATATTGAGTCATGTCATAAATATTGTAAGTTAATAGAATAATAATCATAAGTAAATAAAATAATATGATCTATAGGAGCATAAAATTGATATAAGACATGGAATTGTGACATGCACATAATCATAGAAAACTATTTCCATAGTATTCAAGGATCATTTCCAAGTATATCATAGTGGAATGGGTTCAATCCCCAAACCATTGAAGTAGTAAAGTTTCACTCAAAAGACTATTATAGTGAAAAAATTCACTTATTGAATTGGGTTCACTCCACATTATAGTCCCTTTTATATAATGAGATTTCAATCTTTACCCAATACATTGGAGGGAGATATAGGTCCCACTCTTCATATAATAAAAATCATTCATACATGTGCCATAAAATCATAAAAAATTAATTATATCATAAACCATGAAAAGATATGGGATTAATAATCATTTAATTATTGAATAACTTATGGAAAAGAAATAGGTTTCATAATCATTTAATCATTTAGTCAAATCATAACTCATGGAAAAAGAAGCTGGTTTCATAATCATTTTATCATAATGTAACCTTGGAAGAGAAATGGGTTCTATAAATATATTTTCATCATAAATATAAACCATCCAAACAAAATAATAAGAATTATATCCCTATATCATATCACGATTATAGTATAAGTAACATCAAAGGATGTCATCTTAGATGGAAAATGATTTTTAATGATCACTTGGAACATTTCTTGAGGAAAATAACATTTTCAAATTAAAAATAACTTTTTTTAAAACTAAAAATTAATAAAAAAAATTCAAAATCCTTTTGTTTTAAAATAAAACTAGAAAATTGTAAATTAATATTTAAAATATGGCATGATTATGGTGGCTTGAAATTCTTTTTATGCCGTACATGTAAAAATAAATATTCCTTTAACATTTTTAGTAAAATCTAAATGGGTCTTGTTTGAAAAAAGAAATAAAGATTCTTTTTAATTTTTTTTACAAATCTAAAAAAGGGTAAAAATTTCTTTAAATAATCATTGTATACTAGTAAAAAAAAACTTTAATTTTTTTGAAAACATGGATATGGAAGAAAAAGGGGTTTAGAACGATGAGAGAAACAAAGTTAATTTTTTGTAAAAACATTATTTTGAACTCCTTAGTATATAAAGAGAGGAAAATGAAGTGAAAAAATGTATTCTCATGAAATAACCATAGGGTAAGAAAATTAATTAGTTTCTTGAGAGATTTTTAATAATATTTCATCATTGGAATCATAAACATAAACAATATCAATACATGATGAGATTGTATCGTAAAACACTTAGCACTTTTTTAACATTAAATATTTATACCCAGAAAATAAAAAATTTAATAAAAACAATAATATGATGATAATAATTAAATTTATGATATTAAATGTTAAAGGGTCTGTATATACACCTCAAAAAATAGTATAGGTGCATAATATAACGTATGTCCAAAAGAAGATAGATTGAGACAAAAATCCACTGCCTTAAGTCCCAACTTACATCAAACACATTAAAACATTATATATATTAAATATAAGTATATTATCAATATATTGAATAAAAATAATATTATTTATCATACCATATATTGTTTACTTAATAATTTTTTATTACCCATTTATTAATAAATCCTTGTTAAAATCACGTTTCGTGTAATAACTGCATCATCTTTCTTATATGTTTTGGTTTGGTATTTTTGATCCTTTTGATTTTATCATGGTTAAACAATATCAAAAATTTTAACCATGATATAAATATCATATATTTTTATTATATACATATTTATTGTAATCCATTAATGTTTTATATAGAAAATGAGTTACACCGTTCATGGAGATGGTAAAACATACGTACACATGAATGTTATTTCCATTTTCTTGATGGATCAAATGAAAGGAAGAAAAATAATATATAAACTTTATATAGTAATTATAATTTCATTTATATCACATATATTCATTAAATTTATCCTTATTATATTCCATGTGAAGTGTTAGTGAACAACGAATCACATTGATTCGTGAGGTGGTAGTCCACAGTACACACGAGCGACGTTATCGTATCCATACAGAATGGATAGTAAGAAATAATATGTGATATCATGATTAAAAAATAATAATAATATCATAAATATCATATATAAATAATAAACTCATCATTATATACCACCGTGCGAGGTGGTGATGGAAAACAAATAACATCGGTTCGCGAGGCGGTAGTCTGCCATACACATGATCGATGATTTCATTTCCCATTTAAGGGAAGAGGAGATAGATGTAGGTAATTACATTAACATAATAATATATTATTATATTTAATATATTTAGGTTATTATATTATCATTTTTTAATAATATTTTAGGGAGGTTGAGGAAGAAATCAATCAAAAACACATATTTAAGAATTTTACCTCTTCTTCATAAAGCCTCTTTAGGTTTATACCAAAAGAATTCATAGGAGGGTTTATTAATAAGAATAATACCTATATAAAGATATTAGGAAAGTAAGGAATGGAATTGGGTAGGAATTTTCTAAACCAATGGGTTTTGGAAGTGTGAATAGGAGAGGAGAGTAGATATCCTTTTATAAGTGGCGGAGAGGACACACATGGATTTTTTGAAAAGAATAAAGTGTATCCATGTTTCTAAAATGAAAAGAGGATCCAAAATAGGGCATTTAGAACCTTAGAGGTGATAATGTTGAAATATTTCATTTCAATTAGCATTGTACAAGTTTCTATATTATTTTACTCCTTATATTTTTATCTTAACCCCTAGTAAACCTTTTTTAATGTTAAGTGAGGTAATTAATTTTTTCTGTTTTCACAATTCATTATGATAAAAAATTAAGTTAATATTATTATATAATATTAATTATACTAATTAAAAATATTTAATCCATTTTTATAAATTAAATTCATATAATTTATAGTATTTAATTTAAAATTAAACCCGTAGACATGGTGAGAAAGTGATTTTCCAAAGAGAATGGTTTCAAAAGTTTTAAAAAATGTATATAAAAAATCTATATTAAATTGATTAAAATAACCTATATTGGTTTAATTATAAAATAATTTAACTAATTTTACTTTTAAATCCATTTTAAAACAAAATTTAACCCTATAAATTCTTTAAATGAAAATGCAGTTTTCAATAAAAACCAATATTTTCACTACTAATGAAAAAGTTAATATTTTCAGAAAAATATAAAAAATTAACCCCCAGATATTTTTGAAATTTTAATTCCAAAATTTAACTTCTTTTTTTAAAATAAATTATTTTAAAGTTTCAAAAATTACATTTATTATCTTTTCACAAAAATTAATAAAAGCATTTTTTGAGAAAATAGAGTTTTCAAAACATATAAAGTCTTTATAAAAAATTAAGGAATTTCTTTATCAATATATTTTATTTATATAAAACCATTATACATAATATTTTAAATATGTTTATTTATATTCATACCACTAAGTTTAATGTCTAGTTCCTAAAGACCATGTTAAATAGTAATATAAATAGTATATTGTAGTTTGTTAAAACTTGATGTTGTGTGTAGTGAAAGATATCTAAGAAATTAAATTTATTCGAGAAATAAATATTTTATAAAACCTTAGGGTGTTATATTATATCACCCTAAAAATGAAAATTTCCCTAGAAATTTCATCACTTTGGTATAAACAAATGAGTATAATTCTACCTCATTACTTTCTCAGGTTCCTAGGTAGCTTTATAAAATGGATTGTTTCACCATAAAACTTTGACCAGGTGAGTGGTGTTGTTTCATAAAACTTTATCTCTATGATTTCAAATCTCTAACGATTATTCCTCAAAAAAATAATCTATATCTAGTAGTATGAACTCTGAGTTTAGTATATTTAAAGGGCCATGTATATAATTCATCTTTAGAGATACATGGAACACATCATGGACTAGAGAGAGGTTTGGTGGAAGTGTCAACTTATAGGATACCATCCTGATTCAGTCAATAATTTAAAAGGTAATGATATAACTAGGGCTTAGTTTTACCATATTAATTAATAAAATTACCTTCTTCTATTTAGAAATTATTATAAACAGTTTTTCACCAACTTTAAATTCCCAATTACATTGATGATTATCAGCACAACATTTTTTATAAACTTTGTTCTGACCTCATGTGTTGTTAAATGACTATAACCTTATCAACTATTACTTCATCTATCACAGGTACCAATAAATTTCATTCTCTAAATTAATTTCATCACATTGGAGCTCTAAAATTATTTTTATATAGGTATTCATGAGGATCCATCGAATACCATTGTTAAATCAATTATTGTATGAAAATTCAATGAGAGGAAGGTGTTAATCCCAACCACCTTTGAATTACAGAGAACAAGATCTCTACATATCATATAGGGTTTGAATTGTTCTATTGAATTGAATAACTTTATAAGGATGATACATAATGCTGAGACTCAACTCATTATCAAGAGATTTTTAAATACTTTTCCAGAACTTTTAGAAAAACCTCAAACCTTGATCAGACATAATGAAATGTTGTACTCTATGCAATCTTATCAGTTAATTAATATATATCTTATAAAGATAACCCAAATATAAATATTCTATGACAGTGATGAAGTGCACTAAAATTTTAAGGTGACCTACTATAAACCATATAGAATTGTTTCCATTAGATTTTTTGGAGAGTTTAACGACAAAATCCATAGTGATATTTTCAAATTTCCATTATGGTATGGGTAATAGATATGACGTCCCATTTGAATTTTATATCTCAACCTTAACTTTCTAAAAAACCAAGAATAAAGATAAAAACTCTATGATATATCTCTTCATGCCATCCCACCATAAATACTCTTTAAAATATCTAAACATCTTTATACTTCCACAATGAATATAGAATGAATAACTACAAGCCTCCTATAACAACTCCTTATTAAAATATGGTATGGGTGGAACACATAAATGATTCCTAAACTTTATCATTCCATCACAATCAATGTTAAACTCATGAAAATTTATCACCTTCTTCTAAAACTCTATATCATCCTTCCGTGACTCTTTAATCTTAATTTGGATATATATCTAAACACTCATTTAAGATAGATAATATTTCTCCCCTTACTTTTCAATTTATATATTAATCATTTGAAAATCCAGAAAATATTGTATCTTTTGTGATCTTCATCATGGATAAGCTGGCATAATCCCTTTGAATCAAAGTATTGGCCACCTTGTTCACTTTCCCAGGGTGTTAATGTATTAATTAGTCAAAATTTGTAATCAAATATAACCATATCATCTGGAACATGCTAAACTACATCTATGTGAATATATAATTTAAACTTTTGTGATCAATATATGTATCACACTTTCCCCATAAATATAATACCTCTATATCTTTAATTTAAAAATTTGCTTAGCTAAAACTAAATCATGAATTGGGTAATTTTTTACATGAACCTTCAATTTTCATGAGGCATAACCTATAACCATGTAATTCTACATAATAATGTATCCTAATCCATTCATGGATGTATCACTAAAGATTGCAAAATATTTTTCACTATAGGTTAATATAATAACAGGTGAACTAACTAATATTCTCTTTAATTCCTTGAAATCTTCCTCACATTAATTTTTCTAAATGAACATGGATACCTTTCGAGTTAACATAGAAAGTGTATTAGAGAGTCATGATAAAATATCAAAAAATAGTCGATAATATCTATAAAAGATAAGAAAACTTCAGATCTCAATCAATATGGTTAGTCAGGGACAACATTCAATGGACTATGTTTTTGATGTATCCACCTATATACTCTCACTTGAGATTATGTATCCCAAAAATGAACAATTTTTTATCCAAAATTTACACTTGGTAAAGTTTTTATACAACTTCTCCTCTCTTAGGGTCTTTAGTAAAATTATCAAGTGATCTTCATGGTATTATTTTCTATTTGAATATATAAGAATATTTTCTATAAAGACTACCACAAGTTAATCAAGGTAATCCTTAAAAACCCTATTCATTAATTCCATGAAGATATTGGGGGAATTAGTTAGATCAAATTGAATCTCTATATTCTCATAGTGTCCATACCTTGTACAAAATGTTGTCTTGGGAATATATTACTTATTAACCCTCAATTAATGAAATCTAGAATTAAGGTCAATCTTAGAAAAGTATCAATCTCCATAAAGTTGAACAAAGAAGTCATAAATATGGGGTAGAGAATAATTATTAATTATTATGATCTTGTTAAACCCCCAATAATCAATTAAAAGTCACATTAATCCCTCTTTATTTATGACAAAGATAATGGGTTCACCCCAAGGAAAAACACTTGGCCAAATGAATCCCCTATCAATATTATCATAGACCCACTTCTTTAATTAATATAACACAATTTAGGACATTCTATAGAGAGTCTTTAAAATAGGTGTGGCACTGAGTAAGAGTACTACTAAAAACTCAACTTCACACTTTAGTGGGTGATTAGGAAACTCTTCTTGAAATACATCAACAAACTCTCTTAGAATTTGAATATCATTGATGTTGAGGTTCTCCCAAGCCATCTTAGATCAACAAACATTTTTTATATGAATCAAAAACCATATAATGAATGTTTTTCCATAAGAATTTAATATTTTTTATAGCAATGATTGATTATAATAGGTTGGTTTGAAATATCAAACACAACTTCCCTTCCATGACAATTGATGAAGGATTTATGTAGAGAAATCCAATCCATGCCTAATACAATGTCAAATTCAACCATATAAATAATTCAAATATTTTTACTAATATCATTCCCAAAAATGTAAATATAAGAGGAATCATATACTTGGGATGAAATAATCATACCATTAGGGGGTTTCATTACAAATTACATATATAATCATATTAGTGGAATATTGATATCATTTGAAAATTATTCAGATATAAAATAATGTGTAGATCTTGAGTCAAGTAAGATATTAGCAGTTCTAGATTGGATAGTAAGAGTGGCTTTCACCACATAATTATTTAAAAACTTATCAGAAATGGTGATCACGTGATATTTACACTTGTCCCTCATCTTAAGATGTTTTTGATAGTGATCATCATAATTAACCATCATATTTCGTAACTATTTTCATAATGACTATACTCCTTGAATTTGAAACATTGGAGTGTGGGTGGTTCATTCAGTGGTGGATAAACTATATTCATATAATTAGTTAACATCTTCTCATCCCATTAGTATTTAATTTCATGATGACCATCACTTCCACACTTAAAAAATGTACTAGTCCCTTTAAGATAATTTTCTCTATGTTTCCTGCCTTATTGTGAATATGAAGTAAAGGTCATCTTATTCTCTCTATGGTTATTAATGTTTCACTCTAACTCCATATTTATTTTATTATAAAAAACATCTAATTTAACAATAACTCAAATATTCATTTCCACATTTAGAACACATCAAAAATTTTCTTCATAGCCACTAAATTCACATATGAATAATGAATTTCAAAGACTTCGTTTTAATCCACTAACAAATCGATCAACCTTAATTTATAGTTGGATGATAATTCTATAAGAATACCATGAAAGTGTTAAAAAATATTATTTATAGATACTAACATATTCATCATCATTCTTCGTTAGTTGAATTAATTCATTCTCCATTTTCATACAAAGAATGAGAGGGAAGTACGTATTGAAAAATAATCTCTTAAACTCATCCCACTCCATGGATTCAATTTTATCTTATTTTCTAATATTCATGATGATATTACACCATTGATCCATTTTTTTCTAAACAGAAGAAAACCAAAATTACTTTTAAATGTTTTAAACATTGGATAATGGAAAAATATTTTCAGTGGTACTGATCCATTGATCAGAAACTAGTGGATCCATGAAACCATTGAAAGGTGTTGAAAATTTCCTTAGGAAAGACTCAACATAATATTTCTCCCTCCTTCAATAATTTGGAATTTTATCATTAATAATATCTTTAGAGAGTTGTGTGAGCATAACAATGATATTTTTCATTCCAAATCTCAATACATTCAGTTTATTCGAAGGAAAACCATTGCATTGTCTATTATATTCCATATTAACATGGTTCATTATAGTTCCATCCATTTAATAAAACCAAAAATCCTAGTGTGAGAAATAATAATCATAGTGGGAAATCAAATAGTCATGAAAAATCATTTATAGAAAGTCTAAATCAACACACATTCTTTTAAATCCAGAAACCTAAGGTTAAACGTAGGTTATTCATGTCATCATCTATTGAAATCCTTTATTATGGTTTATAAATAAAATGTAAATTAATGAAATAATATCCCACAAGAGTGTCAAAATAGGTGCACAGTAAGAACCATTTTCGTGTACGAGGTAATGATATAGTAAATCCCAACACACCTTTTTTTGGAATTATTTCCCATAGTTACATATATTCCAGAACCCTGTCTACTTGAAGTATCCATACAAGGATATATTTCTGAGTAAGCCACATAATTTATTCCTTAAAAAAAATTTAAGATGTTTCCATATAAATAGGTTTATACTAAGAGTTATCACTAATGTTATCTCATCCTAGTTTCCACAGGTTAACTAAACCTATCCTTTGATGCCAACTTTAATGACCTAGAATTTTCATTCATAGATATTATATATTTTTGATAACCATTCAATACATTACATAAACACATGCATGAGTATCGTAAAGGTATAGTTCCATTGGAAATTTGGAAAAATAAACAACTTGTTCACAAGTGAACTACATCTTCTCCCACTCATTTAATCATTACCAGAAACCTTATTAAAAATATCCCATGTAATACCTATCATCATAACCTATATAAGAGAAACATAAGAAAAGGTGATATTAGATTCTTAGTAAGGGAAAACAAGAGAAATATATAAATGTCACATGTGGATAAGGGTATAAAAATATGATCATAACATATTAAAACCATAATCTGCATATCAAAGATTAAAATATTGATTCATAGAATAATTATTGGAATTTTATAGGACATGAATAAAAATATAATTAAATAATATGATCCATGGAAGCATAACATTGACATAAGACACAGAATTGTGGAATACACATAAGTATAGAAAATAACTTCCATAGTATTCAAGGATCATTTTCAAGTATATCATAGTGGAATGGATTCACTCCACAAACCATATTAGTAGTCAAGGATCACTGAAAAGACTATCATTGTGGAAAAATCCCAATACCAAATTGAGTTCACTCACTATTCCAGTCTGGTTTATCTCATGATATTCCAATCTTTACCCAATTATTTGGAGTGAGATATAGATCCCACCAATAAAATAATGAAAATCATACATACATGTTCCATAAGACCATAAAAAATTTATCATATCATAACCTATGAAAATAAATAGGGTTTATAAACATTTAATTATATAGTAACTTGTAGGAAAGAAAACAGCTTCATAATCATTTCATTATTTCATCAAATCATAACCTATGGAAAAATAAGCAGGTGTTATAATAATTTTATCATGGTAAAACGTATGGAAGAGAAATGAGTTTCATAAATATATTTTCATTATAAAAACAAACCATATATAGATAGAATAAAAATGGTATCCATGGATCATATCCCCAATAAAGAATATTTATCATCAAAGGATGTCATATTATATGGAAAATTATTTTTAAAGAGCACTTGAAACCATTTTGAGGAAAATAACATTTTAACATTGAGAATAACTTTTTTTTAAATAAAAATTCATAATTTTAAAAATCAATTTATTTTAAAATAACAATTTAAAATTTTAAAGTAATAATTAAAACATTATTTTGTTATGATTATGGGAAATTCCATTCATTATCTACACATTAAAACCAAGATTTGTTTCACATTTTAAGGAAAAGCCAAACATGCCTTGTTTGGAAAATAAAATAAATATTAATTCTATTTTTTTTTTCAAAAGAAAAAAAGTGTAAAAATGTATTCAAAAATCATTGTAGAGTATTAAAAACTTTCTTTATTTTTTTTTGAAAACATGGATATCGAAGAAAAAGTGTTTTTGACTAAAGAGAGAAATACAATTGTTTTTTATTAAAATAATTATTTTTCACTCTTGAGAACATAAAGAGAGGAAAATGTAGGGAAACATTTATTATCATGACATAACTAGAGTATAATAAAATTTATGAGTTTCTTGAGATATTTATCATAATATTTCACAATAAGATTCATAAATATAAACAATCCCAATAAATATGAGATTGTAACATAAAACCCTTACCACTTTGGAAAAATTGAATTGTAAGTCCCGTTAAAGAATAAAATAAAATTAAATTTAAAATATCATGATAATAAATAAATAAATTATATTAAATTTCAAAGGGTCTATATCTACACCTCATAAAATAAGATTGGCTCATAACATAACGTATGTCCCAAAGAAGACTAATTGAGACAAAATCCCTTACCATAAGTCTCAACTTCTTTTTTACACTTTCAAACCTCCCGTATAAAAAATATAATTTCAGTATACATAAATTAAATATAAATAACCATATATATAATATTATATATTATTTAATTATGGATTCTTATTACCCATTTATCAATAATTCTTTGTTAATATCATGATTCAGGTAATAACTACTTCACTTTTTGTTTATGTTTTGATTTGGTATTTTTGATCTTTTTAGATTGATGACTATTACATAATCAAAAGAATATTAAATATGACATAAATATAATATATATCCATTATATATGTAATTCTATTAATCAATTAAATCTAGATGTAGAAAATTAGTTACACTATTCATGGAGATGGTAAGCCATATGTACAGATGAACACTATTTCCATTTTCTCGATGGATTGAAAGAAAGGAAGGTAAAGAATATATAATATTTATAGAGTAATTATTATTTCATATATATCAAATATAATCATTATATTTATCCTTATTACCTTCCATGTAAATAATTAGTGAAAAACAAATCACAATGCTTCTCAATGTGGTAGTCCGCTGTACACTCGAGCAATGTTATTTTATCCCCACAGAAAGGAAAGTAAGAAGTAATATGTGATATTAGGATTAAATAATAATAATAATATAATTTATATAATTCATAAAAAATAAATTCCAAATTATATCTATTCTTGAGAGTTTGTGATGGAAAATGAATAACATTGGTTAGGGAGTCTGTAGTCCTCCACACACACAATTGTTAGTTTCATTTTTCATTTGAGGGAAGAGGAGAAATATGTAGGTCATTAAATTAACATAATAACATATCATAATATGGAATATAATTATTTATTATATTATCATGGTTTAATAATATTTTTTTTGGTGTAAAAAGAAATAAAATGAAAACACAAGTTTATGAATTTACCTCATCTACAGAGAGCCTCTTTAGGTTTATAACTAAATGATTATTAGGAGAGTTTACTAATAAAAATAAGGAATATAGGATGATAATATTTAATTAAGGAATTAAATTGTGCTCATATTGGTTGAATCAAAAGGTTTTGGAAGTGTGAAGAGGTGAGTATAGGTGGTGGCCTTTTATAAGTGGAGGATATGACACACATGAAATTTTTTAAAAGAGTAAAGTGTAAAAACATTTTTCACATGACACAAGCATCCAAAATGGGTCATTATAAAAATTTAGAGGTTAAAAGTTATAAATATATCCATAAAAAGGGTGTTTGATAATTATATAGGTCATTTAAACAATTACCATTTTAGTTTAATCCTTAGAAAACCTGTTTTAACTTTAACTAAATAATTAAATTTTACTATTTTCACTATGAATTACAGTAAAAAAGTGAGTAAAAGTTATTATTTAATATTAATTACACTATTAAAAAATTGAATCCATTATTCCAAATTTAATTCACAGAATTAGAAGAATTTAATTTAAAATTAAACCCACTGATGCGATGAAAAAACAAATTTCCAAAGAGAAACGTTTCAAACATTTTAGACATTTTTATATAAAAATTAAATATATAATTGATTAAAATGAACTATATTGGATTAATTATAATATAATAAAACTAAGTTTACTTAAAAAATTTTGAAACAAAATTCATCCTTAAAAATTCTTTAAATGAAAAGGCAGTTTTTAATAAAAACCAGTATTTTTTACTATTCATCAAAAAAATTAATATTTTCAAAAAAACCCGAAGATAATTTTGAAATTTTGATTCCAAAAATTATTATTTTTTCAAATAAAGTTTTCTAAATTTTTTAAAAATTAGTTTTATTATTTTTTCAAAAAATGCAATAAAAGCATTTTTTGAGAAAATAGAATTTTCGAAACATATAAAGACTTCAAAAAAATTATGGAATTTTTTTTATAAATATTCCCTCCTTATATAAAATCTTTATAATTAATATTTAAAATATTTTTATTACTATTCATACCACCATGATTAATTTCAAGGTCGTAATGGCTATGATAAATAATAATATAAATAGTATATTATTGATTATTAGAACACGAAGTTTCGTGTAGCGCAAGCAATCAAAGAAATTAAATTTATTAAAACATATCTCATAAAATATCAGAATGTTACACTATTTTTAAATGATTTTAATGAAATATATATATATTATTTAGTTTATCCAATGTTTTAAACATTCGACAAATATTTTTCTAGGCATTGGATACGAATAAATCAAATCTTATTCTTAAAAATGTATTTTTTAAAAAATTAATTTTTGTTGATTTTTTCACACATACTTTATAATTAATTTATTAAATTTATAGGTATTAGATAAAATTAATTATATCCTTAGATTCTGGAGGATTAAATTTGGTAAAAAGGCCACTTTTATGTTCGGTCAATATAAATAGTAATCATGGTAAAATTTATCAGCTCAAAAAAGGATAAATTGTGTTAGTATAGGTTAAAAATAAGTTATAAGTCCATAAGTTTTCACCATAATTCTTATTTTATTATTTTACTTCAACTATTATCACCTTATAATTGAAACAGAGTTGTTTAATTGACACTTTTCCATAAAAATTACTTATATACTATTTAAATCAAAGAAAGTTACAAAATGTCACTCTCTTAGTTTTAAATTTTCATTATATTTTCACATAGGAAGAAAGCTAGTTATTAATGATTATAAATATTGATTTTTTGAATAATTAAGTTATATTCATTATTTTAATTTATTTATAATTTTTAGGTATGATATAATTACCTTAAATGATTACACAATGTCAAAAGAGTATCTATTCAATTTATGGAAAAAGAAAATAGATGATTTTGAAAATATTGAAAGTGATATAATTTGAGTAATTTATAGTGTTAAAATAACTTTATAGGTTAATATGGAATATTATTTTTATGTTAAAAAATTATATTTTAATTCATACTTTTTATTTATATATTTTAAGTCAAATTAAATGAATAGTGTTAGAATTGAAAATAATGACATTTTATAAAAATAATATATTATTAAATTATTTAAAAATTATAAAAATCAGGAAATAATAAGTGGTGGATATTATATTGTCTAAAATTTCATAAATTTTCCTTTTGTGGGCCAATTTTAAGCTTACAAGTAAAAATTATAACCCTTTAATATTGTAAAAATTTTCATCATAGTTTGAATTAAAATTGGTTAACTAAGGGATAATCAAAATCATATGGTTAAAAATGAAAATAAAACTTGTAAAAATTATATTTTTTTGGTATAAAAACCCTTTAATAACTTATATTATAATAAGTTGAAATTTGGTGGCAATTCTCTTGAGAATAAATTTATTATAATTTAATCTTTTGAGAAATTACAAAAGTGCCCCTCACATCAATTAGAAAAGGGAACCTCATCACCTACTTTTTTACACCAATTTGAGCCTTATATCTTGACCATATTAAAAAAATATACCTTATAAGATTCTCTAGATACTTTATAAATGTTCAAGTATTCCCAAAATTCCAATGCTAGACCCCTTTAGAGGAAATCTAAAGGAGTATTTCAAAGAAAAGGTAATCGCCTTAATAGACCACATTCTTTTATAATATTATTTAAATCCTATAAATATATGGTATTTATTATAAAATAATAATTAATTATCCTAAATATTATTAAATGTTATTATGATTATGATAACACTATTATACACCCTCTTTACATTAAGTGAGAAGTGAAAGTATTGCTCATGCATATGTACGGTTTACCGTCTCCACATAGTGATAAAATTCATTTTTCATTACCATATTTTATAGATGGGTATTATGATGGGTTTAATATTTATATATGATATTTATGAAACAAATGTAATTATGTAATTATAATATTATGTTTACATTCTTACCATCTAATTATTTTGAAAAACATAACGTCGTTCGTGCATTCATATGGAATACCAACTCCATGTAGCGATGTGATTATTTTTTCATATATATTTTACTTGTATGGTAATGAGAATAAATTTTATAAATATATATGATATATATGATATAATAATTATCCTATAAAGTTTAATTAATATTTAATTTTTTTTTCATTTGTTGATAAATGAAAACAACGTTCATGTGTACGTGCAACCTACCATCTCCATAGACGATGTAATTTTGTTCTTATTCTATATTTTTTGAATGATTTGGAATATATATATAACAGAAATATATTATATTATAATTATATATATTATTATGATATATAATTATAATTAATTTAAATTTATTATACAGGAGGTTAGAGTTCCTTCAAATCAAGTGGAACTCATGGTAAGGGATTTTATCTTTACTTTTATTTATATGACACACATTCCATATTCCCAACTTTTCTATTTGATGTGGTGTATATAATTCCCATGAATGTATTTTATAATAATAATTATTATTTTTATGGGGATTTACATATCAATCTATTTTTGTTTCATTCATTGGGTTTATGATACAAAAGTTACCAAAGTGGTAAGGGTTTTATGTTTTATTCTCATTATTTATAGAGATTATTTTTGATTATGTTTATAATGGTGAAACATTATGATCTACCTCTCAAGAAACTAATAAATTTTATTTTCATATGGTTATTTATGCGTAAAATATTTTTTCTTCTTACATTACTCATCTTCAGTGCTCAAGATACCAAAAATGTGTTCTTTAGGAAAATATAATTTATTTCTCTCTTCAATCAAAAAACCCTTTTATTATATATACATGTTTTATAAAACTATTTTAAATAAGTTATTTACCATTATATTATGATGGTTTAAAGTAATTTTCACTAATTCTTTACTTTTTTTACAAAATGTTTTAATAGGAATCTTATTTTCATTTTACGAATATAGTACTTTTTTATTTTTTCTATAAAAGTGTGAAAGGAATGTTTTATTTTAACATATACAGAATGAATGGAATTCCACACAACTATGAATGATCAATGTTTTGAAGATTTTATTTTTATTTTTTCAAGTTTCCTTTTAACCAAAAATTATTTCCTTAATATTTGGTAAAATTTTATGTTTTAAAAAGGTTATTTCAAAGTGAAAAGGATATTTTCCTCAAGAATGTTCCAAGTGATATTTCAAAATAATTTTCCATATAAGATGACACCATTTGATATTAATTAAGATTTAATGGGGATATAATCCAATGATACCATAATTATTCTTTCTCTTTATGGATATTTATGAAACCAATTTCTTTTCCATGGGTTATTCTATGATTAAATATTTATAAACCCATTTATTTTACACTTGTTATGCTATGATGAAATGTTTATGAAATCTATTTATTTCAAGGATTTTTACATGATTAATGTTTTATGATCTTGTGAAATACATATTTATAGGTTTTATAATGTGATAGTGGTTACGTTATAACTAAGGACGATGGTTACATTATAACCAAGGATGGTGGTTATTTTATAACCAAGGATGGTGGTTACGCTATAAACAAGGATGATGGTTATGTTATAACAAAGTATGTTTGGGACCTATATATCAATCTAATGTAATGGGTAATGATTGATATCTCACGAGTTAAATATTACTAGACTGTAGAGTGAAACTAGTTTAATAAGGTACTTTTTCCATTATGATAGTCATGGGAGGGAACCTTGACTACTATGATGGTTTGGGAGTAAACCCATTCCACTATGATATTATTAGAAATAATACTTCACCACTAAGGAAATGATTTTATATGGTTATTTTCATTCCATAAACTTATTTCTTATTCCAATTTTATGATCTCATGGATCATATAATTTGATTCATTTATGATTCATGTCTTTTGAACTGTTAAGTTTTTTTCTATGGATCAAGATTATGATCTATGATATATAGGGTATGATTTTGAAATTCTAATAACATGTTATCATTAACTTATGATAATTTTATGATTATGTGATAATTTATATCCCCCTTATTAACCCTTAATGATCATATGAGATCACCCTTTATTATGTTTTCTTTCCCCCGGTTTTGAAGAAAGGTTTCAGGAATGTTATGTCTAAGAAGGATGCTATTTATGAAGAAATTAATGGGACAAGATATAGATTTTTTTCAAACTAGTTGTTTATGTGTCCAAGTTTCCAAAGGCACTATACCTATATGATTTTGGCATGGATAGTTATGTAATGTAATGAATATTCATATACTAAGATGTGATATATATGTATGAAAATAGTGGGTTTCTATAATGAGTTTCATTTTGAAATTCTATTTTTTATAACTTTATTATATATGAAATTTACACTATTTATGTATTGAGTGTTATTTTGTATTATATAGAGCTTATTGGTGGTTTAATTTATTTTTCCTGGAAATTTTGAGTTTAATTCCACCCATATGTGTGATTTATTACCCTCAATTATAATCTCCAACCCATTTCTTATTTGAGGTGATCGTTGGGGGTCACCCTTATCTTAATTGATGGTATAAGAGGGGTTTTTATTGGGCATGGGGTTGAATACACACATTAAAAAATCTTTGACTCTATTAACTTATATTTAGTTACATTTTATTATATTGTAATATAATTCAAAATATATTGTAAAATATTCAATGATTACTAGTTATAAATTAATTACAAAACCTAATGTAAATGATAGTTAAAATTTAATGAAATTAATGACTATTTATTATTCATGTAATCCTTATAGTAGATTATACATTGTATTCAATTTGATTTTTAAGGAAAATATAGAAATATAAGAAAAGGTTAAGTTAAAATGATCAGTTAGGGAAACAATATCAATGAAACTATATACATTAATACATTATTATAACATACATAATATAATAAAAATAAGAAACCAACATAATTTCATATGAATTATAACACAAATAATAACATAAAAAATTCATAATGATGGATACCACTATAATGATCCATATAATTATAGAATAATATATTCCTTAAATTTAATCTTTAATCTTTTAAATTTATTAATATATAGGTTTAAGGATGTTTTAAGGTAGAAGGGAATAAGAATTGTGGAAAAAGAAAAATTCTTGGTGTAGGTGTAGCATTGGGTACATAGTAGTAAGATAAGAGGTACCTGGTGGAACCTATTGTGGATACCATGGCTACTGGTGCAACCATTGGGTTCCTAGTGGATTTATATTAAGTACCCAATTGAAACAAAAAGTTTTTTTTAAATGAGGGATAAAATAATCATTTCAAATTAAAATTTTAACCCTTATTATATATCACTTAAGGATTTTAGGTAAAAACCCAGTGGTGTGTAACAACTTGGTTTTATAAGGTATGTTTTTTATTTTTTTATGTTTATAAAATTATTTTAAATCTTTTTGATTTTTATTTTTGCTATTTTGGGTGAATAAAGAGGATTGTAGGGGGTATTAGATTGAAACTTATTGAATTTTTCTTAACATTCAACACTTGGTACTTCATGTGGGGTACTAGGTGAACTGTGGAGCTGACAGTAGAGAGGATAACCTGGTATATCCACTAGATACCCAATAGATATAGACTAGAAACTTGATATATTGATTGGTATTTTTTAAATTAACTAAAGTCTATTATTTATAGTCACGTTAATTGAGTCTAAACTGAATTTTCTTCATTCTGGGGGTCATTTTGATAGAAGTTTCTCACCATAAACTCTCCCTTTCTTTCTCTAAATCTAAGGAGCGATTTCTCCTTCATTTTAAGATAAAATCATAATCTATTGTTTTTGTTTTATCTTTCTTGAAAAGATCTTAAATAACCCTATTGTTATATAAAAAGTTGAAAAGTTTAGATATTGAGACATTCTTATTCTCTCTCGTCGATTTTAGTTCAACAATTGTGAGATTTAATTGTTTTCTAGGTGGATTTTATCCTTCATTACTTGTTCACATTTCTCCTTGAGTGGGGTGGGTGACCCCTTTCTTATATTAATATATAAACATGTAATTTTATATGATTTATTCAAGGATTTTATGATTTAATAATTCTTGTGAGTTATATGAAAAAAATAGTTTTAATATTGTCTAATAAATTTTCATGATTTTGATGTGTTATACATATTTTAAAAGTGTTTTAGTGTTGAAATTATGAAATAAAATGTGTAAATTGATGTATTAATGAGAAAATATGATGTAATAAGTATTAAATATATGTTAACATTATTGTTATATTTAATTTTATGGAAATAAGGACTGAAATTGTTAATTTGGAGTTGGTTTAACGTGTTAAAGTACCGCTTTATGATTTATAAATTCATGTATTAAATATATGAATTTTAATATATAGTGTAGATAGTTTTACAAATGTTATAAGTGATTTAATTTTATTTATTCTTCTAAAATGATTTTATTTTGATGAGGAAATCTGATTTTTATGGGGAAAAACAAACTAAAATAACTAGATAAATTGGTTATGTGTTTGGGTTATTTTTTTAAAGTAATTATTTTGATTTTAAGAGAACTATATCTTTCAGAAATTGTAATTTAAATGTGGTGAATATATTATATTAAAAGGATACGATTAATTATAGATGACTGGAATGATAAATGGGTTAATATGGATTAAAATAGTTTTTAATATGATTTATATTGTTGAAATTAATATTTAAGGCAAGAAAATGTGTTTGAAGTTATGGGTGATTGTGTGTATTTTTTGATGATAACTAGTTAAATATGTTGGATAATTTGGGAATGAAATTATTATATGTTTTCCTAAAAGTAAATTGGTGTTTAAGTTGGTTTTCTATAAATGATTTATTATATAAGCTCCATGAAATTGGACACCTAAAGGGAGCCTTAGGTTAGGCTGATAAATGATAAAAACTATGATGTGAGCTATGTGTTTGAATACATATTGAGTTTTACAAGGAGTTACATAAGATTCCATGTGTTTTAATAAGGTAGGACTTGATCCATGTGTTTGGATAATTTTTTATTTACTTGAAAAGAGGTATATCGACATTGGATGAAGAATGTATAAGATTATTTAGGGGTCTTATTTAACACCAAATACTTTATTTTCACTAATGAAGTTAAATAATATAAATCATTATACTATGTATATATTATTTCATTTAAAATTCATGGGTTTTTAGGTATTTCAATTGTTTATACTAAGGATTTTTTTCTCAATTTTTGTTTACACAGAATTAATGTGCATATATAATATATTAATTATGTTGTTGGAAGAGTCAAAAAGCCTTATTAACTAGAGGATAATGTAAGGATATATCTTAGAATATCTTTTGGTTTCATTTGGAGTCTTGTAGAGGGATTTACACACTTTTTCATTACTCATTATAGTTGTACTATTCAAACTCTTGTACTTGAGTTTTATTTTGGAGTCTTGTTTATATTTATTACACATATAGATATTCATGAAATGTTGTTATGACGCATTGAGGTTTTTTATATTTTCTTATATTTATTATTGATAGAGTGACATTTATTTTGATATTTTGGTATAATGGTCCATTAGAGGTTAAATCACTCCCCATGATATATTCTGAAACCCTTAGCACTAGTCACAAACCTTTGGTGATTGAGGATCCCACTTGAGGAAATATGATATCATGATTAAACAACACAATTGTGTTAGGAAATGATATTAGAGTGATTTATTTTATGAGATTTTGATATTTGAGAGTTAGTGATAAGATATTAAGATACAAGACTAGGTAATAAAGTTGTATGTGTGTTCCTTTCTAGTATAATAATAGAATAATTAAAAGTTACTTAGGGTGTATGGGATTGCGTATGTGTAGTTTATAAATAATATTTTGGGTTATAATTATCCCTCATTTGAGGGTGTATATTAGGATAATCATGCATCATTTTTAGCAAGATAAATTGTATATGTGTGCATGAACATGTGTTTGTGATTGATTAGAAATATAAATTTCAGTTAAGTAATTGAATTAATAATAAACTAATTGGTTATTCATTAAGAACTATTTAGGGTGACCTAGAGAAATGGACAAATATACACCCAAAAAACCTTTTAATTCTCACTCTTATATAATTTATAGTTTCCTAAAAATATTCTATAGGGAACATATCTCTCATACTATGATTCCTTTATTTTTCATTACCTATCTCTTCCCCTTTACAATGATTCTATTCTTCCTGTTTCTATTATATGTTTTCTTTTTGGGGTTTGAGTTCCTTTTTCTTCATTTAATTTCACTTTTGTGTGGTTCTTCTATGGTCAAAGATTCCTTATTCTTCCTCCGATGCTATTTTCACCTTTAAAATTATTCTAGAAACTATATTTGTTTATCATTAGGGTGACCTTGGTGTCTTGAGGTGGTTAAAATGAAGCACTGGTTAGAGTGATACAATCACTTTGGTTTTTGGGTTTTTTTGTTTAGTGAGTTTGATTTTATATTATTCACTCACAGTTTAGAAATACTTTATTTTCTACTCTACTCCTATTTATTCATCAATCATGTATGAAAATAACTTTATTCAGTGTGATGTACCTTATGGTGTCTTGGGATTTTATAAGTGTAGTTCTAGAAGGTATACCCTGTGAATGTGATTAAAATTATCATATGTTTCTCCATGGGTTTCTCTTGGTCCTTCTTGTTTTTAATTACTCCCTGGTTTCATTGTATTTTTTTGATCTACCTATGGTCCTTTATGATGTAGTGTCTCCTTGAACCACTTTATTTATTTTATTTTGATATTTTAAAATATTGATTTCTTTTTCATTTAATAGTTCTTTAATTGTTTTGTGTTTACTTATTATTATTACTAATCTTTATAATTTTTTTGTTATATTTTTGTGAAAAATTAATTTTATAATGTTTTTTATTACCCTTAAATAACTTGTATTAATTATTATTTACCCTTACATGTGTTTTGAAAACCTATTTTTACCATTAGGTGAGAATAGAGTACCCTTACGTAGCTTTACATTACCCTTACATATTCTTTGGAAATTGCAGCTTACCCTTATGTAGGTATATAATTCCACCCTTACGCTGCATATAAGGTTACCCATATGTGAGTTTTATAAGATTTGGATTACCATTATATAGTATTGAGATTTTTTAATCTATCTTTATATAGTGTATGAAAATTACTCTTTACATTTATGTATCTTGTTATATTTACTTGTTAACTTTACACACCTATCAAGTTTACCATTACACAACCAGTTATTTTTTCTTATTACTTTTATGTAATGTTTAAAAATTTAATTTTATCATTAAACATGAATGTAAAATTACTTTTACAAAGTTATGATTTTTTTAGATTACACTATTTTCATATTTATGGAATTTTAAATTGTTTCGTGTTTATAAAAAGTGTTTAAATTGTTTTAATAATTATATAAATTCTTATTAATAATATTAAATCTATGTGAGGTTTTTTTTAGGGTGTTTAAAATATATTTCAATGAAGATATAATTTATTCTTTATTTATGCATGAACTTGCTGCAAGTATTTTAAAAATTCAAACATATTTATTATGAGTTGATTTTGTTGATTTTATTGTTTCTAAATTAATATTTATGGTAAAAAAGTTACTCAATATTTTTTTTATATTTTTTAATGTATTGTTATTCATGTTTTAAATTCGATGTATCCACATGCATTTATTCTATAAGTTTTTAAATATTTGTTTTTTAGAAGGAAACTAAATGCTTGATTTTTTTATCTCTTTGACATATTATTAAAGAGATTATTTGGACTCTTTAATATGTGATTTAAAAAAGGTTTGACTTTTTCAATTTATTTTTTATTTTAAAACAATAATATCTTTGATAATATCTCTTTCTCTCTCTCTATCACCTCAATTATTGTATATTATCATTATTTTTATTTTTAATTATTCCAACTGATTTAAAGATGTTGTTTAGTGCTTGTGAATTATATTTAAAGGGGATCAAAAAAGTTTGAAAATTCATAGATAATAAAATTATGAACTTATAATGTGATATGATAAAAGATAAAGAGAACTTCCATTGAAGGAATTTAAATTCAATTATGTGATAGGAGAAACATTCAAAATATAAAAGATTCACCATTCTTCATCGCTGGCCGATGTAAATTTTTAGAACTCCCAAAATTATCCATTAAAATACAATAAAGGGATAATAATAAATATTCTACACTATAATATCTATCCACACGTTATAGTAGTTGTTTATTTATTTTATTTTTCTTCTAGGATGGGTAGAGTTGTCTGCACAACATCTTTTCATGCATAGGTTATACCACCTACAAAAACGTATTACTTGTTTATGCTATCCTGATAAAAATAATTAATAAGTGTGTGAGTGATATTGTATAAAACTCATATATATTTTTGTTTCTCTATTAGAAGAATATGGGTTTTGTCTGTTCTTACCAAAGGAATGGTGTTTAGGATTGTGGTTTCACCTCTAGAGAATGTTATGGGTTTGGGATTATAACCATTATAAAATTATATCTCTATTTTAGTGTGTTCCATTTTCCACTATTTGGGGTGTTAAGAGTAGAGTAGGTACATTTAGATCAGGACTACTATAAAATTTCTTGTGTTCATCACTTTATTTTTTTCATTTACTATACGCAGATCCACTATTCTTAATCATTTTTTTAATTTTACTAAACTTAAAAATTTATCTATTATTTTTTAATAACTTTGTTCATTTTAATAAAATATAGTTCACCCCCTCTTCTGTATTTTCATTCATATTTCATGGCCTAACAATTGTTATTAGAGCTTATCCCTTTTGGATTTGTTATCGTCTACAATCTATCTAATACAAAAAATTTGGCAACAAAGATTTTCTCTTATCATGAAAATTTTTAATTTTCTTCTATTGTTTATTATTATTTTTATTCTAACATGAATCCTAATCCATAAAAAAACTAAGGTAAAGTTTTATTTTAGAAATGGAAAATATGAAGGCTGAATTCTTGATTCCTTTGAGACCCCTTATTTCAATAAAAGTGACTATAGTTACTGGAGAGATCAAATAGTGGTATTTTTGAAGAATATAGGTATTTCATTTTAGTCTATAATGGTTAGAACATATAAAATAATTGAGGTTTATCATGAAACTTTTACTAGTAATATGCTATAAAATATATTTCGAATTAAAAAATTATAAATTATCAACATTTATCTCTTATTAGAGGTGTCTATAATAATATATATTCTTGTAAAATTGCATCTAAAATTTAGAGGGTGCCATAAGTCACTCATGAAGGAATTGAAAAATTATAGAGAAATAATATTGGAATTCATAGGGATAAATTTCAACAATATATAATTTTCGACCATGAAATTGTCAGTGAGATGTACAAAAAATTCAGAAAGATTATCAATAACATTGTTTCACATGGTGAAAATACAAAGAATTAACTAATAATTGGAAAAATACTTTGATCCGTACCAAAGATGTTATATTAAAATAAAGTATTTATTTGGGAAATAACAGATTTTATGTAATTATCTATGGATGATTTGATTAGATCACTATTATAGTATGTGTTTGAATTTAAGAACAATGTACTTGATTCATCTAAAAAAAGGAGTAGCTCTTAAATCTAAATATATTTACAATAAGACTTTTAGTGATTTAGAAATTATTTTATCTCATAGAATGATTATGGTCTATATTAAGTTACAAAATACATTCACGTACTTATAAAGAAAAATCAAACTATCAAAAATAATAAAGGGAAAATAAAGAGATACAATAAAATGTTAAAAAGATAAGGAATGAAAGGTAAATATACTATTATTTGTTATAGATGTAGGAAACATAGCCATACCAAATATGGGTGTCTAATATTAAAAGATCAATGATAAAAAAGAGAATAAGGAAAAAAATAAAAAGACGGATTCAATATATTATGGTTGGAGTTTAACAAAATAATTAGACTCTAGTAATGTATCTAGAAATTAAAAGGATACTAGTAACCATGATTTGATGTGAAAACATCCTTAGGTAAAAAATCCTCTATGATGATTTTTTAAATATTATTGGTTTGTTTTTTATGGTTGTATAAAGTAAGGTTAATAGTGCTTCTAATTTTTATTCCAACTCTCAATACTCTTCTAGTTATTATTATAATAAATATAAAGTTTAAGAGTTAAGTGATTTATGTGATGAATTTCAATAATAAATATGAAATCTTACTGAAAATCATGATAATTTGTCTAAGGATTTTAACAAAGTTATTAAATAAAAGAAAAATCTTATTTTTGAAAATGAAATGTTGAAATAATCTATTTCCATGTTTGATAAATAAAAAGAGAAAATGAAGTTTTTACAAATTGATTTGTCTAAATTGGAAAATGAGATTATTAGCTTTAAATTTTTTTCTTCTAGTAATAATGATATATTATTTGATGATTTGAAAATTATTCAAAAAGAAAATATGAAGATCAAGAAAAATATTGTATGTTTTAAGGAAATGATATCTAAATTTACAACTATTGGTCAATATTTGAATTAATTCCTTATAAATCAAGGAATGATAGAAATTGACTTGGTTATGATAGTATATTAACAAAAATGTATAAAAATAGATTTATTGATAGTAAAAATGATGATATCTGATATGTTACTTGCTTTAAATGCAGATTATTTAGACATTATTCTTCTGATTTTTTATTACAATTTGTTCAATCACTTGGTCATACAAATGCTAATATTTATAAATATAATTTTATAATTAATAAAACTAACCATTCTATATCATGGGTACCTAAGAAATAATTTTTAAGTCCTATTGGACCAAAACTAGTATGGATTCCCAAGTATGATTTTTTATTATTTTATGGACAACATGCACATTTATATTGTTTTATCATATGGTATGTTGGAATGAGGTAAATTATAAATTCATAGTTGTTTTAGATAGTGATCTTGTATTCTATGATTTATATTTTGGTTTATTAGAATATTCTAATTTTTTGTTATTTTTAAATTATTTCCATATCTTCTATATTTTAGAGAATTTTTTTATTAACAAACTTTAATGGCTCATTTTAAAGAAAATAAATAAATAAGGGGGAGTTATTATTTTGTTATATATTTATTTAAGGAAATATATTTTTTTGAATTAAATAATTTATTTATCTATTTTTAAAAAAGTTTTTAGTGGGAGTTTTTTTATATAATGAAATTTTTTATTTTGGAGGAAAAATGTTTTCTAATTTTAATGTTTTTGATCAACTCAAAAAATGTGGGGATATTTTGAAATTGATTTTTTTATTTTGTAATTATCTAAATGGAGAAGAAAGTTGGGTTGTCTCCTTAAACCACTATTTATTTATTTTTTGATAATTACAAATATTTTTGTTTCTCAATTAATTATTCTTTAACTATTTTGTATTTTTTTATTATTATTCTTATTATTATTTATAATTATTTTCGGTTAAATTTTATGAAACATTAATTTTATAATGTTTTTATTTACCCTTTCTTAATATGTATAAATTACTCATTACCCTTACACATGTTTTAAAAACCTTTTTTACATTTACATGAACATATAGTACCCTTATATAGCTTTATTTTACCCTTATGTGTCCTTTGGAAATCGTAGCTTACACTTATGTAGATATATAATTATACACTTATGTAGCACATAATGCAACCCTTACATGAGTTTAATAAGATTTATATTACCCTTACACATTATTGATATTTTTTAAATTACCTTTATGTTGAGTATGAAGATTACTATTTACCTTTACACATCTCATTTTATTTACTTATTACCTTTAAACACCTATTTAGATTACCCTTATACATCCAATTATTTTTTATTACCTTTATGTATTGTTTGGAAATTATTTTTTACCTTTACAAATGCATGTAAAATTACTTTTATGTATATATTAAAAACAAGAATTTACATAATTCTCAGTTTTCCTATTTTTATGGTATATTATATTTTTTCATGCTTGTAAAAAGTGTTTAAATTGTTTTAATGATTCTATAAATTATTATTAATAATATAATATATTTTAGAAGTGTTTTTAGGTTGTTTTAAATAGATTTGAATAAATATCTAATTTGTTCTTTATTTATGCATGAACTTGATTAAAGTATTTTTAAATTTCAAATATATTTATTATGAGTTGATTTATTTGATTTTATTGCTTCTAAATTCTTGTTTAAGCTGAATGAAGTTATTAAATCTCGTTTTATTGTTTTCAATGAAGTTTTATTCATTTTTTAAATTCCAAATATCCACATACATTTATTTTAAAAATTTTCAAATTTTAAATTTTTAGAAGGAAGCTATATGTGAGAATTATATTGTATCTTTAACCTATTGTTATGGAGATTATTTGAACTCATTAATTAAAGATTAATTTTTTAACTTGTTCAAATGTTCTTGAATTTTAGAATATAATATTATCGATAATCAATTTCACTCTACCCCCCTCTCCTTGATAATTCTAGATTATCATTATTTTTATTTTGATTATTCTTACCAATTGTAATCTAGTCTTTAGTGATTGTGAAATATATTTAAAGGGGATTGAGTAAGCTTGGATATGTGAAGATTATATGATTCTAAACATACATTTCAATATGATAAAAGAGAAAAGAACTTACATTTCATGATCTGGACATTCAAGTAAACTGCTGCATGTAACATTCAAAAGAAAAAAGATTTATTATATTCATCTCTTGCTGAAGTAAATTTCTATAATTCTTGGACTTCATCATTCAAATACTTTTTAAGGGATAAAAAAGTTTTATACACTGACATATCTATTTGAAAATATCAATCAATCAATTATTTATTTTATTTATTTCTTATAGGCTGAGTATAGTCTTCTGCAAATAATATTTTCACACATAGGATTTACAAAAAAAAATATTCCATGGTTTTGAAAACTGATAAAAAATTAGTACAAAGTTTTTGAGTGATCCTATCAAAAATTCATATTTGTTTAGAATGCTCCATTATAGAATCCTAGGATCTATCTATTGCTAAAAAAGGCTGTGTGTTTATGTTTTGGGGAATCACCTCAAAAAATAGTCATGTGTTTTGGGTTACACCCATTATAAAAGTATCTCTCTATTTTAACGGGTTCTATAGACCATTGGTTGGGGTTTGAAGAGTAGAGTAGGATCACTTAGATACAAACTACTATAAAACTCCTTATGTTCACATATTTAGTTTTATTTATTCACTCTTTACACATCCACTATTTTAAATCTTCTAATAATGAATTGTTTAATCCTCTTAAATGAAAAAATTCTGTAGCTATTTTTAATGAATCTGTTAATTTTATAAAAATTAAATTCAACCCCCCTTGTTTATTTCCAATCACCCTTTAGGAACTAACAATTTAGCAGTGAGTTTTTTTTCATGATGTTTCCTTAATATGTTGTTCCTATCTTCACATAATCTTCTTAGAATTTCTTTTTGATCTCATTTGAGGGTATCTTATAGGAAGGGTTTTTTATATTGTTTAATTTTGTGATGTTATAATGTTTTTATTTGGTGGACACTTCTTGAGGCATTGATTCTATAAAAGGGAGGTTCTGGTATGGGGTTTAGTGGTGAATCTTTTTTGTTTGAAATTTGGATTTATGTGGTTTTGAATTTATATTTTATAATGTTTTTTGGTGAATGTTTCCTATTATGGTTTGGTATATGTGCTATTTCACAATGGTGTTTTAGGAGAGTGTTTGTAGTGTCATTTTTACTACTTCATAAAATTTTATAAATGATTTATTTTTGTTGATAATGATGATGGTTCAGTGTCATTGGTGTGTTTTCAAGTTGGTGGTTGGTTTTCCAACAACTATTGGGTCATATTTGATGAGCTATGATTGATGATAAGTGTTATTAATTCATGCGATGAAACCTCAATCTTTATTTGAGGTGAGGATCTTGAGGAATGACATGGGTCTCATTGTCCTTGGGATCCCCAAATGGATATATAACTGATGCAACCATGGTGTCTTTGAAATTTGAAATGATTCTTTTTAATTTTAGGGTTTTATTTGAAACTATGGGCGTTTTTCTTTATGTTGGTTAGTTGTTTTTGTTTTCGTATTTCATATAGGGTTCCCACTCAACCCCAAAAGTGGGGTTATTCGAAATTAACAAAAATATTTAGTGATAATAAATAATAGATTTTTTATTTAATAGATTATTAATAATAGATTTATTATCTTGAATTTATGAAATAAATTTGATGATGTAAAGTAATTAGTTTGATTTTAATAATTTCCATGTTATTCTATATAGGAATTGATTTATGATGATTTTTTGTTGTTTACATTTTGAGGATAATTATTAACGAGTGCGTTGATTTTTGTAAAATTATAACACCTAAAAATAAATTTGATGAGATTTGTGAGAAAGAAGTTGAGTATGAGTATTCTAATGATGTACATATAGACTGATAACCAAAACATGTTCCTTTGGTGGGTGTTTTCAGATATGGTTTTTGATTCTTGAGCATGAAATCCTCCTATAATTAGGAGAGATGATGGGTCTTAAGGAGCTAAAGTGTAACATCCCAGATAAATGAAGAATAAGAAATATTTCATATTTATTAATATTTGTGAATTAAATATTAATTTTACTTTAAAGGGGTTTCTATGTTCGATAGCATACCCGATACGCAACAACGAGTTTCTTTGGAATCTTATATTGCATACTAATAATATAATATTATTATTTTAAATGGTAGTTAACTTATAGATGTTTTATTGGAAGGAATGAACAAAACTAACTAAAATATGATTATACATGTTTGTTAAATGTATTTACATTTATCCAATAAAAGTTAAAGGCTTAAAATGTGAATGAATCTAATTTTAAGCATAATTTACATTAAAAGGCCGATTTACCGCCTTTTAATATGGAACCATTTTTAAATATAGTATTGGTCACTTAAATACATTTTATATGACCAAATAAAATCCTTTTTTAGAATGGGGACATAAAAATTTACTATGTGTAAATTTTTGGAATTTTTCCGATAAAGTTTATTTTTTTAATAAATAGTGAAAAATATTGTATTTTAATTCAAAAGTGCCTTTTAATCTAATTTATTTATATGGTTATATTATCTTTTTAATTGTTATTAAATTTAAATTAAAATATATTTTTTCCATTTAATCCAATGTTGGTCATTGGAATTAATTTCACTTTAAAATTGGACATAAACAAGTATCAATCTTTTGATAGTTATTGTTTCTTAAAAACACGCTATTTGTTTTAACAACGAGAATTAATTTTAAAATTAATTAATACCAATTCTATGTTTTGAATTTGGAAAAATTGAAATAAATTTTTCATTCCCAATATCAAATATATCTTAGGCTGAATTTTTGGTATTTTTCAGAAAATCTTCAATTTTTGATGAATAGTGAAACCACTTAGTGGTAGTTAAAAAAACGGACATTTTTTTAAATGAAAATTTACCACTTCTGTGAATTGAATATCGAAAATCTGACATACATGGTTGTTATTAAGAAGTAAAATGTGGTTCAATAAGATGAAAATAATTTTTGGTGAATAATAACTTTTGACTTTTATTTACCACGGTTAAAGGTAAATAGGGCAATTCAAGGTTAAACAATTATTATAATAATTAAAACTTACCTTAACACTTGTCCAAACCTTATTGGTTGAGTCATATACGACCATGGGTATCTTTTTGGCGATTTTGGTACCTCATTGATCCACTTGGGAGTGAAAATGACAATTTAGATTAATTAATTTAATGTAAAGACAAAATTGACATTAACAAAAATCTTTTAGTAATTAATTTTTATAAGGTGATGTATATGTCCTATTTTAGACTATAAATATTCATTGGAAAGATAAAACGATTTCCTACAAGATGGTATTTGTTTATAATTTTTAGACATCGAATAAATTAATTTTTTTTTATGACACAATAATGATGCACTATTTACATCATTAATAAACGATTAAAATAAATAAGATTATAATGATTAAAATATTATTCAAAACATGTCCAATTATGATTTGATGATTTTATTTATATTATGAGTAATCTTATCTTAGACCTTAATTATTTTTGGACCATTATAAACTGAATATAATTATATAATAAAATACTGTTTTCACACTTTCCTAAAGAGCCTATCCTCTCCCTTATAAAAGGAGACCATTTCCATCCAATTCCTCACACCTCTAAAGACATTTGTCTCATCCAAACTCTTCCCAATTAATATCCCTACATCCCTCTACTCCTCCCATAAGCCTTAACTTAGGTATAAGTCATTTCAAGAAGTCCTTTGGTTCAAACCAAAGAGAGTTACCCAAATAAAAGGTAATAGTTTATCTTAAATTGTTTTCTTTTATTTTACTTCTCCAACCCCCAAACTCTTTTTATTTCCTTTATTTGGTAATAACAATAGTATCCTCAATATACTAGTATGTTTTTACGAGAAGTATTCGAAAAACACTTACACACACCTCCATCTAATGGATGAAGAACATAATATTTCAGTGGATGGAAAACTAAGGCCTCATGAAACGATGATTGTTCAATTACATCCTAACTCCTCTCATGGTGGCCATTATGATGGAACTGTATTTATATATGATATATACTATTTTTATGATTTACTTATGCTTCTGTACTTCCCATTTATATCATTCCTTTATGGTTTCCATAGTGGGTAAATATGATAATCTCATTTGAGGAAGTGCGGACTACCGCCCCCTCAAAGTGATTTGATTCGTTAATGCCTTATGTGGGATGTATAAAGGATGAAGCTAATGATATTATATATGATATTATATTGGAATTATATTATACCTATGTATCATTATGTTTTAATTCCATTAAAATATGAAATAGAAATGAAAGTAGCGTTCATGCGTACGTACGGCTTACCGTCTCCATGAACGGTGCATTTCATTTCTTACCTCTAAATTTTATGTACTATAATAAAAACATGTATATACTGGATATATATGATTTATATGATATAAAAATAATTAATATCATTCTGGATATAATGAACTATTGACCACATGGACAACATGTAAATATAAGGTGTTTATTTTGACTCAAGTACCAAATATCGACAAAATGAACGTTATTAACTTAAATGATTACATAATGTTTATAACATGGTAATAAGTGATATAAAAGGAATAATACACATGAAAAGGTTATTAAGAAAGTAGAAATTAACTTTAGTTTATTATTCAGGATATTAATGAATGATCGAGTCAAGTCGGACATGAGGTAAAGATCTGACCTCTCTCTTTCTTTTCAAGTACTCTCTTTTATGTCATTTCATTTCTGCTCCATGTTCTTATGTTAGAGGATGTTATTTTATATTAACCATACTTTAATTTTTATTTTAATATTATGAGATACCCTCTCTTACTCTCATAAATTCATTTTAAGAATTTTTATGTGGCGCCGTTAGGCTGCCGAATTTTTTTAAGGGATTTTCTTATCTCACTTTTAATTCCGTGAGATTCACATTGTTCGCCACTTATTCATTTCATGTGGTGTATTGTGTACTTCCATTTAATATATATTATCATGATTCTCATTATATTCATGGTATTCTGTGATTAATTTGGTGGTTATTAACTTTTGTTCATACGACTCAGTTGATTACAACGTGGTAAAGGGGTTTCATCTCACTTTTTATTCCCGTGAGATTCATGATATATTTGCCACTATTTACTTTTTTGTGGTGTATGTACTGCCCATTATTGTACTCTTTGCGTAAAATTATTTTTTTATGAGTATTTACATCTTCATTGAATGATCCTTCTTTCATGTGGCGTATTTTTTTTGTTAGTTACCAAATTGGTAAGTGAACCTTTCACCCTTCTCGTTTTAAAAGACTTCTTTTTTGTTATGTCTTTTAATTTACATAGTATTATGTTAGGATATGTTCTTATATATCCTTATTTATGTAAAATTTATTTCCAAGTGATGAGATACCCTTTTTGTCTCATCAACTCATTTTACGAATTTTAAAGTGACGCCGTTAGGTTGTCGAATTTTTACAAGGGAACTTCTTAACCCAATTTCGATTTCTTTGGGTTCAACTTGTAGTTAATTAATATGTCATCCTATGAATATGTGTGAATAAAATCTGATTGTTTTAAACTTAATATCCAATTATATTGGGTGTATTTATATTTTTCACACATAATTATGAGATTTATTTATCCTTAATTTAAGGATACCAGCTTTATAATGGATTTCATCTCAATTTCCATTTCCATTGAGACTTCATTGTTGTTATGCACCAATTCACCCTTATATGGTTTAAATAGTGTCCTTTTACATATTATATCATGAATACCTTTTTTCTCATGATATTATAAAGTTACGATTAAATGTTATTATGTAATTATTTGTATTCAAGCATCTCTCCTTTTTGTTAAAAAACACTTTAACTAAAAGATCATTTTAAATATTTTAAAGATTTATTCTTATAAATATTTTTCATTAATGTAAATGTTTTAAAAATGGGTTTTAGGATTTATTTATTTGGAAATTAATTTTTTCAAATGATAATTATTTTAAAAGTCTCAAAGTGGTATGTGACACTTTGATTCAAAAATCAATTTTTAAATGGTTTTGAAAATGATTTGATAAAACATTGTTTATTTCAATATCTTGATTTGATATATTAGAATGTAGAAATGTTATGTTTCTATTATACATGTGTTATATGTTCCGATTATGTTATGGTTATTGGGCATTGTTTTTATATACGGGTGGTTCCGTGAGAAACCTAGGGCGGGTGAGCCCGAGATAGCTCTCCAATGCATTGGGTAATGTGACGGAGCTAAAAGTGAAGTTTCTCCTAAGAGATTTAGGGAATATACTGTGATGGGTATTCCAAAGTAACTCCCTATGTAGCTGTGATAGCTACAATGTAAGTTTGATATGAATGCGACAAGTTACCTTTATGATTTATGATTTCTATACGACTTTCATAAATCTTATGATTTCAAGAGGTAAGTAAAAGATTTCATGTTTTGTATGTATTTATGAACAAATTATTTCATTATTTGTTTTATAACCCTTACTAAGCCTTTTATGTTCATCCCAAGTTTTGAAATGTTTTCAGAGGACTTAAAGATGAATAGTTTCAAGGATGGGATCAAGGAAAAGTCATGCTGTCTAAAACACAGAACTAGACATGTGTCTTTTTAAGAGTTTTTTATTTTATGAATAAAATGGATACTGAGTAGAAGTGTTTACTTGTAATATTCAAGTTGTTATGTAATAGTTATGGCCTAATTATCTAAAACTCTAAACCTAAAAAGATCCTCAACGTGAATTATTCATTTAATTCAATATTATGTAATGTTTAAGGCCGAGTCTTTATAGTTGGTATCAGAGGTTGGTTTAGACAACTTTAAGGATTAGGAATTTTCGTTAGACATATGGTTAGTCCCTATCTATTATTTCAGTTAAATCCTTGTTTTATAATTTTTCAGATCAAGGAAAGTCAGTTACAAATGGAAGGAGGAGGATCTCAAATGACATTCCTATCTCTTCCTAATGACATTCTTTCAATAATTATTGCAAAGTCATGTTTGGATGATTGTGAAACTTTTTCTAGCATACAACTAACTTGAAAGAAGTTATTTGAGATATCAAACACCTCCAATATACCTTGTTATCATCGTGGGTCATGGGTGGTATTTAGAAAAATCCTATTTTCACAATATTCTCATATTTTTCAAGAAAGGTAAATATTATGAAGGAATTTTCAAATATTTTACCTTATCATAATATTTTGAAGCATATTATGATTTTAAAAAAGGTTCTGAAGAAGGAGACCCTTGCACAACCTATTTATATTTGATTTTAAAATATTGTCTCTTAGCACATACTTATGGTATTTTAGAAGGACCATTAATTGAATTTTTAAACTCAAGTTCGGTTGGAATGTTTTATAGAAATCATGTTTTATCAGATGTTTTGAAATTATATGTCATACATGATTATTTTCCAAAACTGTTTTTCTGTGAACACCCATATGACCCATATTGTCCAAGGTGTATTTGGATGGAGGAAGAAAATGATTTTAAGGATATCTAAATCATTTTTTCAATGCATGGAACTTCTACCTACGTGAACAAAATGACAATGAAACCAAATGGACACCATGATCAAGGTATGATGCTCTTCATTTTGGGGATTGTTTTATTTTATCATATGGTGGTGAAATAAGACTCCAAGAATTAAGATGTTGAGGTCAAAATGAATTTGGATGAAGATGAGAGGAATAAGGAAACATTTGAGGTTGAAACATGTTAGGGTTATTTTTGAGTTTTATAAAAAGGACAACCTGTAGGATGGGTGACAACCCATTGCATCCAGAAAGGCTACAGGAATCGAACCCAAAACCATAGAGCGACAAGGGCGCATTGCCTACCACTAGCCTACTTGAAGTCCCCGGTTAGTATGACTTATAATTTTAGTAAAATGTTTTTATGGAACAATAATAAGTTGATTTTTGGAACTTATGTTTTATAAAATTGATATAATTAGTATTGAAAAATGATTAAGTGATTAAGTGATAAAAGGTTATTGTGGAAGACATTATCTCTTTTGAGGAAACACTATATGGCTATGGAAGATAGAATACTATGGGATTTTAATTGTGTAATAATGGTTGAAATTTTAGTTTAGAAGAATCTATGTTTTTATTATGGACACATGAAGATTTGATTTATTTATGAAAATGATTAATCTATCATGGATAATATGTGATTAGGTTAATTAATTTTCAATATGAGACTTTATGAGAAACTGGTGTTACTTGGAGATAAATGTTAAGATGTATCTTGGAAGTCTATGTAATTAAATCCTTATTATATTTGGGTAACAATCAAAGTTTGGATTACTTTTGAAGAATTTTAGGGAAAATTGTTTATTGAATGGTCTCTGTTGAACTTTGGGTTTCATTAAGACAAATTTTGGAGATTAAGAGTAGTTTCACTTTATGTAAAAGTTTATCCTTTTTGGGGATTATCTAATCTTGTACTAAACGATTTGGTTTTAGTTAATATCTAATGACAAGGAAATATATAGTTCATTTTTTTGGATTATTTGATTCTCTCGAAGTTGATTATAGAACTTTTAATGTAAACAAGTCATCCTGAATACTCATCGTATGGAGGAAATATTAGTTTGTGTTAGAAATATAGTGAAGGATAAAAGTCTAAATGAAAAGTAATTGTGTTTCCTTATGTTTCTAGTTAAGCTCTTCCTCAATGAAAAGTAACTTAAAAGAAAAAACCTTGTCTGTTAACTTTTCCTACTGGGAAATCAAAGACTGTTTAACCCATCACATGTTTGTGATTTTCTGGTGGTTAACTTTCTCCTAAACATGTTTTCTATCACTTTTCATCAGAACATGATGATTTGTTTTCTCCTCCATATTCATGTTTTCATGGAATCCTAGAGTATTTTGTCTCTGGTAACCTTTTTTACTTTATTCCCTAATTTTAAAGTGATAGTTTTATTGACTCTTTTTCTGATATGGGGCTTTTAATGAAGTTTCCAAGCCCAGTTCTAAAATTGCGAGGACGCAATTCCAAAAACGGGGGAAGGCTGTAACATCCCAGATAAATGAAGAATAAGACATATTTCATATTTATTAATATTTTTGAATTAAATATTAATTTTACTTTAAAGGGGTTTCCATATTCGACAGCGTACCCGATATGCAACAATGGGTTTCTTTGGAATCTTACATTGCATACTAATAATATAATATTATTATTTTAAATGGTAGTTAACTCCTAGAAGTTGTATTGGCAGGAATGAACAAAAATAACTAAAATATGATTATACACATTTGTTAAATGTATTTAAATTTATCCAATAAAAGTTAGAGTCTTAAAATGTGAATGAATCTAATTTTAAACATAATTTACATTAAAAGGCCGATTTACAGCTTTTTAATGGAGAACCCTTTTTAAATATAGTTTTGGTCACTTAAATACATTCTATATGACCAAATAAAATCCTTCTTTAGAATTGGGACATAAAAATTTACTTTGTGTTAATTTTTGGAATTGTTCTGATAAAGTTCAATTTTTTAATGAACAGTGAAAAATATTGTATTTTAATTCAAAAGTGCCTTTTAATCTAATTTATTTATATGGTTATATTATCTTTTTAATTGTTATTAAATTTAAATTAAAATATATATTTTCTATTTAATCCAATGTTGGTCATTGGAATTAATTTCAATTTAAAATTAGACATAAACAAGTATCAATCTTTTGATAGTTATTGTTTCTTAAAAAAACGCTATTTGTTTTAACAACGGTAATTAATTTTGAAATTAATTAATACCAATTCTATGTTTTAAATTTGGAAAAATAGAAATAAATTTTGAATTTGGAATATCAAATATATCTTAGGCTTAATTTTTGGTATTTTTTAGAAAATATTCAATTTTTGATGAATAGTGAAACCCCTTAGTGGAAATAAAAAAACTGACATTTTTATTTAAATGAAAATTTACCACTTCTGTGAATTGAATTTCGAAAATCTGACATACATGGTTGTTATTAAGAAGTAAAATGTGTTTCAATAAGATGAAAATAATTTTTGGTGAATAGTAACTTTTGACTTTTATTTACCACAGTTAAAGGTAAATAGGGTAATTCAAGGTTAAAAGATTATTATAATAATTCAAAATTACCTTAAAACTTGTCCAAACCTTATTGGTTGACTCATTTACGACCATGGGTATCTGTGGGTCGATTTTGGGACCCCATTTATCCACTAGGGAGTGAAAATGACAATTTAGATTAATTAATTTAATGTAAAGACAAAATTGACATTAACAACAATCTTTTAGTAATTAATTTTTATAAGGTGATATATAAGTTATATTTTAGACTATATATATTCATTGGAAATCTAAAAATATTTACTACAAGATAGTAGTTTTTTATAATTTTTAGACAACGAATAAATTAATTTATTTGTGACACAATAATGATGCAGTTTTTACCTCATTAATAAATGATCAAAATAAATAAGATTATAATGATTAAAATATAATAAAAAACAAGTCCAATTCTGATCTGATGATTTTATTTAGATTATGAGTCATCTTATATTCTACATTAATGATTTTTGGACCATTGGAAACTGAATATCATTATATAATAAAATAATGTTTTCACACTTTCCTAAAGAGCCCCTCCTCTTCCTTATAAAAGGTGACCATTTCCATCAAATTCCTCACACCTCTTAAGACATTTGTCTCGTCCAAACTCTTCCCAATTAAGCTCCATACATCCCTCTCCTCCTTCTATAATCCATAACTTAGGTATAAGGCATTTCAAGAAGTCCTTTGGTTCAAACCAGAGAGAGTTACCCAAATTAAAGGTAATAATTTCTCTTAAATTGTTTTCTTTTATTTTACTTCTCCAAACCCTAAACTCTTTTTATTTACTTTCTTTTTTAACAAAAAAAATATCCTCAATATACTAGGATGTTTTTATTAGAATTAATCAAACAAAACTTACACACACCTTCATCTAATGGATGAAAAACAAAATGTTTCTGTGGATAGAAAACTAAGGCCTCACGAAACGATGATTGTTCAATTACATCTTATCACCTCTCATGGTGGCCATTATTATGGAACTGTATTTATATATGATATATATTATGTTTATGATTTCCTTATTCTTCTTTAATTCCCATTTATAGCATGCCTTTATAGTTTCCATAGTGGGTAAATACGATAATCGCATTTGAGGAAGTGCGGACTACCGCCCCCTCAAAGTGATTTGATTCGTTAATGCCTTATGTGGGATGTATAAAGGATGTATTTAATGATATTATATATGATATTATACTTTATTTATAATATACCTATTTATAATTATGTTTTAATTCCATTAAAATAAGAAATAGAAATGAAAGTAGCGTTCATGCGTACGTACGGCTTACCGTCTCCATGAACGGTGCATTTCATTTATAACCTCTAAATGTTATGTACTATTATAAAAACATGTATATACTAAATATATATGATATATATGATATATATGATATAAAAATCATTAATATAATTCTGGATATAATTAACTATTGACCACATGCACAACTTGTAAATATAAGGTGCTCACTTTGACTCAAGTACCAAATATTGACAAAATGAACGTTATTAACTTAAATGATTAAATAATGTTTATAACATGGTAATAAGTGATATAAAAGGAATAATAAACATTAAAAGGTTATTAATAAAGTAAAAATTAACTTTAGTTTATTATTCATGATATTAAAGAACGATCGAGTCAAGTCGGACACAAGGTAAGGGATCCGACCTCTCTCTTTCTTTTCAAGTACTCTCTTTTATGTCATTTCATTTATGATGCATGTTCTTATGTTGGAGGATGTTATTTTATATTCACCATAATTTAATTTGTATTTTCATATTATGAGAGACCGTCTCTTACTCTCATAAATTCATTTTAATAATTTTTAAGTGGCGCTGTTAGGCTGTCGAATTTTTGTAAGGGATTTTCTTATCTCACTTTTAATTCCGGGAGATTTCCATTGTTCGCCACTTAATCATTTCATGTGGTTTATTTTGTACTACCATTTAATATATATTATCATGATTCTCATTATATTCATGGTATTATGTGATTAATTTGGTGGTTATTAACTTTTGTTCATACGACTCAGTTGATTACAACGTGGTAAAGTGGTTTCATCTCACTTTTTATTCCCGTGAGATTCATGCTATATTTTCCACTATTTTCTTTTGTGTGGTGTATGTAATGACCATGATTCTAATATTTGTGTAATATAATTTTCTTTATGAGTGTTTACATATTCATTTAATGATCCTTCTTTCATGTGGCATATTTTTTTTGTTAGTTACCAAATTGGTAAGGGAACCTTTCACCCTCCTCTTTTTAAAAGACTTCCTTTTGTTATGTCTTTTAATTTACATATTATTATGTTGTGATATGTTATTATATATCCTTATTGATGTAAAATTTATTTCCAAGTGATGAGATACCCTTTTTGTCTCATCAACTCATTTTATGAATTTTAAAGTGACGCCGGTAGGCTATCAAAGTTTTACAAGGGAACTTCTTAACCCAATTTCGATTTCTTTGGGTTCAACTTGTAGTTATTGAATATGACATCCTATGAATATTCTTGAATGACCTCTTATTGTTTTACTCTTAATATCCACTTATATTGGGTGTATTTATATTTGTCACACATAATTATGAGATTTATTTATCCTTAATTTAAGGATACCATCTTTATTATGGATTTCATCTCAATTTACATTTCCATTGAGACTTCATTGTTGTTATGCACAAATTCACTCTTATATGGTGTATATAATGTCCTTTTACATATTATAGCATGAATACCTTTTTTCTCATGATATTATAAAGTTCTGATTAAATGTTATTATGCAATTATTTGTATTCAAGCATCTCTCCTTTTTGTTAAAAAAACTCTTTAACTAAAAGATCATTTTAATTGTTTTAAAGATTTATTCTTCTAAATATTTCTCATTAATATAAATGTTTTAAAAATGGGTTTTAGTATTTATTTATATGGTCATTAATGTTTTCAAATGATAATTATTTTAAAAGCTTCAAAGTTGTATGGGACACTTTGATTCAAAAATCAATTTTTAAATGGTTTTGAAAATGATTTGATAAAACATTGTTTATTTCAATATCTTGATTTGATATATTGGAATGTGGAAATTTTATGTTTCCTTTATTAATGTGTTATATGTTATGATTATGTTATGGTTATTGGGAATTGTTTTCGTATACGGGTGGTTCCGTGATAAACCTAGGGCGGGTGATCCCGAGATAGCTCTCCAATGCATTGGGTAACGTGACAGAGGTAAATGTGAATGTTTCTCTTAATAGATTTAGGGAATATACTGTGATGGGTATTCCAAAGTTACTCCCTATGTAGATGTGATAGCTACAATGTAAGTTTGATATGGATGCCACAAGTTACCTTTATGATTAATGATTTATATGCGTCTTTTATAAATCTTATGATTTCATGAGGTAAGTAAAAGATTTCATGTTTGTATGTATTTATGAACAAATTATTTCATTCTTTGTTTTATAACCCTTATTGAGGCTTTTATGCTCATCCCATGTTTTGAAATTTTTTCACAGGACATAAATATGAATAGGTTCAAGGATGGGATCAAGGAAAAGTCATGCTGTCTAAAACATGGAACTAGACATGTGTCTTTTTAAGAGTTTTTTATTTTATGAATAAAATGGATACTGAGTAAAAGTGTCTGCTTGTAATATTCAAGTTTTTATGTAATAGTTATGGTCTTATTCTATAAAACTCTAAACCTAAAAAGATCTTCAATGTGAATTATTCATTTAATTCAATATTATGTAATGTTTAAGGCCGAGTCCTTTTATAAAGAGTGGCCAGAGTGGATAAATAGTATATCTGAGAAGATCAATGCTTCCAAAATGAAGAAATAAAATATTTTTTGTTTTCATGCTTGAGGTACCATCTCAATGTTAGTGATATATCTTATTCTAGTAAGGAGGACCAAGTAGTTTTCAGGGGAAGCATTCCAAGCACTATTCTTTCAGAAGTTTTATACACATATTAATAGGATGGATAGAGGACAAGAGTTCATGGAGCTAAAGAAAGTGAATATAAATGTTATTGATTATCACATAAGGTTTTTGTAATTTCTTCAATTTTTAATAACCTTGGGATGTGATGAGACTTTTAGGACTTATTAATTCATGTATGAGATGATGTTATAGAATCAATCAAAAGTTTTTTTCTTTTTTTTACCCATTTATATGAATGTGTGAAATAACAATATTATATAAGGTAAGGATTTCTTCCAATAATAAGAGGGATTCAATGAGATTAGGTGGTTCTAGTAGTAGTTTTAAGAAGAGGAAGGGTGATGATTATTTCAGGTATGGTGAGAATTAAATATATCATGGAAACACTTTTATTCTCCTTCATCTAGTGGAATGTCTCCATTTGAATTACATTAGTGTGAATAAATAGGAAATACTCAGTCTTTTTATCCTAGTGATATGAAATAGTGTAAATATTATAAAAAACTGGGACATCTTCATATGTTTTATTGGAAGGGGTCCTAGAGGGGTATAGGTCAGGATTCATCTTCCACACACATGTCTAATGCATTCTATAGTGCATCAAAAAATTTTCTAGATGTAAGTAATTTGTGAAATTCAGTCATGGATGAGGTATAGGTTCCTAGGGATAGGTTTAGTGAGGATATTCTATGAAGGAGAGTAATATGACTTAAGAGCAGGGTTATGGTGTAGGTTCTGGTCAAAGTTTTTCTATTGGGTTATCTAAAATAGATCATGGAGAGGGTTATTCCATGGGTGTGATGGTAGTTTACTCTACATTGTTCAAGGTTTTATTTGATTCTAAAGTTTCTTATTATTTTATATCTTCTTACATGCTGACTAACATAGGTTTTTTTATTATGTTCTGATTTAGGGTTTTTAAAAGGAATATCTACTTGGGAAGAATATAAGACACTATCAATACATTTCTATATTGTGACACTAATAAATCAAGATATGAATATATTTGGGATTTATATGTTTTGGTGATGGAAGGATTTGACATGATTATTAGAATGGATTAGATATCATGTTTTCAGATGCATATTTATTGCTACCATATATGTGTGAAATTATTTCCATCGCTTGATAAATAATATGTTTTTTGGTAGATGGAGACTATCATTTCTGCTAATCCAGTTATGGTTTATAGTAGATGAGGAATATTACATATCTAATAGTATGGATAGTTCTATAATTAGTTTAAGGATATTTCAAGGTTTCTTTCATCCTATCAAATACATACATATATATGGATGAATTTTATAGTGACCCAACAATTTTACACATATTATTACATGATTTTAAATATAAACATCCAATAAAAACAACCCCAAGATCATGAGGTATATGGTCTCTGGAAGACTAGGTTCATAATACAAAAATAATAATAAAAGGAAAAAATATATTTTATTCTCACCAATGAGCTCTTAATACTTGTTGAAATCCTAAAACTACATAGGATAACCAGGGGAATACATAAAATAAAGGGGTAAGCTATAAACTCTATAAGGGAATAAACATGGCAATGAGGCATGACATACGAGTAAGATGGCATAACATGAAATCATACAAGAAAAAAATCATGAATAATCACATGGATTAATAAAATAAAGAAAATGGAATCATAATATCATGGAATCATAGTAATTTTTAAACAATAGAAAACATGACATAAGAATAAGTCAATGGTAACTTACAATATAACATCACATGGTAGATAGAGTCCCATCATGGATTTGGTTTACTCCCTAATACCATAACTAATGTATCATGGGACTATAACATTTCCCAATAAATTATAAAACTATCTGGGTTCAAATATCATAACATTTAAATGTTTATGTGTTCCATAAAAAAATCAATCACAAGGTATAAATATAATAATTACCCATGGAAATAAATGGGCTGTAAAATCATGCTTCATTTCAGAATCAAAAGTGATTTCATAAATATTCCAAATAGAATATGTAATTAAATATTTTATATGTTCATATCTGAGTACACAAGAATATGAATCAAAATATTATTTTCATTTGGTAAAAACATCACGAGAAAGGGTATAGAATTGGGTATAGAAATGAACTTTTAAAATAGTGTTTTAAAGAGCCAGTTATGGAATTTTGAATAAAGAATAAGTGTGGAATTTTCTTTAGAAACCAGAGGTAAACCATACTAGTTATAACTAAAATATTACTTTATTTAACTAAATCATTAATGAAAACAATAAATTTAAATTGGAATTACATAAGGGATTAAGAGATATAAAAGTTTTCTTTAATTGGGTTTGATTTTAAAGAAGAAATTTGAGAAATGAACTAAACACATGTATTTACCCATAAAAGTAAGGGAGAATAAGGTATAAATAATTAAAATAGAAAAATATATATAATTTATAAGTATTTAATAACATCAAATAGAGAGGGAAAGTGAGTTATAGATAGAAATTACATAACACAATGCAAAATGGTGGTTTAGAGAGATCCCAAATGATATGTTCCAAAATCATTACGCACCTGCACATAATATCCTCTATAATAAAATTAGATTCATTAATTACTTAATATAGAACCTTTTACATATATATTTAACTTACAAAAATTCTATTATGTTTATTTATAACTATTTCAATGCGATATAATATTAAATTTCTTTGTTTTGAGAGCGTTTATTTCATGGTTCTAAGGTCAGATCACTTATGGATAATTATTGATGTTATAATAAAGTGGGAGTAAAAATAAAAAATTGAAATGAAATGGTATTAATTTCATTCCATTAATTTAAATAGTCACAAATATTCCTTTGTTTTTTGACAAAGGGATTATTCATCTAGTAAATATGTTAATGTTATATGGTTAATTTATTTTTTCATTTTTACTAACCATGAAGAAAAAGTTTTGTTTCATTTAATATGTTGTTTAAATATTCATTTAAAAATATAAAATTAGTTATTATATACTTATTATCATCTTATTTAATTATAATAATATTTTTTGGACCATCCTTGAAGGCTATAGATAAAAATGAAGTACGTTGTTCATGGAGACGTTGAACCAACCATATTGTAAAAAACATTTTAGTTTTTTAGAATGAAATAAGGTAGGGGATAATTTGGATATTAAACTATAATAATAAAAACATAAAATTACATTAAGATAATAATATTACCATTCTTAGGTGGATGGGGATCATATGGGGTGGTGGAAGAAGATTAAAATTAAAAGATATTAGTTGAGAATCTTACATCTTCCTTTGGTTGTCTCCACTTAGGATACCCATTAAGGATACTTAAAATAGTCTTTTGGTGTGAAAATAAGAACTAATACATTGGGGAGATTATTGGGAAAGGAATTGGGTAAATGTTTGAAAGATCCAACTCTTAGAAGTTGTGAGAAGAAGAGTTGGTGAGGGGAGGTATTTATAAGGGGAGGTGAGGGGTGTTTTTGAATATTATAATCATTAGTTGATAAATATGGATCAATAATACCAATTTTATTGATTCTTGTGACTATATAAAATAAATGGTGCATGTGAAATCAACATAATGGGTTCTTACATCATCCATGACATAAAAATTCATGTATTTATCTTATAATGTTAAACACTGTTTTTACCATATTTCACTATTAACAAAAAAATCAAATAATTTAGAAAAATACGAAAAAATAAAATAAGAATTTTTAAACATTTATATTCCAAAAATAAAATTCAATTTATGAAAAATAATTTTATAAATATGAGGAATTTAATTTTTAAATGAAATCCTCAATTATTTGATAAAATACTAATTTTAGTATCATGATCAATTTTGCAACCCTTTAAAAACATTACTTATGGATTAATAAAATTATATTATCATTATAATATGAATAATTAATTAATAAACCCATTTTATGAAAATAATAATTCTTTTAAATTTTAAATTTTTCTTATAAAAATTCAAATAAAACCTTTATGTTTTATAAAAATATAAACACTTATTTTATCATTTAAAACATTGATTTACTTATATCATGATATAAATATTTAATATTATAATTTTATAAGATACCTAAATATGTTTTTACATTTTTATTTCTGAGGTTACTATTTTAATAGTCATGTTACTATTCCTAATGGTTAGATTACAATTCCAACAGTCATATTTCTCTTATAATAGTAAGATTACTATTATAAGAGTCATATTTCTAGCAATCATATGGGTTCCCTACTTTCTATAAATACATAATATTTCATTAATTATTCTTTTGATTATATTTTCTCTCAAATATATATATATATATATATACTTCTATCTTCAAAATGTATATTTTATTACTAATATTATTCTTCATTTTTATAGTGTTGTTTACGAGTAAGAATATTATTGGGTATTGAGTAGATCGAAATTTTCCCATTATTAGTACTTTTTTATTTATCCCATTTTAATACAATCAATTTGTATAGCCATTTTTATTGTCCAAATATAATTTTAAAAATTTATGTATTAAAATGTTGTCCGTTTTTTCATGTGGTTCATGTGCTTTATACTACATTACTAAATATGACATAATTATAAGAAGGGAAATGACATTGATATAATTCTGGGTCATTAAATTCTTCCCCCCTTAAGAAATTTCACCCTCAAATTTTTTTACATACTTAGGTGAAAACATGTGAGGGTACTTCTCCTTCATTGATTCCTATAGTTCCTATGTTTCCTCCACATAGTTATGGTTTCTTCACAGTAATTTGACTTGGTGAGTTGTCTTTTTTGTATAGAACTTTATATATACATTCCAAGATCTTCACTAGTTTCTACTCATAAGAGAGATCATTTTTTAGCTTTACCACCTCTGAATTCAGTACATGTGAGATATCTGGTAGTATATCCTGAAGAGATATACATGGAATGCATCATGTTGTTGATTAAATGTTGGTGGGAATTCTAGTATATAGACCCCAACTCCAACACGGTCGAGAATATCAAAGTGTCTGATGTACCTAATATTTAGATTTCCCTTATTCCCAAATACCATGAATCTCTTCCGTGAATATATATAGAGGAATAATTTATCTCTAACCTAAAATTACAGTACTCATCAAAGATTGTTAGCACATCTATTCTATTGACATTGACCAGTACTGATGTGCTACTAAATGTTATTGACCTTTTCTACTACTTCATTGTCTATTTTAGGACTTGAAAGACTTTGTTCAAAAAAATCATCCCAGAATGCATTTTTTCTGCATATATTACCATAAAGGTCTTCATATAGATCAATTTGGATTCTTTAGTGAAAACTAATATTTTATGAGAACTCAATTAAAGGAATATTTTTATCCCAGACTCCTTTTAAGTTCATTGATCATTATCTCAAAATGCCTTCCAGTGTCTATAGAGTCTGATCAGATTAGAAAATAGTTTGAGGGTGATAATTTGTTCTTAATTTCAACTTAATATTTATATAATTTTTGAAACCTTTTCAAAACATATAGGTAAAACTTCAATATCGATCAGATATAATCGATAATGATGTTCCATACAACCTTACCACTTCTATGATGTATATCCTTTCATGTTGATCAAGTGAGAAGTCCTTTCAAATTGTAAGAAAATGTAAAGTCTTTATAAGACAATCCACCACAACCCATATAATATTATTTCCTCTGGATGTATTAAAAGTAACGTTGAAAATTTACATGGTGATTTTCTCCCATTCTCATATAGCTTTGGTTAATGGTTGTATAATACCCTTGATTTTTTTTCCTTTCAACCTTCATCTGCTAACATACTAGGAATTTTGATTTATATTTTTTAATATTATTCTTCATATTGTCCCACCAATAACGTTCTTAGATATTTAGATACAACTTCATTTTCCCTTGGTGGATAGATAAGGTCGAGTTATTTGCATCATTCAATAACTAATTCTTTATATCAATATTTTATGGTACACATAGTCATGAACCAAATTTTATAAATCCTTCACCAATTTTGAATTCTGAGGGTTTCACCTTTCTTATATCATCCACTATGTTCTGTATTTTCACATCTTATATTTAATCATAATTTATCTTCTTCCTAAGGGATAGTTGATAAATATTTTGATAACGGAATGATGATGTTCCTTCCTTTATGATTCCCATGTCCATCCTTTTCAATTATAAGAAGATTGGATCCATCTCAATTATCATCATTGATAAGGTTTTCAAATACTTTATACTTAGAGAATCTACCACTTTATTTTCTTTCCCATGATGATATTCTATTGAGTAGTAATAGACCTTGATAAAATATAATCATCTTCATTATTGCATATTAATATTCTTTTACATGAATTAATATTTGAGTATATAATGATGCATATATATTTCACACATATCCCCATAGAGATAATACCACAAGATTTTCAATGAAAAGATTACTGAAACCAACTCTATATCATACGTTATATAGTTCTATTTATGAACTTTCAAATTCCTTGAGGTGTAATATATCACTTTATCATTCTGTATTAGTATATTTCCCAAGCCTTTCTTTGAAGCATCATTATATACCATATAAATTCCCCCAAATTAGATTAGTGTGAGGATTGATTTAGTGATAAATCTCCTTTTTCAATTACTTTAATCTCTTTTCACATTCATTAATATAAAAAAATTTCACTCTCTTATGAGTCATCTTGATTAAATAGTTTTAAGAGAAGAGTAATTTCTCACAAAAGATTGATAATACCCAGCCAGTCAAAGGAAACTGTGGATCTAAATTACAAATATTGGCCTGGGCCACTCCTAAATTGCGATTTTCTTAAAAGGGCCCATAGATATTCTTTTTCTAGTGATAACATACACCAATAATGATACTTCCTCTATCCAAAAATCACATTTACAATACATTTCATATAGATTCTCCTTTCAAAAATTATTTAGAAAAGTATTGAAAAACTCCTCATACTCATCCATTATTTTGGAGTATATTAAAATATCATATATATATTCCCCCAAAAAGTTTTCAAGGTAATATATAAAGACTCAATTCATTAATTCCATAAATATTATTGGAGGATTAGTGAGTATAGAGGGAATCACTATGAACTCATAGTGTCCAAAACTTATTCAAAATATAGTCTTGGAAATATCTTCCTTATTCACATTTAATTGGAGATATCTCAACCGAATGTACATCTTAGAGAAGTACAAATTCCCACATAGTTGATAAATTAAGTCATAAATACATGGTAAGGGAAGATTTTTATTTTTCATGATTTTTTTGAGTTCACGATAATCAATAAAGGTGTGCATTGAACAATCCTTCTTCTAGACAACGAGGACTGGCACATCCTATAGTGAAGCACTCAGGAATAAAACCCCTATCCATATTCTCTTCTAACTACTTATTTATTTCTTCTGACTTAGTGGTGGGAATTCTGTAACGAGTCTTGTATATGGACATAAATATAGGTATAAGCTCGATCGAGAACTGAACCTCTCAGTCAAAATGAAAACCATAAAATTCTTCAGATAATACATCAGAATAATCCCTCACAATGGGTACGTCTTAAAGCATGATTTTATCCTTTGTCTCAATAATTTTTAAATATACGATTTCTCATAAGGAAATAATATCCATGATTGTATAGAATATTCAAAAGGATATTCATCCCCCTCCATACACCTAAGCATATTCATAGGATGACTTGAGTTGTGAAGAGTGATCTCTATCACCCGATAGTTGATGTTGGATTTATATAAGGACAACCAATAAATTATCAAATTCTATTAAAATTACACTAAATAAAGTATGAAATTATTTTATGGGAGTTTTAGTCCACTAACATTGATTGGGGAGGAGTTATATACTCATAATGTAACGATTTCTCCATTTGTTGTTCACAAAGATAGCTCAACCCCATATTTTGAGGTGGATTTTGAATTGTTATACTAAACATAATAGATATGAAAGAATTCAAAGAACTATAATCATATATGTCATTTTCATCACATTAATGTATAATTATTACTCTTTTAACTATTTTACTCTAGTTATAGTCTTTTATGATATCCAAAACAAACTTATGGATGAGAATACTTAAAATAAATATCAAATAAAAAGGAAAACTATGAACATAGAAGGAATAAAAAATATTTGGAATGTAAATCCTAAATTATTTGTATATATGTTTCAATATTGGTTATCCATTATAATTTTTCTATTAAGTTTTCTAAACTAACAATCTATTGAAGTCCTTCATAATGGTTCATTAGGAGTTTGTGAATTTTCCAAATCATATCCCTCTACAGTGACAAACCAGGTGTACAATAAGGTCTATTTTTTATTAATTAGGTGATGATTGAGTTAACACATAATGCACCCCTTTCAGGTTTACTACCCCTAGGTATAACTATTCTAGATCCACATCTGAATGTAGTATCAAGACATAGATGTAATTTCTTGGTAACCAATCACTCTATAATTCAATAAAATTTTAGGATATTATCCATTACATAGAATTATACCCAGGGTTATTAATAAAATATTCTAGTCCTAATACCCATAAATAAATATACCTTTCTCTAATACCAACTATAACTACCCATGTTTTTACACATATTATTAATTGATTTTTAATATAAATATCCATTAAATACAACCCAAAGATCATGAGGCCTCATATATTTGGAAGACTATGTTCATAATATATAAAAAAGAAACTAAAAAATAACATAATTATTTTATTCTCCCTAATGAGTTCCTAAATCCCTTTTATCTCGTAAAACTACACAAGATAACCTGGGGAATACATAAAAGAAAGGGGTGATATTTAAATCCTAGTAATGGAAAAAACATGATAATGAAGCACAATATATGAGTTAGATTAATAACATGATATCATAAAAGATAAGGATCATGAATAATCATATGAAGTAATATAATAAATAACATTAAATCATAAGATCATGTAAACATAGTAATGTGTAAATAACATAAATCATGACATAATCATAAGTCAAGTCTTATCATCAGGACAACATCACATGGTGGATAAAGTCCCATTATGGATTAGGTTTACTCCCTAATACCATACATAACATATCATAAGACAAAAATGTTACCCAATGCATTGGACAACTATTTGGGAACACCCATCATAACATGTACACGCTTATGTGTTCCACACAAATAGATAAACCACAAGGAATAAACATAATAATTACCCATTGAAAGAAACGAGTTTCATAATCTTCACTCATATCAGAATAGAAGGATATTTCATTAATATTCTAAAGAGAAGAAGGATTTTTATAGTTTAGATGTTCATATATGATTAATTTATAATAGGTATCAAAATATGGTGTTTATTTGAAAAATAATCATGATAAAGGGTAGATAATTGGGTATAGAAATTAACTTTCAAAAAGGGTTTTTAAGGAATCAGTTAAAGAATCTGGAATAAAAAATAAGTATGAAATTTTATTATAAAACTAGAGGTAAACCAAAATGGTTATACCTAAAATATTAATTTATTTAATTAAATAATTAATTGGAATAAATACTTTATATGATAATTACATTACTAGATTATGGGATTGAATAACCCTCTTAACGAGGCTTGATTTTAAATAAGGAATTTGAGAAGTAAACTTAAGGCATGTATTACCCCATAAAAGGAAGGAATAATAAGATATGTATATATGTTAGATATATTTATACTTAATTAAGAATCATTAAATAACATAAACAAGATAGGTAAAGTTATTTAGAGAGAGAAAGGTCATAACCTAATGCAAAAGGGTGGTTCAGAGAGATCCCTTACCTTATATTCGGGGAACGTTTTTTCAATTGAACACAAATTTTTAGATTATAAAATCAGATTCATTAATTATTTAATTAAAAATAATTTCCATCTATATTTTATTTAATAAAATTTTATTATGTTTATATGCAACCATTTTAATGAGATATAGTGTTTAATTTCATTATTTTGAAGGCATTCGTTTCATGGTTCCAAAGTTGGATCACTTGTGGATAATTATTAATGTACTTGTAAAATTAGAATAAATATACAAAAGTGAATTGAAATGGTATTAATGTCCTTGTATAAATTTACATGGTCCCAAATATACATTTTTATTCTTATATAGGGATTATTTAGTTAGTAAAAACATTAACGTTAGATAGTTTGTTCTTTCAGATGGTTTTATTGACTATCATGAACTAGTTTCATTTTATATAATATTATATCTATATATTCATTATATAATAAAAAATAAGTTATAATAAACTTATTATCATTCTATTTAACTATAATTGTATGTTTATCACCATCCTTGAAGGTGGAGGAGAAAAACAAAGTACGTTGTTCAAGGAGGCATTGAACCAACCATATTGTAAACAAAGTTTTCATTTTAGGAATGAATGAAGGGGGTATAAGATGTATATTATAAAATAATAAAAATATATTAGTATATTTATTACACTTATTATAACGTGTTTAGGTGTATGTGGATCATATAGGGGTGGTAGAAGAAGAATAAAATTGAAAGAGATTAGTAGATAATCTTAACTCTTTATTTGGTTGTCTCCTCTTAGGATACCTCGTAAGGCTCTATGAAATGGTATTTTGGGGAGATAAAAATAAATAGGACACGGGGTAAAGGATTGGTAGTGGAATGTTTTATAAATGTTTCAATATCCAAGGCTTAGAATTTGTGAGGAGGAGTGGAATTTATAAGGGGAAGAGAGGGGTGGTTTGGAATATCATAATAATTAGTTTATTATTTTGGGTCAAGACTACCAAAAATATTTATTATTATGGATATATATATTAAATGGAGAATTTTAGTTTGAACTAATTGGTTATTACATCATACAAGAATAAAAAATACACTTATTTAACTTATAATGTGAAATATTATTTTTTACTGAATTTCACTATTCACAAAAAATTCATCTATTTTAGAAAAATAAAAAAATCACCCTAAACATTTTTTAACATGTCGATTAAAAAAATTAAATCCATTTTACAATTTTTTTTCTAGATATGATAAATTTATCTTTTAAATTAAGTCATTATTTATTTTAAGAATTCCAATTTTTGTATTATGATCAATTTTCTGACCCTTTGAAATATTACTTATAGTCTCATAAAATTACATTATAATTATAATAATACATAATATTAATTTAGATTCCCATTTAATTAAAAAAATACTTTCTTTTAAATATTTTTATTTTTCATAAAAGTGAACATAAAACATTTATGTTTTACAAAAATATAAACACTTATTTTATCATTTGAAACATTTATTTACTTGTATAATGATATAAATATATCATATTATCATCTTATAGGATGCCTAAACACTATTTTACATTTCCATATGTTTGTTTAATATTCTAATAGTCATGTTACTATTCCTGATGGTCATATTAATATTCTAATAGTTAGATTACTATTCCAACAATAAGATTTATAATGATCATATGAGTTGTAACACCCTGAGCTTCCACAGAATGCTTCTCTTTGAATAATATAGTAGCATGTGTTGTACGCAACTTCGAGTTCTAACACACACCATGACCAATCAAAGTAGCCGTTATGAATAGTAATACCTAATTTTTAAAATTGTAGAAATTTTATTTCTCAAAATGGACTTCATTTTTGGATTCAGATTATCGAATTTAGCCTAAGGTGAAATTTTGGTACTTTTCGGATAACTTTAATATTTTGATGAATAGTGAACATTACTAAATTTTAATTAAAAACAACTTTTTTAATAAAAATAATTAATAGTGATAAATTATGAATTTGAGAGGTTTTAAATTATAATTAGAATATATTTTTACCATTTTATCCAATGGTGTTCATTAGAATTAATTTAACTTTGAAATTGGACATAAACAATTGTCAATCTTTTGATATATATTGTTTCTTAAAAACACGCTATTTGTTGTGACAGCGGGAATTAATTATAAAATTAATTAATGCAACTTATATGTTTGGAATTTTGTAAAATAGGAATCATTTTTGAATTTGGAATATCAATTATAGCTTAGGGTGAAATTTTTGCATTGTTCTGGAAAACTTCAATTTTTGATGAATAGTGAAACTATTAAATGGTGGTTAAAAAACTGAATTTTTCATAAAACTTAATTTTACAGATTCTATGATTGGAATTTCGAAAATCCGAGAGACACAGTTAATATGAAGGAGTAAAATGTGGTTCAATGAGACGAAAATAATTTTTGGTGAATAGTAACTTTTTACTTTTATTTACCACGGTTAAAAGTAAATAGGGTAATTAATGGAACAAATGATATTAATATTACCCTAAAACATGTCCTAATTCTATTGGACAAGTGTATATCGACCCAAAACAACCTTATGAATAAAATATTATCATTTTGGTCCACTTGGATTAGATTAGGACATTTATTATTATTTAATTCAAAGAAGAGTTAAAAGAGTTAAAATCAAAGTTTATTTACTAAAAAAATTTTAATATAGGGTTATACATAAGATAAATTCAATTTTAAATATTCATTATAAAGATAAAATGATTTCATATGTAATGATATTTTATTTATAATTTTTAGACATTATATAATTTAATTTATTTATGACACAATGATGATGCAGTAATTACCATAATAGTGAAAAAATTAAAATAATTGATATTATAAATACCCAAATAAATATAATTTGAGACTTTTTATGAATTTAACTAATTTTCTAGGTTAATATGAAATGTTAGGATTTAATTAATTAACTTTTTTCTAAGTAATAATTCTGTTATGATTTTTACAAAAATGAATTATTGAATAGTGTCAAAATTGACATAAAAGAGTGTTTTAAACAAATATTATATTATTAATTGATATTAAATTCCTAAAAATCTAAAGATCGGCCACGAGACTTATATTATGATAGGCGTATCATTAATGGACCAGTTGGGGGTCTCTTTGATGTATATAGTAAGTTTATTAACCATATAATATAAATATACAAAGAGACATTGTAAAAGTGAAACTAATTAACTAAGAGTTAATACTTAAAGATAAGGTTAATATAATCACCCAAACCTGTTTAAATTATATTGGTTGAGTGTTTTTAGACCCATAACCACCTTAAAATTTAAATAATACACTTTGGATCCATTAGAAACCGAATATAAATTTATTATAAAAAAATATTTCTAGTTTTTCCAAAGGTGCCCCTCACCCCTCTTATAAAAGGGCACTCTCACTTCTCATTAACTCACACCTTCAAAGCCTTTTGGTTCGGCCAAACTCTTCCCAAATACTCTCTCAACTTACCTCAATTCATCCTAGAGGCCTTACTTTAGTCAGAAAGCCAACTTAAGGAGCCCTTTTGATCAAATCAAAAGGAAGAACCCGAAGAAGAGGTAATGATTTCACCACCCCTTTTCAAGTTCCATTCTTCTTCCACTTCTTCTTTCTTTGTTATTACCATACTAAAATAATGAATCCAGTATCTCCTATATACTTTAATATTATTATAAATATGGTACAACCATATTCAGTATTCTATCCATCCTTTGAATGACATGTCACCAAATGTGCGTACGTACGACTTACCGTCTCCACATCGTGGTGTAATTGTTATTCAATATATTATTATTTGGATGGGTATAATAATGATTTGTAATTCATGTAAATAATAAATATAACATGATAATGATTATGTATATATGATATAAAATCCAATTATACATTTTTTTAATATCAAAATAATGATATTTCCACCCGTGCGTACGTACGGATTACCGTCTCCACGACGCGATGAGATTCATTTCCAAGTTCACCATTCATCGACGATTATAAAAATATATATTACTAATAAGTATGTAATATATGACATAATAATTTTACTGGAGATATATATATATATAAGGATTTATTTACTTACATGTATCTTATTCATTTAGTTCCGTTCAATACTATATGAAAACAAAAACAGCGTTTATGCGTACGTACGGACTACCGTCTCCATAAATGGTGTTTTCCATTTCATATATATGTCTATTATAAATATTTATATTCTAAATATATATGATATATTTATCATGTTTTATATTCTGTAAGTATTTAAATCATGATCTAAGTGATACAACCAAGAGTGACAAGTTAAAACACGTACGATAAAGAAAGTGATTATTACCCAAAATGTTAACTTAACATGGAAATTATTATTAAATGGGTAATATAAAGTCATAAATGAATCAGGTATGATATCATAAATATTAATATGTTTCTGGTATAATTTGATAACATACTACGATCTTCATATAGGAGGTTAAATGTACCCTCGACTAAAGGAAAGTGCAAGGTAAGGGGTTTTCATCTCACTCCTTATTCCCGTGAGATTCATGCCATATTTCCACTATTACCTTTTTTGTGGTGTATGTACTGACCATAATTGTATTATTTTTGTAATACACTTTAATTTATGTGTATTTACATATTCATTGTATGATACCTCTTTCATGGGTTGTATGTTTCGTAAGTTACCAAATTGGTAAGGGTTAATTTTTCAATCTCATCATTATCCGAGATTGTTTATGTGTAAATATTTTCTGGGACATTTTTATCATCCATGTCCATTTTTCAGGAAAATGATTTCAAAATAATGATTTTAAGGATTTTGAATGGTACTCTTTATTAAGATTAGAATTTCAAATGTTTTAAAGATTTATCTTTCTAAATCCTTTTAATTAATGTCTATGTTTTCAAAATAATTTTAAGGATTTATTTATATGGACGTGAATGTTTTGAAATGATAATTATTTTCAAAAGTTTCAAAGTGGTATGGGACACTTTGATTCAAAAATCTCTTTTAAAATTACTTCCTTTATAAAGGTGTGACTTTTAAATGATTTTACAAAAAGGATATTTCTCTCAAAAAGTTTTACTCATCATTTTCATCTATGTTAACATCCTTTGATGTATTTTAATCTCATTTGAAGTTGATTTATTATAAAAAACTTACATTGAAGGTTTTGTGATATGTTTGACTGTGGATGTGTTATTTTTATACCATTCATTGTTTATGGAGAAAGTATTGACATTTCGTATGCTAGTTTTAATACAAATGTTTATGTTATGTTTAAACCTATTCATAGGAGGAATGCATTGGACTTAATATGTGATGGGTGGAGCCCGCTATAGCTCCTCGGTGCATCGGTAGGTCTCATGAGACAAACTAGTGTCTTGGCACAAGGACTTGGAAAAATATTATTTGTAGTCTTGGCACGAGGCCTTGGCTATGTGGTTATGATAGTCTGGCATTATGCATTCCATCATTATGAAAGTGGTTAGTGATATTGCATGTGATTATTAGATTAGTACAATATCCATGTGAATAAGTAAATGGAATTATTTTATTTTATTTATTCCATATTATGATGAAGTTCAAGTTTAAAAGGATTTTGTTTTAGTTTTATACATTGCCTTAAATTGTTATGATTATTTTTGAAAGTTTCTGCTGTATTTCTTACCCTTACTGAGCATTTGAGATCACCCCTTTATATGTTTTATTTTTCCCAGGATTCCAAGAAGTGTAATGTTATTGATATGCAGGGTTAATCCAAGGGAATAATGGTGTTCATAAAGATTATTTATGTTTTTTTATGTCTTAAAGTGAAAATGTAACATTCATGTATGTGATCTATTTTTTCCAAGACTTCTAAACTGATCGGTCCTTCGAGACTTGATTCCTTGTAATCATGCCAGTGTATTAAAATAATGCACCGACTCTAGGTAACTGGGGTCGGGGCGTTACAATTGGTATCAAAGGAAGTTTATCAATAACCTTGGAAACTAGATTTAGATAAACTCTGATTAGAGCACATAGCCCTAAGATAGACTTTGAGGATTAGTATAGAAGAACTTACTAGATTTTTTGTATTGTAGAGATTTTGTGAGTTTTCCGAGAAATACATCCCTGTCTGGATACGAGCAGGTAGAGGCGGATTTGGCACAGACGTACCTAGGGGTAACACCCGAAAAGACCGCTTTGAGCTAGACTCGAACGGGAACTGGTGCACGACAAAGGGCCTTGCTGCACTCTTAGTTACGACACTCTTGGGGGATATGCTTAGGATAATTTTCATTTTCTTTACAAGCCATTATGAAGGGCTCCTGAGTATATACTTACTCAAAGAAAACATTTTTATGATTATGGATTATATCCATAAACTGTTCAATTTGTGTTAGGAATTATTCATTGCAATTCATAAACTGACCTAGTTTATGCTATTGTATAGAAATGGCACCCAGTAGAAGGAATGTAAACTCCAGTAATACGTATGATCCAAAGAGTATGAAGGATCATATCTTTTATGGTATTAAGCCATAATTTAGAAGGGAAATAGTCTCCAATGTATTATCATCATATGAAGAAATAGTATCATGTATGGATAAGATAACTAAAGAGTTTACTGAGTCCTATGGCATTGAAGGGAAGCAAGAGAAGAAAAGGATCAAAGAGAGAAAGATGGATAAAGGGAAGAGGGAAAAGAATAATTTCCCCATATGTGATAACTATTGGAAGAAACACCCTCGAACTTTCCAGAAAGGAATGGGAGTTTGTTATAAGTGCGTAGAAAAAGGGCACAAAATACGTGACTGCAAGGGTAAGAAAATGGTTTCAAATGTATAATTCTTCATTTGCAAGGAGTTTGGACACTACGCGAACCAATGTCCCAGTCATCAGACTATGCCAGAAATGATGCTATTGGATAATAATCAAGTTATGATACTACCACATATGAAGAGGAATGACTAGTGTTCCTATGTTGTTATTTTAGAATTATTTCATTTAAGTGTTGTATCAATGATGTTCTGGAAATAAATAAGGATTGTACTACAGTACTATTTAATTAAGGATTTGAGATTTTATGGTACTAAGAAAAGTGACTCTATAGCGAGTTAATTTTTTTTTGGAAATTACATGGTTGAGGGAAAGGTAAACTTTAATATGGTCCTAATATTGAGGTATTGATTTTGGAATAAGCGATGGTTGATTTTGGTACTTTAGGATGTTGTGGTGTTGTAAAAGAATATATGAGGAAGGCGTTCACATGTTATTACCTGGAAAAAAGGATCCTCATTATGTTTAACTTCCTTATAAATTTCGGACTGCGAGTTTGGATAATAATATTTTGGATAAGTCTAATGATTGGAATGGATTAAGTTTTAAAGGTTATTTTTTTTGGATTTTTATAAAAGGATAACACGCAGACTGTGTGATGACCCGTCGTGTCAGACAAAGCTATGGGAATCGAACCCACAACCATAGTTCAATTGGGAATTTTCGCCTACCATTCTGCTACATGAAGTTCCTGGATGGTATAATGTAGTTTCTTTACATAAAGGGTCTGATATGTGAATTATAAATTCATTATATTTGGAACCCTATACGGTTAGGATAAATAGAGTATTTTTGAGTTATATTATGTTTTGGGGTGAAAGACGAGTTTGTGGTAGAAATTTATTAACGGATAAAACTCTAATTATAATGTAAGTATATCTTCTTATGATCTTAGCCAATCTCATAAATTAATTCCTCAACATTAAGAAAAGGATCTTAGAAAAAAAAATGTTATACTAGATGGTACCTTAGATCATAACTAATTTATGGATTTGGGATTGTTGGCCTTTTCATAGCCATGTTCTCTACCACTCTCCATCATATAATTGATGGTTATATTTCTATTCCATATCTATATTTTCTTACATAGAACCCCTAGTATGTGTTATTTTCGGTAATCTTAATACTTTCCACACTTTATTTTAAATAGAGGCCTCATTAATTCATTTTTCGATGTGGGATTTCAACTAATATATTTTGAAATGTCAAAAATGTGTTATCCTAATACCTTATGTTTTGTTGAACCGATGGTATTTTAAATCATCCTAGATTGATGAATTTAAGGACCTCAATTTTAAACTTGTTTGTGATTGATGACCTCAATCACTACCTATAAATATTTATGTTTTTCCTCCAATTATATGTCTATAATTTCCACCAATGTCCTCTAATCGAGATCATAATTTTGTGGTGACCCTTTCATTTCTCTTGTCATCTTGTTAAGACTAAATTTTATTAACCAAATTTCTGATGTGGGTCTTTCCACAAAGATATTTTCTATTTTCAACCTTTATTTTCAAAGAAAAATATCAAATTGAGAGGATGCAATTTATTGAAGGAGGGAAGAATGCAACACCCCGAGCTTCCATGGTACGCTTCTCTTTGAATAATACAGTAGCGTGTGTTGTACGCAACTTCGAGTTCTAACACACACCACGACCAATCAAAGTAGCCGTTATGAATAGTAATACCTACTTTTTGAAATTTTAGAAATTTTATCTCTCAAAATGGAATTCATTTTTGGATTCGTTGTATCGAATTTATCCTAAGGTGAAATTTTGGTACTTTTCGGATAACTTTAATATTTTGATGAATAGTGAAAATTACTAAATTTTAATTAAAAACCACTTTTTAAATAAAAATAATTAATAGTGATAAATTATGAATTTGAGTGGTTTTAAATTATAATTAGAATATATTTTTACCATTTTATTCAATTGTGTTCATTAAAATTAATTTCACTTTGAAATTGGACATAAACAATTGTCAATCTTTTGATATATATTGTTTCTTAAAAACACACTATTTGTTGTGACAGCGGGAATTAATTATAAAATTAATTAATGCAACTTATATGTTTTGAATTTTTTAAAATATACATCATTTTTGAATTCGGAATATCAATTATATCTTAGAATGAAATTTTGGCATTGTTCTGAAAAACTTCAATTTTTGATGAATAGTGAAATTACTAAGTGGTAGTTAAAAAACTGAATTTTTCATAAAACTTAATTTTACCGCTTCTGTGATTGGAATTTTGAAAATCCGAGAGACATGGTTAATATCAAGGAGTAAAATGTGGATCAATGAGATGAAAATAATTTTTGGTGAATAGTAACCTTTTACTTTTATTTACCACAGTTAAAAGTAAATAGGGTAATTAAGGGTACAGATGATATTAATATTACCCTAAAACATGTACTAATTCTATTGGACAAGTTTATATCGACCCAAAACAACCTTAGGAATAAAATATTATCATTTAGGTCCACTTGGATTAGATTAGGACATTTATTATTACTTAATTCAAAGAAGAGTTAAAAAAGTTAAAATCAAAGTTTATTTACTAAAACATTTTTAATATAGGGTTATACAGAATATAAATTCGATTTTAAATAATCATTAGAAAGCTAAAATTATTTCCTACATAATTATATTTTATTTATAATTTTTAGACATTAAATAATATAATTTATTTATGACACAATGATGATGCAGTAATTACTATAATAGTGAAAAAATTAACATAATTGATATTATAAATACCCAAATAAACATAATTTGAGACTTTTTACGAATTAAAATAATTTTATATGTTAATAAGACATGTTAGGATTGAATTAATTAACGTTTTTCGAAGTAATAATTCTGTTATGAGTTTAACAAAAATCAATTATTGAATAGTGTCAAAATTGACATAAAAGAGTTTTTAAAACAAATATTATATTATTAAATGATATTAAATTCCTAAACATCTACGGTTCAGAAAAGAGACTTATATCATGATATGTGTATCATTAATGGATCACTTGGGGGTCTCTTGGATGTATATAGTATGTTTATTAACCATATAATATAAAAATACAAAGAAACATTGTAAAAGTGAAACTAATTAACTAAGAGTTAATACTTAAAGATAAGGTTAATATAATGACCCAAACCTGTCTAAATTCTATTGGTTGAGTGGTTTTCGACCCATACCCACCTTAAACTTTAAATAATCCACTTTGGAGCCACTATAAACCGAATATGAATTTATTATAAAATAATATTTCTAGCTTTTCCAAAGGTGCCCCTCACCCCTCTTAAAAAAGGGCACTTTCCCTTCTCATTAACTCACACCATAAAAGCCTTTTGGTTCGGCCAAAATCTGCCCAAATACTCTCTCAAATTCCCTCACTTCATCCTAGATGCCTTAATTTTGTCGGAAATCCAACATAAGGAGCCCTTTGGATCAAATCAAAAGGAAGAACCCGAAGAAAAGGTAATGACTTCACCACCCTTTTTCAAGTTCCTTTCTTCTTCCACTTATTCTTTCTTTGTTATTACCATTCTAAAATAATTAATCAAGTATATACTATTTACTTTAATATTATTATAAATATGGTACAACCATATTCAGTATTCTATCCATCCTTTTAATGACATGTCACTATACGTGTGTACGTACGACTTACCGTCTCCACGTCGTGGTGTAATTGTTATTCAATATATTATTATTTTGATGGGAATAATAATGATTTGTAATTCTTGTAAATAATAAATATAACATGATAATTATTCTCTATATATGATATACCATCCAATTATATATTATTTTAATATCAAAAGAATGATATTTTCACTCGTGCGTACGTACGGATTACCGTCTCCACGACGCGATGAGATTCATTTCCAAGTTCACCATTCATCGACGATTATAAAAATATATATTACTAATAAGTATGTAATATATGAAATAATAATGCTACTGGTTATATATATATATATAAGGATTTATGTACTTACATATATCTTATTCATTTACTTCCCTTCAATACTATATGAAAACAGAAAAAACGTTTATGTGTACGTACGAACTACCGTCTCCATAAACAGTGTTTTCCATTTCATATATATGTCTATTATACATATTTATATTCTAAATATATATGATATATTTATCATGTTTTATATCCTGGAAGTATTTAAATCATGATCTAAGTGATACAACCAAGAGTGACAAGTTAAAACACGTACGATAAAGAAAGTGATTATTACCCAAAATGTTAACTTAACATGGAAATTATTGTTAAATGGGTAATATAAAGTCATAAATGAATCAGGTATGATATCTTAAATATTAATATGGTTCTGGTATAATTTAATAACATACTACGATATTCATACAGGAGGTTAAACGTACCCTCGACTAAAGGAAAGTGCAAGGTAAGGGGTTTTCATCTCACTCCTTATTCCTGTGAGATTCATGCCATATTGCCACTATTACCTTTTGTATGGTGTATTTACTGCCCATAATTGTATTCTTTGTGTAATACACTTTAATTTATGTGTATTTACCTATTCCTTGTATGATACCTCTTTCATGGGTTGTATGTTTCGTAAGTTACCAAATTGGTAAGGGTTAATTCCCCAATCTCATTATTATCCGAGATTGTTTATGTGTAAGTATTTACAGGGACATTTTTATCATCCATGTCCATTTTTCATAAAAATGATTTCAAAATGAATATTTTAAAGATTTTGAAAGGAACTCTTTATCAATATCAGAATTTCAAATGTTTTAAAGATTTATCTTTCTAAATCTTTTTAATTAATGTCCATGTTTTCAAAATGATTTTTAGGATTTATTTATATGGACGTGAATGTTTTAAAATGATAATTCTTTTCAAAAGTTTCAAAGTGGTATGGGACACTTTGATTCAAAAATCTCTTTTAAAATTACTTCGTTTATAAATGTGTGACTTTTAAATGATTTTAATAAAAGGATATTTCTCTCAAAAAGTATTACTCATCATTTTCAACTATGTCAACATCTTTTGATGTATTTTAAGCTCATTTGAAGTTGATTTATTATAAAAAACTTATATTGAAGTTTTTGTGATATTTTTGACTGTGGATGTTTTATTTCTATACCATTCGTGGTTTATGGAGAAAGTATTGACATTTAGTATGTGAGTTTTAATACAAATTTTTATGTTATGTTTAAACCTATTCATATGAGGAATGCATTGGACTTAATATGTGACAGGTGGAGCCCGCTATAGCTCCTCGATGCATCGGTAGGTCTCATGAGACAATCAAGTGTCTTGGTAGATGGCCTTGACAAAATCTTATTCGTAGTCTTGGCACGAGGCCTTGGCTTTGTGGTTATGATAGTCTGGAATTATGCATTCCATCATTATGAAAGTGGTTAGTGATATTTCATGTGATTATTCGATTAGTAGAATATCCATGTGAATAAGTAAATGGAATTATTTCATTTTATTTCTTCCATATTATGCTTAAGTTCAAGATTAAAAGGCTTTTGATTTAGTTTAATACATTGGCTTAAATGTTTATGCTTATTTTTAAAAGTTTCCGCTGTATTGCTTACCCTTACTGAGCATTTGAGATCACACCTTTCTATGTTTTATTTTTCCCAGGATTCCAAGAAGTGTAATGTGATTGATATGCAGGGTTAAGCCAAGGGAATAATGGTGTTGATAAAGATTATTTAAGTTTTTTTACATCTTAAAGTGCAAATGTAACATTCATGTATGTGATCTATTTTTTCCAAGACTTCTAAACTGATCGGTCCTTCGGGACTTGATTCATTGTAATCATGCCAATGTATTAAAATAATGCACCAAATTTGGGTAACTGGGGTCGGGGCGTTACATGAGTTCCCTAATTTCTATAAATAGCTAATGTTTCATTAATTATTAATTAAATTATATTTTATCTAAAAGTTATACATATATATATATATTAATTTTCAAAAATTCATATTACATTACTAATATTCTACATCATTTGTACAGTGTTGTTTGTGAGAGAAATTATTATGGGGGATCAAGAAGATCCAAATTTTCCAATTACTGTTATCTTATTTTACTAAATATGACAAAATTATAAGAAGGGAAGTTCAATTGGTAAAATTATGGGTTGTCACATATTTATTTAAGAATTTATAGGCTTGGAATCAAAGAGGGAGGTGGGTTTTGTAGTTTAATAGTTATTTTATATTGATTTTATCTCAATACCTCCTTACCATATATCTACAGTTGATCTTAGAGAGTTAAAAAATCAGTTGTGAGATATCAAATATAAAGGATTCATCAGGAAAAGTTTGTATAAATGTGATGATACTATGATTTTTTTCTATAAATTAGATGAGTGGTTATGATTAAATGCAAACTATGACATATTAAATCATGTTACCATTAATAATCAGTATCCTTTGACATTGACAAATGATTTACTCGATCAGTTGAGGGGATACCATTGATTTATAAAGATAAATACTTGATTGGGTCATCATTAATTAAGTGTATAAGATAAATATGTTCCAAAGACAAATTTTCAGATATGGTATATCTATTATGATTTTTTAGTTTTGTAGTACAGGGTGTCTAATGCAAAAAATATGTTTATGGATTCGATGAACCATGTTTTATATATTTATTTGGTTTCTTTTGTGATTATGTTTATTGATAATATGTTGATATACTCATTGTCCTATGAAGATAATGGTGAGAATTTGACCACTATATTGTACACATTGTGAGATAATATCTTATATTAGTTGTTGTAAAAATGTTAGGTATAGATTATTAGATATTTGTTCTCTGAATCTGGGATGTTAGTGGATCCTGAGAAGGAGGTATTTGTGATTCTTTTCCAGATTCCTAAGAATGTATTTGAGATCCATAGTTTCTTGGTCCTTATAGGTCATTATCATTATTTTATTCAATATTTTTCTGACCTATATACAGTAATGATTTCATTTACTAGAAAATATAAAGATATTTTGGTGGGATGATAAATGGGAAGATATATTTAAATAGTTAAATAAGCGACTGACATCTACATTAATTTTCAATTTATATGATCCATAAAAGCATTATGTTTTATATTTTGATACTGATGGAGTGATATTAATTTTAAAATGATATAGGTAGAAATATTAGTGGCATATAGTTTTGAAAAAATCAGGTCATATGAGAAGAGTTACACTACCCATGTTCTTGAGTTAGACACACTTGTGTATTCACTTAAAAGTTCGTTATATTATTTGTTCAGTGAGAATTTTATGGTATTGATCAACCATAAAATCATGAAGTATATATTTTATTTTAAGGATTTAAATCTATGATATATTATATAGGTAAAATTGCTTTAGTCAATTTATTTTAATATAGTATACAATTTTTGAAAGTTACATACTATTGTTGATACTTTGAGTAGAAAATGATAGGTGGATACAATTTGTGATTAAAAGGAGGAGTCAAAACTTAATTCAATTTTCTTATATTTACATAATGATGAATTTATGGAGGAAAATAATTATATGAAAACAAATTTTAAAATCATTTTATCTTTGATTTATTGTGTAAAATATTGAATGAGTTTTGATTTTGAGTGCTGGGTTTTTTCATGAAAGATTATATGTTGGGGAGAAGATGGATGGATGGTCTATTAGTGAGGATTCACTCTTTTATTTAAATTTTTGAATTTAAATTACAATATATAAATTATAATAGTTCATGATATATTTTCATATTTCTTTTTAGGTAGATTATCATATTTTTATTAAAATGTACTATGATATTTAGTGATGTTTTTAATGGCTAGGTTTGAAATGAGACATGGATAGTTTTTCTTCAATGTAATTTACTTACTAGAGATTAAAATATGAAAATAAAAGACTAGATAGTAAGTTTGGGTTATTACCTATTCTATAATGGAAATGGGATAATGTTACCATGTAATTTGTGATGTTTTTATGAGATTTTAGAAAGGAAAAAATGCAGTTTGGGCCATTATTGATCGATTAAATAATGTTTCTCATCTTATTCTAATCAAAGTGGCTCAGTTAGTTTAGGAGCTTAGTAATATTTATATCAAGGATATTTTTATAATTTATGTTATAAACAATTTTATATTATCTAACCATGATTTAAAATTCACATCTTTATTTTTCAACTTTTTCATAAATCTTTGGGTTCTCAGGTGAAGTGATAAAAAAATTCTCAACGACAGAGGAATGTTAATATGAACATAAAATTCATATTCATGAGGGAATAATTCATGAATTTATTCTTGATTTTATATATAAATTGAAGGATCCTGTGGCCATGGTAGATTTTGTTTATAAAACTAGTTATTAGGAATATATTCAGATGGCTCTATTTGAGGCTCTATAAGGAAGGATATGTCATTTCCCCTTATGAAGGATTGAAGCTAGTGAGATGTATTTATTTTTGACTATTTTGGTGTAAGAGACTTATAATCATGTGAAAATTATTTATAATAAGTTATCTATATCTAAAATTATGAAAAATATATATTTTTATAGTTGACATTGTGTTCTTGAGTTTGATGTTTGTGGGCATATCTTTCTTCTTATCTCACATAGATTGAGAAATTAAAGGATTGGTAAGAAAGAGATTTTGGATCTATGGTTTTTTGGGAAATTTTAATATTTTAGATAGGATTATAGTGATTATTTAAAACATAGGAAGAACTTAAAATTAAAGTGTTATGAATGATATTTTTCATTAATCTCAGCCAAGGAAATATGGGTTGGATGTAGATCATGTGATTCATTTTGATGATGTGAAGTTGGAACTAGATGCATCTTTTTTATAAATACCGATATATATTGTATATTATAGTGATAATAGTTTGAGAGGTAAAATTGGGCCACTTTTATTTGTTCTATGGAATTATGGATTCATTAAATAATAGATTTGAAAATAAGAAGTTTAAATGAGGCACCAATATTTGGATTTATTCATTAGCGATACCTGATGATGGTTTTTTGAGATTGTAATTCTTATTGCGGGGTGTTTGTAACATATTAGGTATTTTAGGTATATTTTTTTATATTTTTATTTATTTATTTTGAGTTTTTTAGTTTAATTTTATGTGTTTTGTGTAAATAAGGGGACTGAAGGAGGGTTTTAGAGGCAACTCATTGTAATTTTTCCATCAGGTACTATATGAGGTGCTCTAAGTATCTAGTGGATCAAGCAGTGGAGGGTGTTAATGGTATTGACACTAGGTACCTGATATAAATGGATTGGGTACCTAGTAGTGTGATTAGTGGATTTTTTAAAGAGGGGAAATGTTATCTTTTTTGTAGTCATAATATTTGAGTATAAATATGTTTTTTATTCATTCAAGGGACTGTTTTGATAAATTTTCTCACTATAAACTTCATATATCTTCCATTAATTTCAAAGTGTGTTTTCTACTTTGGTTCATGTCAAAATCATTACCTTATAGTAATTTTTTTTTATATCAATAAGAGATAAAAGATCCACATTTTTTTGTGAAAAGGTGAAAATTTTTAGACACTTCCATGTTCTAATTATATCATTGATCATAATTTAGAAATTTTATTATTTCATTATGATATAGGAGTATTTAAGCATCTATTCCTTATGTGTATTTATATTTTAGTGTGAGACAGGTGATCTATTACTTCCATTAGTGTATTAAAATATGACTTTATATTATTTGTGAACTACTTTGGGATTTAATATTTCTTAATATTTTTTGATAGGAAAAATTATTTTAAATATTGTAGAATAATTTTTTATGATTTATTATGTGTTGAAAATATTTTATAAATTTATTTACTACTAAAATTATGAAATTAAATGTGTAAAGTTATAACTTAATAAATAATATTATGGAATAAGTTGTAAATGAATGTGAAATTTAATAGGGAATTTAATTTTATGGAAATTGAGGTTGGTATAACAACACAGGCTTAACATATATGGATATTACATCATTTTTGATTTATATTCAACACATTACAAAAGTAAGTGCCCGAGAACCATAGTAGTTTAGTATATTTGGATACTTGGAAACATAATATTCTATCTTGGTGAAAGATCTTCAACAACTACCTTAAATATATTCCCCATTAGTAATCCTACTTAAAACCTATATTCATAAACTGGGGAAAGGAAACATAATAAATAGGTAAGATTAGATGCTTAGTATGGGTAAATTAGGGAGATGTGTAAGTATACCATGAGAATAAGGGAATAATAAGATTATTATAACATTAAAATATCACACCCTATATCTCAAAGATCATAAACATGAATAATGGAATAAATATTAGCAATCCATATGAAAAAAATCATAAGTTAATTAAGAGAATAATATATGAAAGCATAATATAAGAATAAGACATAGAATTTGTGGCAGACACATAAGCATATAAAAATGATTTACATAATTGTAAATGATTAATATAAAGGCCATCTTAGTGGAATGGTTTCACTCCCCAAATGATATTGGTAGTCATGTTTCACTCCCATGACCATATTAGTAGTCAATATTCACTCCCAAGAACATATTAGTGGATAATGATTTTTACTGAACTGAGTTCACTTCCCATTCCATCCATATCTATCTCATAATATATAGGTCCCATGCATCTCATAATAAAATCATACAAATGTGGGCCACATGATAATAAGAAATCTTATCCTAACCTTTGAAATGAAATGCGTATCATAAAAATGTCATCATATCATAACCTATAGAAAATAGGTAGATTTCAAAACCACTTAATCAAGGCATAACCCATGAAAATAAGAGTGGTTCATAATCATGTAAGCCATGAAAGAGAAATATTATTCATAAACATATAACCTGTGAAAGAGAAACAGGTTTCCTAAACATCATGCCATCAAAAACATAAAGTGTTCAGAAAAAGAATATAAATAAAACCCTTGGATAATATCCCTATAAAGGCATGCATAACACCAATGGATGTATTATTATTTGAAAATATTTTGAAAACATTTTTCTTTTAAAACTTATAAAAGAAGATTGAAGTATTTTTGAAATTGTTTTCTTTTAAAACCTATAAATGAAGCTTGAAAAATTTTTGAATTTTTTTTTGAAAACTTATAAAAAAAGTTTGAAAACATTTTGAAAACATTTTTCCTTGAAAACTTATAAAGGAATCTTGAATACATTTTAAAAACATTTTTCTTTGAAAACATATAAAGGTAGCTTGAAAAAATTTTAAAACACTTTTTAAACACAATTTGTTTGAAAACATTATTTTGATAATATATTTGAAAAAATTTAATGGAATATTTTAAAATCATTTAAAACACTTATCGAACATAAAACATTTTGAATAACTTTTTAAATGAAAACAGTTTTAAAAAATTATAATGGAATCTTTGAAAACAATAAAAAAATTTAAAACATTTCTATTTGAAAATGAGTTTAAGAGATAATTTTATAAAAAAATTTTGAATTTTTTTTAAAAACTTATTTTTTGAATAAAATAGATTTCTGACACAAGATATAAATAAGGTCAGATTTTCTTAAAAACAATTTCTTAAAAACATTTTATTATTTATATTAAGTAAACAATAGTGTAAAAAGGGTAATAATACATTAATATATATATTATATAACTATATTAGAATAAAATTCCGGAGTTTTATTTTGAGTTGGATCAAAATATTTAATCAATGGAAGCAAAATAATAAATAATCTTGGTAAGTGATTAGATTGTTACAATAAACTCTTACCACTTTGGTAACTTTGGATGAAACACCATATGTAAGTAAAGGAAATTAAATAAAACTTAAAATAACATGGAAATTATTATATTCATTATATAACATGTCTAATGGAAGTATATACACCTCATAAAAGAATATATGTGCATTACAAAACATGTGTCTCATAGAAAGAAAATTGTGACAAACCACCTTACTCATTTGTTGAATTTTGAACCGTAAAAACCCATGAAATAAAGATAATGAAATGGGTATGTAAATACTAATAAATTTAAGGATACGGATCATGTAGTACATTAATTGTCAGTATATACACCACAACAAATAATTGAGTGGTGAATAAGGCATATGTCTCATAGAAATAAAAGCGAAAAAGTAAATCTCTATACCATATATCTTGAATTTCTTCATACTCATTCAAACCTACTGTATAATAAATATAGATGTAGTATAAATATATCACAGAACCATATTAATTTATACAATACCATATATGATTTTATTATGACCTTTTATTACCCATTTATTTACACTTCCATGTTAAAGTTACGTTTCGGGTAATAGCCGCTTGGTTTGTCGCATGTGTTTTGTTATTTTTATATTTTTTGTCCTCATAATTATATCATGATCTAAATAATGTAAAAAATTATATAAATATCATATAAATTCAATATATATTTATTTATAATAATCTATAAAATATAAAAATAGAAAACAAAATACACCGTTCATGGAGACGGTAGGCCATACGTACACGTGAACACTGTTTCCATTTCATATCGCATTGAAAGAAAGAAAAGTAAATGTTACATATATTATAATTATATTAGAATTATTATTTAATATATATTATATATTTATATTATAACCAAACTTTATACATTCCATTTAAAGCATGAAAAAATCACATCGCATTGAGGAGGCGATAGTCCACACATCCAGAAACGATGTTATCATATTTACACAAAATAGAAATAATGAAGGAATGTTTTATATAATAATTAAATAATCATAAATAAATCATAAATATAATAAATATAATATAAAAATAGTATTAACATAAATATTACCAACCATTATTGGTGGTAAAGGAAAAATGAATGATACCGTTTCATGAGGTAATAGTCCTCTATACACACCAACGGTAAGTTCGTTGCCTTTTTGATAGAAGTGTATGTTCGTGTAGGTTGAAACATTATAATTAAGAAAATAGAAATATATTGAGGAATTTTTATTATTATATAATGATGGAATAATAATAATTTAAGGGGAATATAAAGAAATAAAAATAAAGATCTTGTGGTAGGATGTTACCACTTTTATGAGTAACTCTTTTTGGTTTTCACCAAAGGGATACCTTGATTGGTTTTTTTCTAAAAGTGGGGTTTCTAGGATGAATGTATAAAAGTTTGGAGAATATTTGGATAGGGTTTTTTTTGGATAAAAATTGATTTATAGGTGTGAATAAGTGAGGGGGGGGGGGGGTGAGTGCACTTTTTATTATGGAGGAGGATTGACATTCTTGTAAATATAAAAATGTAAACACTATTGAGTGGTATACATTACATCATGCGACTCGAATAATTTTAAATTTTAGATAAAACTGAGTATATGGTATAAATATATCCATAAAAATGATTTTTTACTACTTTCTTGAGTATTTGACCCATTTAGTTAAAGTTTAACCACTAAGTTAACATGTTTTTACCTTAATCGCTGTAACTAATTTTAATTAATTTCACTAATATTTTTGGACAAATATTATGTTTAAATTATTAGAAATTATAAATAAGGATTAATAAAAATATGGAATAAATTTTTATAAATTAAAAACACATAATTAGCAGAAATTTATCTAAAAATAATCATACTGATGGGATGAAACAATGGGGTTTTTATGTGAAAATGCTCAAAAGTTTGAATTGTTTTTATATCCAATTTCAATGTGAAATTGATTATGCTGGCCTAAATTTTATTAATTTATGTAAAATTGATCTATGTTAAATTTTAATCCAATTTAAAATATATTTTAACTCTATAATTAAATTATATGAAAATGTAGTTTTTAATTAAAATTCAGTATTTTTCATTATTCATCAAAAAATGAAATTTCGTAGAAAAATACCCAAAAATAACCCAAAGTAAAATTTTAAATTAATATTTCATAAATGATGTTTATTTTTTCAAAAAATAAATATAAAATCGTCAAAAATTATATTTAAAATGGGTTCTCTATTAATAGGCGATAAAATTACCTTTCCGAATAACATATCCTTTATTCATAAAATTGGATTTATTCTTATCTTATTCATATAAAATATATTTTATGAGTGTCAAAAATATTTTATTAAATATATAATATTTAATTTTTAAAAAAACATTCAGCAAAAGTGGTTTGTTTAATTTATTGAGATAAAATGGTTTCTGTAAATTGAAAAATAGTTTTCTTAAAAACATAATTTCTTCATTCTCAAATAGTTCTTACTTTCATTTATAACTAATTTATAACCAAAGTATTAATTTTATATACTTTTTTAGATCATATTTCCACATTTTATATAATCTTATTTATAACTTCCATTCCAACAACTAGTTGGTAACTATAATAATAGTTTGATAATAATATTAATAGTTTATTATGTTTGGTAAAACATGGCCTTGCAGATAACACAAGCTATCAGAAGAACTTAGAATTATGTGTGACATAATCCCAACATAGTGTTGCATATACCTCATTCTAATCTAAGTTTTTAGTGTAAAAAAAGATTAACTTATTGTAGTGTAAAATGTAAGAATAACTTAGTTCTTTCATATAACACAAGCTATATTAATTGTGGAATGATATGAAAAATATCAAAAAAATTAAACTAATTTGACTTTTTTTACAAAATCTCAGGTTGTTACATTATACCCCCCTTAAAATAAAATTTTACCTGGAAATTTTCATTGGTTTTCAAGTGTTTAATACATAAAAGCTCATTTCTTAGAATCCAAAATTGTAAAAATGAATACTAAAACATCCTTTAATAATGGAAAATTGGAACCATAATGGTTACCCAAAGTAACTCATAACTAGGTATCCACATAGGAGAACATAATTCTCAAGTGAAAAATTAGACATGGAATAGAAATCTAACTATCAAGTTCTGATGGAGTGTGATAGAGAACATGGTTAGAAGAAAGTTAATTATCACAAAGACATAACCCAAAGAGGCTTGAAAAAGGTCATTGATATAATCAAAATGATTATATTGGGAAAAAACTTTATTTCAACACCCTTTTTCTAATGTTGAATAATTTTCACAAGAAAATCTACTTACTTAATTTAATTCTATTTAATAAGTATAATCTCACCCTTGTGTTGCACCTTCATGAATTTATACTTCATCCCTTATTCCATGAAACATAGTTGAATTTTTCATTCCTAAAGAATTATTAGATCATGAGATCCATAAATAGAATTATAGGTCATTCCATCAGAATTTATTTAACATCACAACAAAGTAGTTAGAAAATGTTATCCAATATTCATTAATTTTCATATAGAAATATAATAATTTAATCTCTATAACCTCATCCAAAGTATAGCATAAATCATTCCAAAAATGGTTAACCTTATAACCATTCTAAAAGATAAAAGTCCATAAATTTATAAATAAGATTGTAATGTCCTGGAACGACTGACCACTAAGACGATAGATGGACTAGTGTGTCAGATGGCCTCATGCGAGTCTCCCCATATGATAAAGGCTACCGACTATCTATGAGGGTATAAAGAGGTTATAATTGGGAGAATATACCCTTATTTAAGAGTATCATAGTGATATAATAGAGATGAATAAAAGATAATAAAAGATGTAGTAATTCAAGAAAGACAAAACAGAAGAAGAAGAAGAATAACCTGAATACAAATAAATATAAGCGATGGACAATACCAATATACAATAGATACATGCATGTCCTAATAATTATACATAAATATAAAAATATACATACAGAAGGAAATGAGATACAATACAATACATAAATAAAGAAAAAAAGAAAATCCCTAAGGGTGATCTCTACGAGCATCCTGAGCTTTAGCTCAGTACTATGCTCCTAACACCCAAGTATAAGAAAAAAAACATGTAAGAATCCATGGTCAGGAAAAGAAATGTTTAATCGGGCACCCTAGTGAAATGGAAGCCCGAGAAGGGTGTGATAAATAAATACCAGTGGGCTACCAACCACTGTGTCTACAACTAAACCCAATCCATGTATAAAGTAAAGTATTGTGAAATTAATAAACAGAATAATAATAAGTAGCATTGAATAAATAAATAAATACAAATCATTTTAGGTTTTTATAGGACACCTGTATGAATCTACCTACTTTAGAAAATCACTAGAATGATGATATGATCAATAATAATATGCATTGTGAGTGTTCCATCCTATCAACAATTGAATAATTGTGAGTGTTCCATTATGTAAAGACTTATAAGGGATGTGGCACCTCAATCCCAACATCCACTAGTATCACTAGTGTGAGACTCCATAACTCGACACCCAATGTAAGGGAGCTTGATTTATTCATTCTTAATAGATCACTTACCATCGTTCCCCAACCTATATTAAGGAATAATAAATTTATAACAATAATAGAATCCATGAGGTATTACCTCTCAGGATTTATATTTACTAAGCCCATAATAAATAAGGGCATTACATTTATTACAATTAAAGATAATCATGTACTTAATCCTGTAATAAAAAAAATGGTCTTTCCAACCTTTAAGATTAATTTTACTAAAACCATTCAATTAATTTAGGCAAATAACCCATTCAAGAGGCAAGACATTCAATATAAATAGGTCATATCATTTAAAAAAATTCAAGGAAGGCAATCCATCAAGACTCTATTCCATCTAAATCATGCCATTTACTTTAACAAAATATGAAAATTTAACTAAAAGGAGAAATAAGGCACTATGAATAGTTGGTAATTTACCCAATTGGGAAAATCTATTTATGAAGAAAGGCAAGCACTTAGGAGGTGCCTGGTGTCATTGGTCCCTTAGATAGGGGTGGACCATGCCATGCACTTACAAGGTGCAAGGTTCTATAAAATTTAATAAAGGAAAACTAAATTTGTGGTCATGTACTAAATATGATATATATCTTCATTAGATAAGTAATAGTAAAAACAAAATTCCATAAGGCCAAACATGATTTAAATCATTGAACATCACTTTTTAATTCTGAAGACAACGCACCTCATCCGAGGGGTTTTATTATAAAATCATGAAATTGTTTATAACAATTCATTTAACTCAAAAGAATAAAATTCCAGTATCGTAATTCTACTCACATTGAATAATAATTTTATAATAACTACCCAGCATATAAAAAAATATAAGGCTTAACATGGAACTTAGGAGGTGACAAGATCACTTGGTCAATTACTTACTTGGAAAATTCCATTTTAATTCAAGGATAAACACCTAAAAGGAATTACGAGAATTTAATAATCTAATTAAAAAGTTCTAAATTAATTTGACACACCCAAGGGTTATCCATGGTCAAGGTTGACATCCAAAAATTATATAACAAGCCTCAATGAGTATAATACGAGGTGTGTATACCAATTTAGATTGAAGAAAACGTTTTTAAAGTAACAAACTACAATGGTCGGTGTGAAGTACAATGAATATACTCATTAAATGATGTAAATTTAAGGAAAAATCCATATAGTTCCTACCTTATGATTAGGATGATTCAATCAACCAATATCAAGGTTTGATTCGGTCTGGTTTAGACGAAATAACTGAAATAGACATTTTCCCTAAAAATAGGGAAAATGAGATTACACTAAAACATTGCAGTAGATTGAAAGAGAAACTTAGAAATGATTTAAAAGGAATAATGATCTTAATAATACAGATCTATACTTATTTTCAATGTTTTATTCAGATTCCAGATGGAGGATACATAACAAATCCTAAATGAGAGAGGAAGAAGAACCCACAACGCACAGGAGGATACTCATGCGGCTGGAGGGAGAAGAAAGAAAGAAGAAAAAATATTTTAATATTTCATTAAGGTAAAAATGGTAATTTCACCCCAAAAACAAGGTCTTATAGTTTGGCTAAACCATTCACCAACCGTGTGGTACCCTCTATCCTAAAAACCCACCTTGCACGATTGTGCCACACGGTTTGAATAACCGTGCACCAACTGTACAATGAATAGTGCTTAGATACTGCCTAGTTGGAAATAACCATGTGTAAATGGAACATAGTATGATTAAATCATGCGAAACATGTGTAGGGAACATCTGCACCTCTAAAATAGGCCACATGGTTTGCTACTGGGGGTTGCATGGTTTTAGACAAACTTGGAACCATTTACAATGCACCCAACTTATGATATTCAGGGATCATAACTCCCAAAACACAATGAGATTCCAGGGGAACCCCTCAATTCTTTAACCAAGTCTAAAAACAACACTTTGAAGTGTTCGAACTCTTGGAATCATGTTTCAAATCTTGTTTCAGAGAACATACCATCCAGTAAATTCCAAAATTTAAATTCTATTGGATTTTCATATGAGCCAAAAACATGGGTCGTTACAATTTCCCCACCATAGAAATTATCAACCATAAGAAACCTTTAAGAACAAAAAATATCTCCAGATCTATAGGGTATTTAAGTATAGTTTAAATGTTCATGTTAAATTTCCAAAAACCCAACACACCTCTAAGAATTCACTTAAGCATACAACACTTCACCTGTCAAAACCTGAGCCAGAACTCATTTTTCGATTGAAAAACCTAAGAAGTGTTTACTAGAGCATGTTTAGTTAGATACATGATCACATCATCATCTATTTAAACATCAGACTGATGGTGTACTCCACTATCGCTCTTATCATTTAATGGCCTATTCTAAACCATGGTACCTCCACCATGAAAATTGCCTAAAAATCACTCCCTAAGCATTTTAACGATGCTCCTAGCATGTTTTCCTAAACTGGGTGTACCTGATTACTTCTGAGGTCATAACAAGGACCTCACTGAAATAAAATGTTCTAATCCTGATCGACCCAAATAAAAGTGGCTGCATGGGATTTCCTTTAAATACAATGCCGAACTACACATCATACACACATTAACTCAATGACATGATTAAAAATGTCTCCATTCGACCGTATACATTATACATGAAGAAGACGATTCAATCCACTTTGGCTGACTATTCTAAAAAATCGCCAGCTTATATAGCTGATGTAATTCAAATTGAACCACAAAACCTTATTCCAAGTAGTATTGTGTTTACTATGATAATATTTACTGAATCTTGAACCTGAATTTCAGTGATGTTCCTTAGTATAACAATCACTAGAATATTCAAACTATCACGCCTCAACACAAATAAGGGTGTTACCATGATCCAACCCATTGAAACTTGTCACCCCTTTAACATCACCTCCAATCCCAAAAAAAGTCATAGATAACCTCATATTTATTAAATCGTAGCCCAAGGAACTAACCCATGATTGTCCACACTCCACATTTTAAACCGAGATGTTGGTAAAAAGCCAAGACTTACACATTAGACCATTGAATAAGACTAGAGAAGCATCCACCTGGTAGTCAAGTCCAAGAAACTAATGGAGTCCATGAGTCTATCCAGAGAATAACTACATGATAACCTAGATATCACTTAGGACTAACTGTGCCTCAATAAAACCATGCGTCACTGAAACATAATTCCCACCGAGATTACTCAATAGAAAAAATAATTTTTAAAACATTAGAATGGCATATAACTGATGCTCTATTAGTGCATAAAGGAGGATGTCAATATATGATATATTCTCTTATGTTAATAAGAGTACACTAAGAGGATTAGAATATTTCCAAGAAGACCATTCGACCACTTTTGGTCATCTTCTTGAATGAATCATGGTTTCACCTGCTAACGCATCGTTAACCGATCCACGATGCCTTCACCACCTGAGACATTCCATCATCATTTAAAATTTACCACTGAAGTCTATCCAAGAACAAAGGTGTTCCTCAAGGGTTTTATACATAGCTAAACACATCAATGTCATGCTTCCGAGCAAGAACTGACACACAAAAACTAGAATCAACATGAAACTCCCCAACTTAGGAGTGACCTCATCACTGAAAGAAAAGAGATACACTACCTGCTCACAAGATCACTAGATAAAAACCACCTTAAATGAATGTGTGAAACTAATCTGAGTCACACCCAAATACGTCAACATATTTAGAAGGAATTCCAAAAACAATCTTACTGGCATGTTAACACACCCTATCCTCTTGGAACACCATCTCGAGTATTGTGACGGACTAGATTCCTTTAAATCCCAGACCACTATACTACAATGATTACCCGAGACTATACTCGATAGGCCAAAGATCAATGATTCCACCAAACATAATAGGTTTTTTACAAAATTTAGTAACTCGATGTGTGTCACATATATAAATACCCACTACCTTGAGATTTTGAAGAAAAATGACACATCATCAATACTATCCATAGGTTGTTCTCCCTATGCATTAAATTATCATATGGGTCATGTAGAAACCTGTCTTAATGGTACATTATACAAAACAACTATAAAATAGATTGAAAACCTTCTGGGTCTCCCAAGGAAAGAAGAACATGGTCCCATGACTTACTAAACGGTTGGCCATTCCCTAGGCATGTCTAACCTGTTGAAACCAAGCATTACTCGATGCCCACGCCCATAAAAAGGGTCAAGGATACCATGAACACCCATCCAAACAAGGGTGTCATTTAGCAGATAAGAGTCATACAGGGGACAATGATACTTGAGTTACACAAAATGATAAAAAAATCACAGAATTTTGCAAGGAATTTAATATCTAAGGGTGCTACCCACCTCAAACTATCCCGTTAAGAAAGAATAATCATAGGTCCCATTACTAGGTCAGGAAAAATTGATTTCACTAGCTCTACACCTATCACTAAATACATCACCTGAAGTGATAAGGACTATAGAAAATGACCACGTTTTCATTCCAAGGGAACTAAAATATATGTTTAAACTATCTATACTCGAGGGTATAAATAAAGAAGACCTATTAGGTTTCATTTTAAAGTCATTACATTAATTCTCTTTCAATATTTAAAAATTTAAATGATTTAAAACAGATCAAGTACTAATTATAAAACAAGACCACTTAGAAAAATATTTAACTAATGCCCAATGGCATATAAGGAAATTCTTATAAAACATCCTTTTTAAATATTAAACATTTATTAAAATTCCATCTTAATTAAGAAATTTATCATATAAATTCTCTTTTAAACATACTATATAGTAAAAGATAAGACAAACTACAAGGGTCCCATTAAATCGTCCCAAGTTTATCAGAATGAAACCCATTAGAATCCACTTAGCTATTAAAGTTGTAAATACCCATAGTGGGTTATCTCATAAGAAACATTCCACAACTAACCTACTTGGGTAAATTGTGTGTTTAAGAATTTAGCCAACATATTTGAGTTAAAAATTTGAATATATTTCACATTAACAACCATTTCAAAAATATAACATGGTTGTATATAAAGGTCTAGATATACGAGCTTCTATATACCAATCTATAAAGCGCCCATACACTTAACATGTTGGTATTTGGCCCCCATTGAATAAAATAATTCCACTTTAAAATTTGAATCTTAACAACTTTTACATTTGAGAAATGGTATATATGTGTATATAATTTCAAAGGTTGGTTCAAATACATAGATACCCTTCCTCAATTATAAGGCACCTATACACGTTACAACAGAAGACTAGATCCTATTACTCACAAACCATATATTTGGACCATTAAACCATTTATATATCAAAACAAAAATAGCATGTTATGCAATAAATATACATAGAAAATCATGGTATTTAGCATTGAAGAACAATACACATGACAGATAAGATAATTAATTAGGAATAAAGGCTTATAATTACCTAACATAACAACATATTAACATGATAATGTAAACAAAATCATGGAATAACACTCAAGGAACACAATACAAATCACAAGGAAAGATATAAATGCAACTACATGGCATAGAATATGCATGAAATGTGAATTTCTATGCGACTATAAGGTTTTATGTATTGCTCCATCCTTGATGTACCAGGCCATGGGAAAATAGCATAAATTCTATGAATCAATAAACAGTGGAAATAATACCATTCAATCAAGGTGAAATCAAAATCAACTCTAATAGTGAACAATATGAACATCAATCCCAGCCTTGGCTACTTAGACTTCTCCCCATGGGTGAGGTGATAATTCATAGACACGACTATTTACCATGCAGAAACACATTCATTGTCTCATTCTACCAGAACAAAATAGTAAGTAAAATGAAAAAAGAAAACACTATGATACCAATTTGTAGCATCATGACCCAACTAACCACTAAGAAGGTTGACAGAATGGTGGGTCACATGGCCTCAAGCACGTCTCCATATACATGAGAGGCTGCCGACTAGTAGAAAGTGTTTATAGTGATAGTGGGCAGATTATACCATCATATCAAAGTAGCACAACAGTATAATAGAGATGAATAACATACTATAGTGGAATTCATAATGAATGAAATACATAATAATAAAAGATGAATAATAAAATGAATACAACTAAATATAAGAGATGGAAAATTTCAATATACTATAGATTCATGCACATCCTAATGATGATACATAAATAGAACAATACAAAAAGAACATAACATGAGATAAAATCCGACACTTAAATAAATACAAGAAATAAAATCCCCAAGGGCGATCTCCACAAGCATCATGAGCTCTAGCTCAGTCCCCTACTCCTAACTCCTAGGTATAAGAAAACAACACAAGTAAGAATCCTTGGTTCTACAAACACAATGTCTACTTTGGTACCCCAAAACAATGGTTACCCAAGTAGGGTGTGAGATATAATTCCCAGTATGTTACCACCCATGGAGTCTACAAATAATTCTAGTTCATGCATAAAGTAAACCAGTGTGCATGTAATAAAAATAATAAAACTAAGAAAAGATAAATAAATAAATAAATACCAGTTAGATTAGTTTCCTATAAGACACCTGGATGACTACCTTCTTTGACACACAACCAGAATGATGATATGATCTGTAACAATATGTATATAGTAATAGTATATATATAGTATAATTATATATATTTCATCCACATATATGAACTAAGTGTGTGCTAACGCTAATGGCTATATACCTGGAATACTAATCTTTGGATAAACTGAGGCATGACTCAGTCATCAATAACTAGTCTAAATGAGCCTGTAAGATCTATTAATAGGGAACACACCCTAAATCTCATAACACATGGGAGAATTCACGATCTTCACTCGAGATGGTGAGTGAGCTGTCATGTAAATAGTAGAACAATAGTGAGTGATCCGTCATGTAAACACTCAAAAGGGGTGTGGATCCTCAATCCCAACATCTACTAGTATCACTAGTGTGAGACACCATGACTCAACAACCAATTTAAGGGAGTGTGATTCCGACATTCTCAATAGAACACTTACCATCGTTCCACAACCTATATCAAAGCATAATTAATTTATAATAATCAAACAATCCATGAGGCATTACCTATCAGGATTTACATTTACTAATACCATTATAAACAAGGATGTACCATTTATTACAATTCAAGGTAACCACGTATTTAAGCATGAAATAAATGGTGTGTCCTTGCCACCCTTTACAATTCATTTCACTAAAACTATTCAATTCATTTTGGAAAGAAATCTATTCAAGAGGCAAGAAGTTCAATATAAACTAGTCACATCATTTTAAAACATTCAAGGAAGACACTACACCATGAAATTTCAATCCATATAAAACATTCTATTTACTTTAACAAAACATGGAAATGCAACTAAATTGGGAAATAAGGAAATTATATGGAACTATAAACAATTGGGTATTTACCTAATTAGGCAAATCCATTTATGAAGCAAGACAAGCACTGATGAGGTTCTTGGGGTCATTGGTCCCTTATATAGAAGTGGGCCAAGCCATGAGCTTACAATGTGTAATGGTTCTATAACATTTAATAAAGGAAAAAACCATTTTAGGTCATGTCCTAAACAAGATATATATCACCATTTATAGAATGCATAGGAAAAACACAATTCCATAAGGCCAAACATGATTTAAATCACAAAACATCACTTTGTAATTTTGAAGACAATGAACCTCACCTGAGGGGTTCTATTATAAAATCATGACATTGTTTATAAACAATTAATTTATCACCAAAATCATCACATTCTAGTATCATAACTAAAATCTCATTAAAGAATCATTTTATAAAAACAACCCAATATGGGAAAAATAGAAGGATTAACATGAAACTTATGAGGTGACATGATCACTTCGTCAATTACTTACAAGGGAAATTCCAGTTTAATTAAAATAAAAACACTTAGAAGGAGTTATATGAATTTAATAATTTAATTCCAAAGGGATAAATAAAGAGATCACACCCAAGGGTTGTCTGTGATCAATGTTGACATCCTCAAATTACATAACAAGTATTAATGAGTATAATACAAGGTGTGTATACTAATTTAGTTTGAAGATAACATTTTGAAATCAATTCAGGAAAAAGGTTTTCATGTGGCACAATGTATCTACACATTAAATGATGAAAATTTAAGGAAAAATCCTAAGACCAACGACCTTATGATTATGATGCTTCACTCATCCAATATCATAGTCTAATTTGGTTTGATTTGATTGAAATTGATAAAACAGACATTTTATAAAAAAATAGGGAAAACAAACTCACACCAAAATAGCACAAAAAAGTGCAAGTGAAACATAGAAATGATTTAATAGGAATTGAGAGATTACCAATGAATATCCATAGAGATCGAAGACATAATATTTGGAGTATGAATGAAAGATATATATAAAAGACTAGGGAAGGGAGGAGGAAGAACACATAACACACAGGAGGAGGATCACATGGGATTTATAGTTTTATCATCCTATGAATTTTGAGGGTGATGTATACTATAAGTGGTATAAAAATCATGAAAGGAAATTTACTACATTTTTAAGAGCATCGAGACCCCTAAGCATCACCAGGTTTGATGGGATACCCTTATAATTGAAGGGGTTGCTCGCAGATGTTGGGATGTTATGATTGAAGCTAATAAGGACCATGAATTGAACTAGAAATTATTATAGTAGATATTATTTAAAAAATTAAATATTGATACCCCTTTTGGTGTGAAATATTGATAATTTATAAATCTTAGATATGAGGTTATGGCGATGATATAATATGATTTCATGTTTATTAATTCTCTCTATTTCTCCCTACTTTAGTGGAGAGTAGGTGTCAAAGGCTATATTATTTGAGATAGGGTTGAAAGAGACTTTATAGACTCAAATTATATAATTCAATCTCTCTCCAATCTCAAGATCAATTAATAAGTGAGTCTTGGATAATACTAGTTCTAAGGGAATCTAGGAAATAGTGGCTTACCTTTCAGTTAGATCACATGTGTAGGATCATCAAGTAGATATAAGTGGTGGTGGGAAGAGACTAGATGAGGTGGATCTGTATAGATAAATCAGTGTAACACCCTAATATTTTAAAATAATATCATTGTGTTTGATAGCATATACGACACACAATATTGAATATTAAGCGAACCTTGATAAACTATTAGAATACTATTATTTGATGTAATCATTATAATCTAGCCCTTATGTTGGAAGGAATGAACATTTCTAATAAAATTATGAAAATATGGATATAAGATTTATATAATTTATTTGTAAATAAGTACTTAAATCCTCAATAAAATCATTTTATGCTTCCAAAATACATTTTCTTCAAAAATGGAATTATTTTACATATATGTTTGGAAATTATAATTAATTTATAAAAGTTTTATAAATTTTATTTTATAAAAATAATATAATTTTTTAAATCATCACATAAAAATTATCTTAGGCTGAAATTTTGGGATTTTTTATGAAAAGAGTGACTTTCTAGTGAATAGTGAAAAATACCATTTGTTTTGTAAAAATGTCATTACTTTTTAAGAAATTAAGTAAATTAAAAGTACATTTATTATTTTAATTTTATATAAAATTAACAAAAATATTATTTATTAATATTTAAAATAATTAATTACATTTTAATGATATTTATACTCTATTTCACTCTAATTTTATTTTAGTCTTAAAAAAACATTTTTATGAAAAATGCTTTTAAGTTCATAATGTTCATCATTTTTAATTAATTAAAATTGACAATCGTAGGAAATATATAAATTAAATGTATAGATTATATATATAACAAAAATAATTTAAATCTATATAATGATGATCACTCGTTATATAGTTAATTCGAGATTATCTATTGCTTGAAAAATGCATTTGTTGAAAAACCGTTTTTCAGCATGATTTTAAAGTTTAATTTTAAATTAAGTTCTTCTAATTATGTGAATTGAATTTAGTAAAATAGATTTTTTTTGTAATTATTATAATTAATATTAGGTAATAATGTAAACATAATTTTTGGTCATAGTGAATAGTAAAAATAGTAAAACTCTGTTACCATGGTTAAAGGTAAAACAAGTTTATCGGGGGTTAAACTAAATAGATAAGGTCAATAATGAAATAAAAATTGTCTAATTTATATTTTATGGCCATATTTAGATCTCATATTTTCTAATTTCTATATATTTCCCATTTTGGAGCCATATGGCCATGATTATGACCCTTATAATAATTCAAGTCATGAAAAGAAAAAAAATGTAATTCTCTTACTTTTAAAAGCCCATAATTTTTCACATAGGGATAAAAACAAGCTAAGTTAGGTCATAAATATTCATGTTAAGGATAAATATTTTTTATTTATTTTGGTTGCTTATTTATAAGTTTTAGTGATGATATTATTACCTTAATTTCTAACGTAATGATAGCACAATAATTATTTAATTAAAGGGAAAATAAAATAAATGATTTTGAAAATATTAAAAGTATGATAATTTGAATTATTTTTGATGAAACAATAATTTTAAACATAAAAATTACTTATTATGGAATTTTTAAGTGATTATATTCAATTATTTTTCTATCTTGTTATTTTCAAATACAAATTAAATGATTAATTCCTAAATTGACATTAATAATTTTTTATAATAAATAATATTTTATTAGATAATTTAAATGTCCAAAAAATACATATTCTGAAAAGAGATTATTATTTGTTTTAAAATATCATATATAGTCCATTTATGTACCAAAATTACTTTTATCCTAATAATATAGACACATAAAGATTTAAAACTTTGTTATCGTTGTTAGTATTAAAACCAAGATTTTGCACGTGACATGTGCTTCTATTAAAATTAATTTTCCACACACATAATATTTTTATTTAATAAATTTTATTTAATATTAATAATTCTTGGATACAAATTATCTAAAAGGTATCATTTTATTTTAGTCTGAAAGGATAAATCACCTAGGTTAAGAAAACTAATTTCTATAGTGAAAAATAAAATGGAAAACGTAAACTTGATATGTATATAACATGTTTAAAAAATGTTAATTTTTTATTATTGTATTGGTTAGGATAAACTATAAATTACCTAAAATCAAATATTTATCAAATTTTTAAGCACTTGGGGTGATGGTGAATTCCCATTATAAAATAGTTGAGGTTATATATAAAAAATGCAACTCCTCCTTAATTAAAAAAGGGCACTCCATCCCCTCAGTTATTCAAACCTCTAAATCCATTTTTATTGACAAAAACTTAAAACATATCTCCCATAATACTTATAAACATTATAGAGATGTTTTTATTCTAAATATACCAACTATAGGGTCTTAAAAAGAGATCCAAAGGTGGTTTCTCAAAGAGAAGGTAATCATCTTAATGAAGCTCTTTATTTTTCATTTTTTACAACCTGAAATTATGTTTTAAAACTTAAAATATTATAACACAATTATATCACTTATACTGATATGTTATTATGTTTATGGAATAATATTTACCCACCTTTGTCTCCATCAAATGGGAAACAAATCCATCGCTCGTGTGTCTGGAAGACTACCACCTCACGAACCGATGTAATTTGTTTTCCATCACTGAATCACATGGATAGTAATAATGATAGAAATAATTAATATATATGATACATGAAAAATTATATTAATTATTTAAAATTAATATACCATCCAATTCCATACCCTTTCACCCATTATGGAAATGATATTATTATTTGTGCGTATTTACGACCTACTATCTCCATGAAGTGATGAAATTGATTTTCCATGTAAAAATTTCAATAATGAAAAAATGTATCTATTTATTAAATATCATATTTATAAAAATATTATAATTCTTGATATTATGGACCTATATCCTATGCATAAGAACCAAAACTTTTGCGACAAAACATGTACGAGAAAATAAAGAAATTAACCCCTAAAATAATGATAATAATGAAATATTATTAACGAATAGGTTGTAATATGTTATAAGAGGATCATATATGATATTATAAGTATAAATATGGTTATTCTATAAACTAGTAACTTTTTTAAAAACATTATAGAGTTAGTTAAGGTGTGTTTAAATAAAGCAAAGTATGTGGTATGATATGTTTTCTCAATTTCCTTTCATTGAAGAGTATTGTAATGTTATAAACCTAATTTATTTTATACAGTGTATGTAATGCCAATTTTACTTGTAATATCATGAATAATTCATAATTATTGGTATTTTATGTTTAATTTTTAACTATTTCATCCAATGGGTTTTGAATTTAAATTTACTATGTTTTAAATAATTTACTAACTCAATTTCTTTTCATTAAGTTATATTAAATTTTCATTGTCTTTGATATTATAAGATTATGTGTGTAATGAATTTTTATTATATTATTTTTTATTTAAAATTTTTTTCTATAGATTTAAATTTTATATACATAATATATTCATTGATTAATTTCATCTTAAACATTATTATCATTGTAAGGGTTTCTCGTATCAAATTGTCTTATTTGGGAAATATGTTTTTTATACACTTATATTATTTTATTATGTGTATCTAATTCCAATTTTTTATTATATATTATGAATATATTTATATTAATTTTATTTAATGTTTTATTTGAATTTATTTCTATCAGGGTAGTTATGAATCAAATGTTACCAAAGTGGTACATGTTAATTTAATGATCTCATTTTTATAGGGATTGTTTGTGCCTCAATTTCCATTAAAGAAAATTATTTGATAATTTTACAATAAAAACATTTCATTTTATTATCCTTTGGTTATTTATTAAATTTTAATGTAACGGTACCATTTTTTCTCTCCTTAGTAAGTAAAATTAGGGATAATGTTTTTTAAAAAAAATCATACCTCATTACTCTCTTCAGTTAGAAATAATTTTTCTTCCAAATCCATGTTTTATAAAACTATTTTCAAAAATGTCTTTAATATTATACTATGATTATTTAAATTAATTTTTACCATAATTGGTTTTTTTTTCAATTTTTTAAATAGGAACCTTCCTATCGTTTTCCAAATAATGTACGTTTTGACTTTCTTACAAATATGTGAAAGGAATATTTATTTTAACACTCTAATCTTGAAAAGAATTTACTTCCATTATAAACAATCATTCATTTGAATATTCCTTTAAAATATTAGAAATTGTTTTTCAATGAAAATATTTTTCCTAATATTATTGATTTTTTTTGTTTTAAATGTGATTTTCAACATGAAAAGATTATTTTCCTCAAGAATGTTTTTAATGATCTATTTCTTGTATTTATATTAATAAAGGAAAAAAAACTTTATTTTACTTATATTACACATGGGATAGGTTATTATGATACCATCAGTATTAGTTCTTAGGTCGGTTTTTATCAGTTTGACCAAGGATAGTATTGATATTCAATTTATTTATTAATTTTATAGTCATTAACTTTATCTTTAAACATTAACTTTCTCATGATCATTTCACATTAAATTTTCCTTAAATATATATATTCTTTATATTCTAAATATTATTATTGACTAAAATGTATACTAATTTTACATACACTATTTTATTAGAGAAGTTATTTAATTGACTATGGATTTTCTTTATAAATCCATATTGTTTTTTCAATAAGAATATTTATTGATAAGTTATATTATTTATAAATTAAATTTATAATTAAATATTTTAGGAATGTATTGGAAATGTAGGTGATGGGTGGTTCTTGAAATTATATATCCCCTCGATGCATTGGTATTTTCTTAAGATGAATCTTTTGGCTGACCTTATTTAAATGTTTTTTAGTATATAACTACCCATAAATTAAACTATCTCGACACAAGGTATTGATGGAATATATATCTTGATGTACAATATTAAAAATTTATTTCAATGATAATTTAGTTTTTATTATCCATAATATTAACATATTTATATTTTCCATGGATTTTATTCAAGATCATTTTATTATTGGTATATAATTATTTAATCTGTATTTATTCCTATCATATTATTCTTCATGCTCAAATTATTGATTAAATAGAGTGTGTTTTGGGTTATTTAAATTTCCATATTGATTATTAATAATAACATCATGATAGTAATGTTTTTGATTAAATAGAATGTGTTTTAAGGTATTTATCTTTATATATTGATTATTCCTTATTGATTCATGATAACTTATACTGTACATAACACTTAATAAGAATCTGAACTCACCCTTTATTTTGGTGACTTCTTTTCACGATATAAATAATGAATATTTGAATGAATTTAATGATAAATAATATTTATATTAATAATGATTTAATTTATGTTTTACAATTTAATGATAGACTCAATTATATATCTAGTTTTCCAAGACTGTTAATCTATAAAAACCTTTTAGATGTGATCTCTTATATATAAAAACAATGTAATACAGTTACCAATATTTATGTGATACTAGGGTCAGGCTATTTATAGTTGTTATCAGATCAATTTTATTATATACATTGGTAATTATATTTAGGAAAACATATCTTAGGTAACATAACCCTATGATAGAATTTTAGGACATATATATAAGAACATCCTAAAATTTTGGTAAGGATGAGGTTATGTGGTTTTTCCAATAAATACCATCCCAATCTGGATACTATAAGTAGATATGGTTCTAGAATAGTTTTACCTAGGTGTAATAACTCCAAAAATTGAATATTTGGATTTTAATCTATCATCATTTGATTTATAACAACAATCCTTACTACCAACCAAGTTTGAAACCCCTTGGTGATATGCTTTTTATAATTCAAATTTTCATTAAAACCCATTTTAAAAGTTTTCAAAATAATGATATCCCTAATAACACTATGTTTATGATTTATAAGATGATATTTTTAGATTTTTAGGTAACTTCATGGGTTAATAATTTTAAGGATGATTATATATTTATAGGTAAAAATATCACTTATGATGTTTTTTATTATTAAAGTACCTTGGAGACATTTGTTGAGTTTTAATAGATGTTTGAGGTATATGTAACCCTTATGTATAACTTGTGTTCCAGAGAGAATTCCATTTTTAGAATTATGATTTTATATTTTATGGAAATAGGTTTAATGTAATTGATAACCATTGGGGTTAATATGATCATTGATGTTAAGGTAATAATAGTCAATAATAGGTATTTGATTTCAAGAACAAAATAAGTCATATAGAAAACCCTTGTGGTTAAAAAGTGATTTGATGATTAATGTTATTTTTGAGGATGACCATTATATTTTTGGGAATTTTATAGGAATTATATTAATATGGTTTTATAAAAAGGACAACCCATATTTTGAGGGACAAACCATCACATCCGATAAGGTCACTGATCTTGAACCCATAACGAAAGGGTGACAAGGGTTCTGTGCCAACCACTAGCCAACGTGATGTAATGGTTAGTATGAAATTGGTTTTACTTAAAAAATTTGAATAATATATACCTATGGGATTAATTAAGTTTAATTTTAGGTGTAAATTTTTAGGTATTATAGATTAATTTATTATATTGGATGACCTTTTCTAATTATATTTATTTTACTAAAGATTGTAAGAATAACTTATTACCCTTTTGTGGATTACGTAATATGATATAAGTTTATTTTAATACTATTATAATAAAAAAAAATCACTTGGATATTTATTCTATGGATTTAGAGTTTAAGTGAAAATTATCCCAAGAATAACCAAAGGATAACATTGTTCTTATAGAAATAAAAATATATCAAGTAATTATATTTTATGGTTTTCTCTACCTTGAAGTTAGAGAAACCCTCAAATTTAGGAAAATGATATTGAAATGAAACTTTTATCCTATTACCTTCATATCTGATGAATTAATGGTCATTTAATTCATCATATATTTATGGTTTTTTGGTCACTGACATTCCCTTTATCATTCACTTTCTTATGATCAATGATCTCTATCATTATCTATAATTATATAAGGATTTTGTAACACCCCAAGTAATTATAGAATAATAATTTTCTAAATCTATTAATATTTATGAATTAGATATTAATTTTACTTTAAAGATGATTCTAGGTCTGATAGTGTACCCGACACAGAACAATGGGTTTCTTCAAAATCTCACATTTCACACCAGACCGAGTTATACTAGAAAACAATACATTATTAATATTATTATTTTAAATAGTATTTATCAGCTAGATTTTTTATTGACGGGAATGAAAAAAAATAAATATATTATATCTACACATGTTTATTATATATTTTTTACTTTCTTCCAAGAAAGTTTATTGGCTTAAAATAAGAAAAAATCCAATTTTAAACATAAAAGGATCTATTATTTTTAAAACGAAGTTTCACCACCTATTAATGGACAACCTTTTTAAAATATAATTTTTGAAAATTATATAAGTTATATTTGAAAAAAAATCTTCTTATTTGGAATAGAGACATGATAACTTAATTTTGTTGAATTTTTGTGTTATTCTGATAATATTATTTTTTTTATTGAATAGTGAAAAATATTGCATTTTAATTCAAAACTGCTTTTTCATATGATTTGTTTTTATAGTTAGGTTATCCTTTTAATTTGTTTCAAATTTTAATTAAATAATTTTTTTACAATTTAATATAATGTAGGAAATTTTATTTAATTTCAAATTAAAATTCGATATAAAAAATTTGTGAACTTCTGAATATTTTACTTTAAAAACCTTTTTCCTCAATCTATCAACAAGATTAATTTTTAAATTAATTTTAGCCACTTTTATTAATTAAATTTTCAAAAATGGAAATACATGGTTGTAATCATTATGAAAAATGTGATCTAATTGGATCAAAATAATTTTTTTTATGAATGGTAACTTTAGTATTTTATTTACCACAGTTAAAGGTAAATTGGGTAATTAAATGTAAAAATAATGTTATAATATAGAAAACTACCGTAAAACTTATTCTAATATTATTTTATGATTTATTATTGACCAATACAATCATTATCTAGAAATTGTGCCCTATGGAAGCCACTAGGGTGTGAAAATGACATTTATAACATTTTATTTAAAGTAAAGAGAAAGATGCCATAAACATGACTCTTATTACAAAAACAATTTTAATATGTAGATATATAAGTGATATATTTAACTGTAAATAGTACATTGAAAGATAAAATTATTACCTAAATCATGATAATTTATTTATAATTTTTAGATATTAAATAATTACATTTAATTATGACCCAATAATGATGTAGTAATAGATTCATTAAACAAAAATTCAAATAAATGATATTAATAATTTTAATATATATATAAATTGAAAAATATAATTCCCTCCATAAATTTTTTTAGATTAATAGGACATGTTATTGATGATTTAAACTTTTTTTTAAATTAATCAAGTTTTTATGATATTTTTAAAAAGTCAAGTAATGAATAGTGTTGAAATTGACATAATTCATATTTCAAAATATAAAATATGTAATGAAATGAATTAAAATTTATAAAATCAAAGATTCAGACAAATAGTTTTGGTTATCCTCCAATATTCATTAATAAATCATTAATTGTTCGTTTTACATGTTATGGTAACCATTTCAACTCTAAAAGTGTAAATTAACTAATAAAATGGTAAGAGTTAAAAGGGTTAAAACATAAAAGATAAGGATTAAAAAATGTCCAAAACATGTATAATTTTTATTGTATGAATGTATTTATACCCATACTCTTATTATGTTATAAATAAATCAACTTGGTCTAATTTTGAAAAGAAAATAAATTTATATTAATTTAATACTTTTAATAATTCAAAGAGTGCCCTCCCCTCTTCTATAAAAAGGAAATTTTCCACTCAATTCCATAAACTAATTTTTTTTTCAGCCAATATATACCCAAAAATATTCCATGATTTCCTCCCCACATTATATAGGATTTATTTTAGGCATAACACCCTAATTAGAGGTTTTAAGGTGTTAAGAAAGGTGATTATCTAAAGGAAAGGTAATGGTTTTATTTAATTGTTTCTATTTTATTTCTTATTCCTCTTTCTTTAAATATAATACAACTATGATGAAATAATAAATCTAGTATCCTCAATATACGTATATGTTATTATGTTTAAATCATCACCTAAATCCATCTCCAATTCTATTAGTTGGAAAAGTAATTAATCGTTTGTGCATACGTGTGAACTATCACCTCCATGAATCGATATAATTCATTTTTCATAACCATATCTCATGAATAGTTATAATGATGTAATTAATATTAATATGTGATATTAATGAAATAATAATTATTATAATATAATAATATATCAATTATGTTCTTACTTTCAATGCACATAAAAATCAAAATGTCATTCGTTCGTATGTGTGGACTATCTCCTCCATGAAGCGATGTGAATCATTTTTATTCACCACCTCAGTTATGTGATATATATAATTATATTTAAATCATTATTATGATTTTAATAATATTATAATTATTCTATAAAGATAAAATAATAATTACCTTATTACCATAATGATCAATGAAGAATGGAAACGTTTCTCTTGCGTGCACACGACCTCACATCTCCCTGACTATAACGTTGTTTATTTTTCATAACATAAATAAAGGGTTTGATGTAAAAGTATAATGGAATTATAAATTTTATTATTACGTAATTAATGTAATTATGGATATGATGGGCCTATTACCACATTGACAATTGACATCACACCAAGTTCATTTTTGACTCAATTACTGAATATCGATAGAACGTCTGATATGAAATTAAATAATTATGTAATTTTTATAATATGCTAATAAGTGATATAAAAGGAATAATAAAATTGAAATTTTATCTCAAGAAAGTATAAATTAACCTAAGTTTATTATTCCAGAATATAAATATTGTATGTGATGATTCAGACTCATGGAAGGGGATTTCGTCTAAATCTCATTTCATTGAGGCATATTTTGATAATATACACCACCTTATTTTATACGGTGTATAGTCAACCACTATTAATTTTACTTTTATTAATTTTTTATAAAAGGAACATTTTTTATGAATATTTTTAATAAATTAAAAAAGGAATGTTATTTTTTAACATATACGATGACAATGACTTTTCCGACGCTATGGCCATTATTTGATATTTGGATTCCTCTACAAGATGTAATATTTTTAAAAGAAAAGTAAATACCCTATTCCCTTTTCAGGTATTTTGATATTTAAAATGGGTTTAAGAATAGATTTACTATATCAATATCTTGAAATTATTTCTTTTTAATGAAATGTGGAAATGTTATTTTTCTTTTATGCATGATTTATGAGTTGTGCTTATATCTTGGTTCTTGGGAATTGATTATGTATACTGGTGGTTCTGTGATAAACCAAGGGTAGGTGAGCAAGTTATATCTCTCCAATGCATTGGGTAATTATATGGAGTTAAATAACAAGGTTTATTATAATAGGGTTAGGTAATATACTATGATGGGTATTCTAAATGTAACCATGAAGGTTACTCCCTATGTAGCTATGAAAGATAAAATATAAGTTTGATATGGATTCCACAAGTTAACATTATTATTTATGATTTCTAAGTAGTTTTTCATGAATCTTATTATTTCTTGAGGTATTATAATGAAATTATGTTTTATGGGTGAAAATTAATATTTTTGTGAAATTTTTTTCATGAGTTTAAAATATTAATGGACTAAAGATTTTCTTCCTTATTTTATATCCCTTACTATGATTTTCATTCTCATCCAATGTTCTTGAATTTTTTTCTAAAGGGTATAAGGATCGGTAAGAGAAAGGAATAATTCATGTTGAATTAATATTATTAACAAGAAAAATAAATCATGTTCAAAGAGTTTTATTTTTTCAAAAAACGGACCGTGAGTAGAAGTATCTACTTTGTAATATTTAGGTTGTTATGTAATAGTTATAGCCTAATTCTATAAAACAGTAAACCTAAAATGATCCTCAATGTGAATTCTTGATTTGACTCAAGATTATGTAATATTTAAGGATGTGGGATTATAGTATTCTTACATGACCATATTTTTAATTCCCATCAATTTTATTCTACTTAGAAACCTAGTTATGTGTTATTTTATATGACCATTATATTTCTATTTACCTATGTTAAGAATAAATTTAATTAATATATTTTATGAAGTGACTTTTCAACAAAGGAATTTTCAAATATCAAACCATTTATTTTTCAGTGAAACTTAAAATTGTGAGGCTAAAATTTATTTCAGTTGGGGAGAACGTAACACCATATGATTTTAAATTAATAACACCGTGTTTGATAGGGTATACAACACACAACATAGTATTAAGTGAACAATGATACACTATTAAAATATTATTATGTAAAATAACCATTATAACCTAGAAATTTTGTTGGTAGTAATTATCATTTACAATAAAATTAGGAAATTATGTATAAAGGTTTTATATAATTTATTTGTCAACAAGTACATAAATCCATAATAAAATTATTTCATTCTTTAAAAATACTTTCTCTTTAAATTTTTTTTTTGCATTTTTTTTGGGATTTATAATTAATTTATATAATTTTTAGAAATTTTATCATATAAAAATAATATAATTTTTGAAATCATCATATAAAAATTATCTTAGGTTTAAATGTTTTGATTTTTTTAAAAATAGTGATTTTTTATAAAAATATTGATTTTTAGTGAATAGTGAAAAATACAACTTTTTGTAAAGTTGTCATTTATTTTCAATAAATTAAGTAATTAAAAAGTCCCATTATGATTTGAGTTTCATTTAAAAGTAACAAAGGTTTTATTTAGTTAGATTTAAAATAATTAATTACATTTTAATGATCTTCATACCTGATTTTGGTCTAAGTTTATTTTAGGATTTAAAACACATTCTTTGAAAAATATTTTATAATGTTCTTCCATTTTATTTAATTAAAAAAACATTAATAAGAATATATTTAAATGAATTTTATGGTTTATATATATAACTATATAAATTTCAATCCATATAATGGTGATCACAGGTCATATAGTTAAATTAAGACCATCATATGCTTGAAAAATCCATTTCATGAAAAACGGTTTTTCAACTCGGTTTTCATGTTAAATTTTAAAATAAATTATAAGCATTATGTGAATTTAAATTGGTAAAAGAGATAAAATATTTAAAATAATCAAAATTAATATTTTTTAACAAGGCAAACATTATTTTTGTTCATAATAAATAGAAAAAAAGAATTTTTTATTTCTATATTTTAAGGTAAAACAGGTTTACCAAAGGTCAAATAAATGTGATAAGGGCTATAATGACATAAAAAATAGTCTAATTTCTATTGGATGGAAATATTTCGACCACATATAATCTAATTTCCATAAATGTCCTATTTTGGATTCATTTGGTAATGATTATGACCCTTATAATTATTTAATTAATGAAATGACTAAATGTCATTATCTTACTTTTTAAAAACTCTTATATGTTCACATAGGGATAAAAAGGATGTATTGTCGGTTATAAATATTAATTTGGAGTGTTTATAACTTTAATTTACAATGGTAATTTATTAATGTTTTTTTGTATTGTTATAATTACCTTCAATTCTCACGTAACATCAATGCAATAATTATTTAATTAAAAGGAAAACAAAATAAATACTTTTAAAAATATTAATATTAATATAATTTGAATGAGTTTTAGTGTCCTAATAATTTTATAGACAAAAATTAATTATTAGGGATATTTTAATGGATTATTTTCAACTATTTTTTTATGATGTTATTTTCAAATACAAAGTAAATGAAGAATTCCAAAAATGACATTAATGATATTTTATGTATAATAATAATTTATTAAATGAATTAAAATTCCTCAAAACACTATATTATTACAATTAATTATTATTTGTATAAAAATATCATATATGTCCCATTTATGGACCAATTTTCCTTTTATAGTAACAATTTAATACCCTAAATATTAAGAACTTTGTTGTCGCAGTTATTGTTAAAACTACGATTTTTCACGTTATATGCGCTTGTGCTAAAATTAATTTTCCAGACACATAAAATTTTATTATAATGAATTTTATTTCAAATTTATAATAATTGGGTCCAAATTATCAAATAATTTTCCTTATATTTTATGATTAAAGGACAAGCTATTACCATAGTTAAAATAAAATGGTAAAAGTAAGTAAACTTAGAGGCTAAGGGAATAATATGTTTATAAAAATGTTACTTATTTTTTTGGTAGAGGGTATTTTGAACATAAATTCCTTAATATCCATTATTTACCAATTTTTTAGGCACTTTTGGTGAGGGTGACATCCCATTATTGAATAGTTTTCGGTATTTACAAAAATGTCACTCCTCCTCAATTATAAAAGCGAACCCCCTCTCCCCACTTATTCAAAAATTTAAAGCCATTTAGATTAAAAAAACATAAAAAATATCCTCTAAAAAATCCTAAAACACATTATAGATGTTATGGTCTTCCAAAAAGACTAATCCTAGGGTCCTTAAGAAGAGATCAAAAGGAGGGTTCTCTATAAGAAGTTAATCAGCTTAACAAAGATCTTTCTTTTTCTTTATTCTTTTACAAAAATAAATTATGTATTAATATTTGAAATATGATAAAAAATTATATCCCATATATTTAGATGTTATTATTATGATAAAATAATATTTATCCATCTTTTCTCCATTAAATGGGACACAAATCCATCTCTCATGTGTATGACAGACTACCTTGTCCCGGACCAATGTAATTTGTTACCATCACCAACTCATATGGATAGGAATAATTATAGAAATAAATAATATATATGATACATATAACATTATATTAATTCATTAAAATTAATATACCACCCACTTGCTAACGGTTTCACCCATTAAAGGAATGATATTGTCGCTATTGTGTACTTACGACCTACCATCTCCACGAAGTAGTGAAATTAATTTTCCATGTAAAAATTAAATAATGGTTATAAAAATATATATAATAATTAAATATGATATTTATAACAAGATTATCATTATTTAGTTTATTTATTTATATCATATTCACAATAATTGGAAATTCTATGATAAGACATGCTTTAGAAATCAAGGAAATTAACACCCGAAACATAGGTAATAATAAAATATTTTTATTGAATGGATGGTAATATTTCATAATATGATCATATATGTTTTTATAAAGATGAATATAGTTATGGTTAAAATTAATAACCAGATTAAAACCATTATACATGAGGTTAAATCGCACTCAAATAAAGGGAAGCATGAGGTAGGTATTTTGTATCAATTTTTTCATTGAGGCATATTGTAATATTATGCACCAAATCTATTTTATATGGCATATGTACTGAACATTTAAAATGTAATATCTTGAATAATTGATACTTCATAATATTTTAATATTTAATTTTATTTATTTCATCCAAGTGTATTTGAATTGAAAGTTTCCAAGTGGTATTTAATTTCATAACTCAATTTCTTTTGATTGGGTTATATTTGTAACACCCCAGGTTTTTTAAAATAAATTGAAATGCAGGAAACATTGTTTTAAGTATTTATTTATAACTATCCTTTAAACATAATTTTTCTGCTTCTATGTTTTGAATTTCGAAAAATGTTCATCTATAATTATGATCAGTAAGTTATTTGGAGTTTGATAAAACCAACTTGTTTTTTTGGTGAATAGTAACATACCCCTATGAATATTAATATGAATAGTAATATGTCCCTTATAAATAGTAAATAAAATTATTATTTTATTTTATTAAGGTTATAAGACAATGATATGTTGATTAATATTTCATGATGTTAAAAAAGAGTTATAGATTCAAAATTGTTATTTTTGATTAAATTATGATTTCATTTAAAAATAAATTAATAGTTTTTAGAAAATTGTTTTCAAAAATGGAGTTCTTTTTTGAATTATACACATCAAAAAATGTTTAGGGTGAATTTGTTAGATTTTTGTGAAATCCTTGAATTTTTAATGAATAGTGAAATAAAGTAAAATACTGTATATTAAAATTATCTGTTAAATACACTATTTATGACATCATAACTGAGGTAATCCCACTTGATTCTAACTCATATGATCTATTTACTATTTTATCACCAAAATGATGACTATTCATAGTTATAGATAAAAATATTAAAATAATTATTAAAATAATATAAAATGTCTCATATCCTCTATTATTAATTCCACCCTCATTTCCCTCTTGCTATCACACATCTCAAGAATTGAGCATTGTCTAATTATATCGAAATTAACTTCCATGGATCTTTCCCATGTACCGGGCCTTCTGGTCTCATCAAAAGGCCAAAAACAAAGGCCTTAAGGAGGATCTCAAGGAGAATAGATTAAGAGGTAAGAATCCCCTTCCTTTTTCATGTGTTTTCTTTCCAATTCCATTCTTTTCTTATAATCTCCTTCATTCCCATAATCCAAGAAGTATGAACTTTTCAGAATATTATATATTTTTTATGTTATCATTTTCATGTAAATTATTCATCATATTTATTCCTCTCCTCTCCCTCTTATTCTAAAAATAAAAACATTGTCCGCGATGTATTGATTTACCAAAATCGTGGACGATGTATTTTTAATTTTCATTACTTCCTCAAAATATGTTCATAAATCCATTTTAATGGTTGAAAAATAATGTATAGTGTACGATGTAATAAATTTTATGTTCTATAATGAACTTTTATGCATGAAATTTAATTATCTAATGAAATAAGTTCCTGATTATCCAGGAACCGCAAAAAATGATCTACTCAAATATCATTAATGTTTTATCTAATGATAAATCATCATATATGATAAAAATTGATTTATGGAATAATTATATATTACAGAAACATATTAATACCATTTCATTCCACTTATAGAATTTCATTTCTATATGAAAAGAGAATTAAAAACAAACTTGCCATGGAAATCATATAAACAACACACCCAAAACAATGGAAGAAACAAAATAATAACAATTAAAGGGTGAAATGATGTTATGAAATGATAATATAAGGTATTATAAACATGAATATGTTTTTTTAGGATATTAATAACACAATTTTAACCATTATACAAGAGGTTTAATGATGTTTGAAGTAAGAAAAACCCGAGGTTAGAGAATTCTTAACCCGATTTCCATTCGTTGGGTTAACATTCTACTTCATTATTTATGTGGTATTATAATTTTTTATCAGATTAATTTTTCTTATATTATGTTTATTTATGGGTATTTGTAGTCTATATACATATTCCCACCACTCTATTAAGTCTCACTTCAATTATATGATAGTTATAAGGGGATTTTCTTTTAAAAACATCTTTTAAAAATTCTATTTTACGAAATTCAAAAGAAATGTTTTTATGAAATTATTCATGTTTTATGATTGTGTTTTGGTTCTTAGGAATTTTTTATGATAATTTTTGTGACCTATATATCCCTATAAATCATTGGTTATGTGTATATTGGAGGTCGGACGTATGGTTTCTCCACGTGTAACTGCGATGGTTACACAATATGGTAGTCATGAGGGTTACATTGTAAGGTAGCCATGAGGGTTACAAATTATATGGTACCTAAGAGGGTTAAAATATTATGTAATTAATTCCCCCAGATAACTTTATGGTTCTATTAGTGTTCTATAAGTTTTTTTTTGTAAATCTCAAGTTTCTCAAAGTATGTTTATATGGGCGATAGGTATTTTTTTTAAAATGATTTCATACATTACAATTTTTCATAGAATAATGTATTATTTCCTTATTTTTATATCCCTTAGTAAGTTTTCTCTGCTCATACCATGTTTTTAAATGATTTTCACAGTTTATAAGGATGTGTAAGACAAATAATGAACCAAAGTTAAATGTTAAGAAGTTTTTTCAAAGAAAACATGTTTTTTAAAAAAGTTTTATATTTTGGAAGAAATGGATACTATTTCTGTGCTATATTCTCTCTATTAATGAGGAATGTTATGTATGTTTTATATCCCAATTATCTAAAACAATAAACTTTAAAAGATCCTCAATATTAAAGGAAGTGATTTATTAACTAAAATTCATGTTTATATAATGCAATAAGGTAGAGACCTTATAGTTGGTATCAAAGGATGGTTTAGATAACTTTAGGGGTTAGGATGATGTTAATAGAATACCATAAATGATTTTTTACTTTATGGTTAATTTGAAATGATATATCATTTAAATATTACCATGTTTCTTTGAATAAGATATGTTTGTTCTGAATGGTTTTCCATAGATGAAATAGGGAAGCTGAAGAGGAGAGACACTGATAGAATGATTTTCTTCCGAATCTGCAGCCCAGAATGGTAGGGATTGGAACCGAGAAGTTTCTGATAGTAATGGATTAGATAAATCTAGAAATATATTCTAGTGGAATCCATTTAAGAGAATAAAATGAGGTACCACAATGGAGCATGACGATATTGGAATATTTTATGAGAGAACACCCTCATGCATTTAGTAGATCTTCAAACTCGATAGCCGCTGAAGGATGGATTAAATCCCTTGGAAAGATATTTAATGTTATGGGATGTTAAGATAAAAAAAATTTATGTCTTGAAATTTATTTTTTTGAAGGATAAGCTGATCAGTGGTGTTCAATGGTAAAATATATCAGGGATAGAGAGGAGAATGATGCCTTAGAATGGGATGAATTTAAAAGTATTTTCCTTGAAAAATATTTTCCTAAGATGGTGAGACATTAGATAGAGAATAAATTAATCTAATAAAGAAAAAAGAGAAAGATTAATTGGATTTGTATGAAGTATACTTCACCCAACTGGTGTAGTATTCTCTAAATATTATTCTGGATCTTGATAGAAAAATCAACTGCTTTTACTCATGATTAAAGCTAAGGTATTGAAGGACATTGGCCTTCTCCAAATTAAAAAGTTATAATAAACTTGTTTGATGTGCCGAGAGGGTAGATATAGAGTTTTTTTAATGATCATGTGCACTTTGAGAAGAAGGAGAAGAATAAAACCAGATGGAAAGTGATGGGTAATAATCAACCAAAGAAATCTGATGGTAAGAAATTCCAATTTCAAGTTTGTGAAAAGTGTAGAAAAAATCACCATGGGGAACAACTTACCAAAAGTGTGAAGTGTTTTTCATGTGGTAAGTTTGTAAATATGGCCCAATATTTTAATTAAAATGATCCTAATAATAATCCTGAGAAGGCAACTATTATGTGTTTTAAATGTGGAGAGATGGGTCATTATGAAAATACCTGCCCAAAGAGAGATCCGAATGATGCAATGAATCCAGACTATAAGAAGAAATGTGTAGTGAGATCCTTTGTGACTACGTGAGTAGACGTCAAGCCATCTAATGAAGTTGTTTCAGGTACCTTATTTGTCTACTCAGATTTCACTAAAGTTTTGTTTGATATGGGATCTACACATTCTTTTAGTTCAGAGGAATTTTCTGGTAAATTGGAAATATCACCTCAACAAATGAGAATAGAACTTATTGTTAAAACACTAGAGGGAAATATTACAGAAATGTGGAACTATAAGAATCTATATATTGTGGTCTATGGAAAGACTTTACCTACAAACCTTGTTTTTTCCCTAAGTATAGTTTCATGTCATTCTAGGAATGGATTAGATTTCTGTTTATCATGCTAAGAATTATTGTAGAGCTAAAGAAGTTGTTTTTCAGAAATATTTTTAGTTTGTATACAAGAAAAAACCCATAGAATTGATAAAATATCAGGAAGATGAGAAATTATTGAAATATAGAAATGAAAGTTATCTTGATCATATTGAAAAAAACTAGGGAACTCTTTAGATTAATTATGTTCCATTGGTAAATGAATTCTTTGATGTTTTTCTATAAGAGTTACCTAGTTTTATACCTAATAAGAAAGTTGAATTGACGATTGACTTAGTTCCTAATGCTAATATAATTTCAAAACCCCTATATATAATGTCTCAAATGGAACTTATTGAATTGAAAAATTAGTTATAAGAGTTTCTTGATAAATTATTCATTCATCCTAGCACTTCACTATAGGGCACTCTGGTTTTATTAATTAAAAAGTAAGATGGTTCCGTGAGACTTTTCATTGATTATGGATCCTTGAATAACATCACTTTCAAAAACAAGTATTATTTTCCACATATTGATGACTTTTTTGATCAGCTCTAACAAGCTTAATACTTTTCCAAGATTAATTTGAGATCCGAATACCATCATTTGAAGGTGAAGGAGGATGACATCCTGAAAACAGTTTTTCATACTAGATATAAGAATTATGAATTTTTTGTTAAGTAATTTGGGTAAACTAATGCACATGTTGTATTCATGGATCTTATGAATATAATATCTCATGAGTTCTTGGATAAATTTTTGGTTGTGTTTATTAATGACATTTTGGTATTTTCTAACAACAAATAGAAGCATGAAAAACTCTTAGGGTTGTTTTAAAAACCTTAAAATAAAATAAACTGTATTGAAAATTTAGCAAGTGTGATTTTTGGTTGAAACATATTTCTTTTCATGGGAACACTCTTAATAAGGATGGAAAAATAGTTGATCCTACAAAAAAGTGGTTGATGAATGGAAAATACCAATAAATGTTATAGAGATTTGTAGTTTTGTTGGATTAGCATGTTATTATTAATGGTTTTTTAAACAATTTTCAAAGTTATCTAGCCCGCTAAATAAGTTAATATGAAAAGGGGTTAAATTTATTGGGACAGAATAATGTGATGCTTTTTTTGAGGAACTAAAGAAGAGATTGGTTATTGCTCCAGTTTTGGACTTGCCTTCACAAAATGGTGAGTTTTTAATCTACAGTGATGCTTCATTGAAGGGAATTGGATTCATTTTGATACAGAATGATCAGGTAATTTATTATGTTTCAAGAAAACTAAAACCTCATTAGGTAAATTATCCCACAACTGATTTAGAATTGGATGTTTTGGTTTTTGATTTGAAAATTTAGAGCCACCATTTATACGAAGCCATATGTCAAATATATACTAACCCTAAAAGTCTAAAGTATATATTCAATCAGAATTAATTAAACAAGAGGTAGATAAGATGTCTTTAATTAATAAAAAATTATTATTTCATGATCAATTTCCATGTTGGAAAAGCAAACAAAAGTGGAAGATGCCTTGAGTCGAAAAAAATCATGCATCATTAACTATGTCACGCTTAGAAAATGTTCCATTGATTAATGATTTGATGAATTTTAGATAAGAAGTTATGGGTGTAGAAAATACCTCTATTTTGTTTTAGGTTTCAGTGGAGTCATCATTATCAGACATAATTAAACAAATACATAAGGAAGACTATGATCTATAGAAAAAGGTATAATTTGTTAAAATGGGTAAGTTTCTAAAATTTTACCTTGATATAGATTGTGTTTTAAGATTTGCTAAAATGTTGTGTGTGCCTTTTTATTCCTAGTTGAAGAACGATTTGTTGTGTGAAGCTCATAGTTCTCTATTTTCAGTTCATCCTCGCAGTACTAAGCTGTATGGAGACCTTAGGAAGTATTATTGGTGGGATGGAATGAAAAGTGATATTGTACATTTTACCATGAAATGTTTGACATGTTAATAAGTTAAAAAAGAGCAGCAGTTACTGAAGGGGATGATTCAGCCTTTTCCAATGCCAAAGTGGAAATGGGAGAATGTATCCAAGGACTTTGTGGTAGGACTCCCTATGACTTTTCAAGGTTACAATGTGTTTTGTGTTATTGTTGATTGGATGAAAAAATCTGCACATTTTCTTTCTATTCGAGATTCAATGTATTTGGATCAAATTTCAAGAATGTACCTCAAATAGATTTTTAGGTTACATGGAGTTCCTCCTTTCATTGTATCTTACTAGGATCTGAAGTTCACTTATAAATTTTGGAAGGGCCTTCAGAAGTTGTTGGGCATAAAATTAAGTTTCACTACAACTTTTCATCCTCAATATGATGGGAAGTCAAAAATAAATGATTCAAACTTTGGAAGATATGATTTGCGCTTGTTCAATGGACTACCAAGAAATTTCATATCATCATATTTTTTTATTTGAGTTCTCTTATAATAATAGTTTTCATTCTAGTATACAGATGGTACCTTTTGAGACATTTTATGACAAGCAGTGTCGAAGTCCATATTTTTGGGATGAATTCGGGGAAAGGAAGTTGATGGGATGAAAGTTAGTAGAGGAAGAGGCTGAGAAAGTGACAATGATCTTGCAACACTTGAGGATAACTTAGAGCAGGCAGAAAATTAATCTATAAAAGGAGGAAAGACTTTTCTTTTGAGGTAGGTGATCATGTTTTTCTTAGAATATCACTATGGAAAAGTGTTATGCATTTTGGTAAGAAAGGAAAGCTAAGTCCATGGTTCATTTCACCTTATGAAATTTTGGAAAAAGTTGGACCAATTTATTACCGAGTATCTTTTCCTCTGATTTTATCTCAGGTACAAAATGTTTTTTTTATGTTTTGATATTGAGAATGTATGTGCTAGATTAATCTGATTTTTTGAGAACAAAGGCGGTTTAGCTGGAAGAGAACCTTTATTATAAAGAGAAACCAATTCAAATTCTTGACTATATGTAACAAGTATTTTGTAATAAAGCAATCCACAAGGTAAAATTTTTATTGAAAAACCACATGGTTGAAGAAGAAACATGGGAGTATAAAAATGCAATGAGGGAAAGGTACCCTCACTAGTTTAATAAGTAAATAAAAATTGTGAGGATGCAATTTCTGGAAGGTGGGGATAATGTAAGACCCAAAGTTTTTAAATATAAATTAAAATGAAAGAAACTTTGTTTTATTTAAATATTTATAACTGTCTTTTAATCATATTTTTCGTACTTCTATGTTTTGAATTTTGAAAAACGATCATCTAAAATTGTGATTAGTAAGATATTTGGAGTCTAATAGAACCAACTTGTTTTTTGGGGAATATTAACATACTCTTATGGAAAGTAATATGAATAGTAATAAGACCCTTATGAATAGTAAATCAAATTTTTATTTTATTTTCCTAAGATTATAATATAATGAGATGTTGATTAATTTTTCAAGGTGCTAAAAAAAGATTTATAGATTTAAAATTGTTATTTTTGAATAAATTATGATTTTATTTAAAAAATAAATTAATAATATTTAGAAAATTATTTTCACATAATGGAGTTCATTTTTGAATTGTAAATGTCAAAACAAATTTAGGGTGAATGTAACATCCTAGGTAAAAAAAATATGCCATTTTCATATTTATTAAAATTTGTGAATAAAATGTTAATATTACTTTAAAGTGAATGCTATGTTCGATGGCATACCCAATACACAACAACGAGTTTCTTTAAAATCTTACGTTGCACAGTAATAATATAATAATATTATTTTAAATGGTAGTTAACGCATAGCTGTTATAATGGTGGGAATGATTATAACTAACTACAAAATTATTATATATGTTTGTTAAATATTTTAACAATTACCCAATAAATGATAGAGGCTTAAAATGTGAATGAATCCAATTTTAAGCATAAATATTCTAATATTTTTTAAAAGGTCGATTAACCGCCTTTTAATGGAGAACCCTTTTTAAATACACTTTTTAAAAATTTTATATGTTATATTTGAAAAAATTAAATCCTTCTTTATAATCGGGACATAAAAATTTACTTTGGGTAAATTTTTGTTATTTTTCCGATAAAGTTCATTTTTTAATGAATAGCAAAAAATACTGCATTTTACTTCAAAACTAATTTTTCATCTAATTTAATTATATATTTAGATTTTCCATTTAATTTGTTTTAAAGTATAATTGAATTATGTATTTATCACTTAATTCAATTTTGTTCATTTTAAGTAATTTCACCTTTCAATTGGATGTAAAAACAAGTTAATCTTTTGAAAATTTTTAATTCTTAAAAAAAACCCGTCTTTGGTTTTGACAACGAGAATTATTTTTAAATTAATTACTGAAATTTATGTTTTTGGAAATTGGTAAAATTTATTCCATTTTTGGAATCATAATGTAAAAATTATGTAGTTGAGACTCTTTTGTTTTTGGACATTATGAATAGTAACGACGACAATTATCTTTAATTATCATGATTAATTAGTAATCGGGTAGTTAAGGATAATAAAATAAAATCATAATAATTTAAAATGACTTCAAAATGTATTCAAATCCTTTTTTTGTGTCATGGGTGACCATGGGATGCCTTATGCCAACTTAGGGACCCCATGGAATCACTTTTGTGTGATAGTGACCTTTTATCATATTATTTTTTAAAGAAAGGAAAATATAACCAAACTATGTAACACCTAAGTAAAACAATTTCAATTTTGATTAAATAAATGATCTTTTATACTATAAATATTAATTGGAAAGCTAAAATTATTTCCCACATCATGGTATTTTTTTTATAATTTTTCGACAGTAAATAAATAAATTTATTTATGACACCATGATGATGCAGTGATTACCTCATTAATGAATGATTTAAATAAAATGAAAAGATAAGGTAAAATATAAAACATACACTTGTATAAAACCTATTTTATGGGTTTATTTCGAACCCTTATCACCTTATCCTTAAAATATATCATTTTGGGACCTTTAAAATCCGAAAATCATTTTATAATAAAGTAACATTTCAAGACATTCCAAAAGTGACCCTCCTCCCTCTTAAAAGAGCCCCCCACCTCTACCACCTTACACACACATCTCAAGACCTTGTATTGTCCAACCTATTCTCATATTATCTATCAAAATCCCTCTCTCAAACCTAGAAGCCTCAATTTTGGCAGAAGTCTTTCCAAGGAAGCCTTTGGATCAAATCAAAAATAGTTACCCCAATTTAGAGGTAAAGTCTTCTCTCGAGTTTATTTATTTTATTTTCCTTATACACTCACCAGTATCTTATTATTATTTGATCCCATAATAACACCAGTATTATAAATATACTAGGATGTTTTTATGATAAATATTCTACCAACACTTTCACACACCTCCGTCTAATGGTTAAAGAACATATTGTTTCCGTGGATGGAGAATTACTGCCTCACAAAATGATGATTGTTTAATATTCTCCTACCACCTCTAATGTTGGAAATTATGATGGAACTATATTTATATATGATATATATTATATTTATGTCCTCTATATGTTTCTGTGTTTTATATTTAAAACATAACTTTATGCTTTTCATGTTGTGAAAATGCGATAATTTCATCTGAGGAAGTGTGGACTACCACCCCCTCAAGTGATGTGACTCGTTCATGCCAAACATGGAATTTATAAAGAATGTAATTAATTAACTTTTATTACCTATATAAAATATATATTATACTGTAATTATAATATATCTATGTCTAATTTAGTTTTAAAGTCCATTAATATGACAAAAAAATGAAAGTAGCCTTCATGCGTACGTACGACCTACCGTCTCCATGAACGACACATTTCATTTCTTATCTCAAAAAATTATGGAATATTATTAAATACACATATAATGTATATATATGATATTTAAATCATGAAAACCATTCTTTAGATGACGTACTTATAACTACATGGGCAATTCTCTTCAAACAAGTTTATTGTTGACTCATGTACCAAACATCGACAAAACATATGATATGAACTCACATAATTATTATAACATGATAATATGAGATATGAATTGAATAATAAACTTTAAAGGAAGTTCTTAAGAAATTATAAATTGACTAAAGTTTATTATTCAGGAATATAAAGAAATGAACAAGACAAGTCAGACTTGAGGTAAGGGGATTTCTTATCTCACTTTTAATTCTGTGATATTTCCATTGTTCGCCAATTATTTATTGCATGTGGTATTGTGTACTGCCATTTTATATATATTATAATGATTGTATTTATATTCATGGTATTCTATGATTATTTTGGCTCTTATTATCTTTTGGTCATACGACTTGATTGATTACAACAGGGTAAGGGGTTTTTATCTCACTTTTTATTCCCGTGAGATTCATGTTATATTTTCCACTATCTCCTTTGATTGGGTATGTACTTCCCATTATTATACAATTTGTGTAATATAATTTTGTTTATGGGTATTTACATCAACATTTTATAGTCCTTCTTTCATGAGGTGTACGTTTCGAAAGTTACCGAAATCGGTAAGGGAACCTTGCACCCTCCTCTTTTTAAAAGACTTCTTTTTGTTAGGTCTTTTAATTTACATCTTATTATGTTGGGATATGTCCTTATATAACCTTATTTCTATAAATTTTATGTCCAAGTGTTGATATACCATTTTTATCTCTCATCAACTCATTTTATAAATTTTAAAGTGACGTCGTTAGGCTGTCAAATTTCAGTAAGGGAACTTCTTAACCCAATTTCAATTTTTTGGGTTAAACATCTACTTCTATATTATGTCATACTATGATTAAGTGTGTATGACCTATGATTGTTTTACACTTAATATCCACTTATATTGGGTATATTTATATTTTTTACACTTAATTATGTAATTGATTTATCCTTAAACCGAGGATACCATCTTTGTACGGGACTTCATCTCAATCTCCTTTCATTGAGGCATCTTTTGATTTCTACACGAATTTATGTTATAAAGTGTATAAAAAACTTTTGACTTTTAATTTCATTGAAAAGGAATCTTTTTTATATGAAGTGTTTTACTAAACCAAAAAATGGAATGTTTTGGTCTTACGTATGCGGTGACAATGACTTTTTTGCCGTCATGACCATTATTTGAGTTTCGGATTCCTCTACAGGCCAAATTTTTTTAAATTAAAAATAAATACCATGTTTTACTTTATTTTGGTATTGAAAATGGTTTTGATAATGTTTTGATTATATCAATGTGTTGTATTGATATCTTGTGATTGAAATGTGGAAATGTTTTGTTTCATTTATGCATGTTTTATGTGATATAATTATATTATGGTTCTTGGGAATTTTTTATGAAGACGGGTGATTCCGTGATAAACTAGGGGGGTGTGAGCCCTAGATAGCTCTCCAATGCATTGGGTAACGTGACGGAGTTAAACGCTAAGGTTTCTCTGAAGATATTTAGGGAATATACAGTTATGGGTATTCTAAATGTAACCATGAGGGTAACTCCCTACATAAGAATGTTATGAATGCCTCAAGTTACCTTTATGTTTTATGATTTATATGAGTTATTCATAAATCTTATGATTTCATGATGTATATTAAAGTACTTATGTTTTATGAGTAAAGTATGATTTCATTTAATATTATATATATATGGACTAATGTTTTCTTTCCGTATTTTTATATCCCTTACTAAGATTTTTATGATCATCCCATTTGAAATGTTTTTCATAGGACATAAAGTGGAATAGGGTCAAGGATAGGATCAAGGAAATAAATTCTGTCTAAAACATGGAATTATTCATGTTTCTTTTTTAAGAGTTTTTATTTTATGAAAAAATGGAAACTGAGTAGAAGTGTCTACTTTATAATCCTTTGAGATGTAATAGTTATGTCCTAATTCTTTAAAACTATAAACCTGAAAAGGTTCCCAATGCTAATTATTCATTTAATTCATGATTATGTAACGTTTTAAGTTCATATCCTTATATTTGGTATCATAGGTAGATTTTGATAACTTTATAGGTTAGGGTATTCTTTAAGCTTAAGTGAAATTACCATAATGGTTATGATTTTAGAAAGAGTCATAGTAATTTCTATAAAGGGAAAGACTTTAAGATATCATGAATAAGTATATCTTAGTGTTTCCCTCCTCATAAGATATTATATGCTGATTTTACTAATATACTCACAGTGACCTTTTGGGTTTTAGTAAATGGATGGATCTAGTAGGCACCAATGTAATAGTGGATGTGAAGAAAACTGTGATGGTTTTCCAAACAATCAACTGAATGATATGGGAGCTGCAATGAGAAATATTGTTGTTATTATCAACCAACTATCTAAAGTCATGATTGACCTACTGAACCTTATTGATTTTTATAAGGCATCATATATGCCAGAAAAAAATCCCTACAGAATTTCAAGTAATAATCATAAAGGTAAGTGTGTTAAAAAACCTATGTGTCAAAGATGTGGAAATAAACACCTAGGAATTTTTTTCAAAGGGATAGAAAGATTCTATAGATGTGGAAATGAAGGTCATAAATCAATAACCTTCCATGTAAAAAGCAAGCATCTAGTTGACTCTAGGAAAGGGAAAGAAGTTCGATATGAAGGATCAATTGAATGTTTTAAATGTTGTGTGCATTATCATTATGAAAACATATGTCGTATGAAGATGTTTCGGGAATGGGATCACTAGGATCATACAAATATTCTTTTACCAATACTTAATGCCATTCTGGTTGAGGATGAAGAAGCTGACAATGACCAATGAAAGGTATGGATTATTTCTTAACATATGTTTTCCTATTATTGAAATCTTAGGATATGATTCATGATTTTTTTTAGGAAATAAGTATTTTAAAAAGAGTTTGAAAGGAATGGTTAATGTATCAAAAATAATTTTGAATGAGTAAGAAGTAAACATATGAGGGATTCATGAGTTATGGTAGATTTTAGGATGGAGAAATTCTTAAAAGTATTAAGGCTCTTTTGATGATGGGATTACATTAGATGAATTTTTATAGTATGTGTAACCCTGATGTTTGATATATGAAAATTTTATTCAAGGAATAATTAGCTTTTCTTTTTTGGATATAGTTATAAAGAACCATTTTGGTTTATATGATCCTTGAATTTGAGGTAATTACTGGTTAATACATTTTGGGATGCAAAATGAAAGTTATTAGATAACCTTTGTGGTTAAAATATGTTATGGTTATTTTTGATGAATTTATCTCTTTTTCGTAATGTTTTAAAATTATGTAGTTTTTTAGAAGAGACAACACGCAAACCGTGTGACAACCCATCACGTCGGACAAAGCTGCGGGAATCGAACCCACAACCAAAGTGCGACTGGTATTTTTTTCCTACCAATGGACTATGTAAAGTCCCTGGTTAGTATGACTAATTCTTTTAGTTAGATTATCTTATGAATCAGGAATAAGTTTATTTTGGGTTATCTATGGAAATGATTAACCTATCATGGATGATATGTGATTAGGTTAATTACTTTTCTATATGAGACTTTAAGATTTACTACTGTAATTTGGAGATAAATGTTAAGATTTACCTTGGAAGACTATTTTATTAAATCCTTCAGAGATTTGGGTTTCAATATTAGTTTGGATTACTTTGAATAATTTTATGGATATATTTTTATTGAATGGTCTTTGATGAACTTTGAGTTTTTTGGACAAATTTTGGAGGTTAAGTGTAGTTTTCCTTTTTGTAAAGGATTTTCCTTTTTGGGGATTATCTAATCTTGTACTAACCATTTTGGTTTTGGTTAAGGTCTAAAGACATGGGAAATATACAGTTATCATTTTGTGAAGTATGTGATTCTCTAGAAGATTATTCTTTTACTTTAGATGTGACCATGTCTTTTTGAATGCTCATCGTTTGGAGAAAATATTAGTTTTGGTAGAAACGTATTAAATGATGAAACTCTACTTGAAGGTAAGTATATTTCCTTATTTTTTTATTCTATGTAGTAAATTAATTCCTCAAAATTATAAAAATTAATGTAAAAAAAACATTGTTGGTTTACATTTCCTACTGGGTAATCAAAGACTGTTTACACACATCATAAGTTTGTGATTTTCTTGTGGTTATCTTTCTTATAATCATGTTTTCTATCACTCTCCATCAGAACATGACCCTTTGTTTTCTCCTCCATATCCATGTTTTCATGGAATCATAGTATCTGTTGTCTCAGGTGACCTTTTTACTTTTCTTTATTTCTTTTAAAGTGATAGTTTAATTTACTCGTTTTCCGATGTGGGGATTTCAATTAAGTTTTCGAGCCCAATTTTAAAATTCCGAGGACACAATTCCAAAAAGGGGGGAATGATGTAACATCCCAGGTAAATAAAGAATATGAAATTTTCATTTTTATTAATATTTGTGAATAAAATGTTAATATTCATTTAAAGGTAATTCTATGTTTGATGGCGTACCCAATACGCAACAATGAGTTTTTTTTTGAAATCTTACGTTGCACACTAATAATATAATAATATTATTTTTAATGGTAGTTAACGCCTAGCCGTTGTAATGGAGTGAATGAACAGAACTAACTACAAAATTATTATATTTGTTTGTTAAATATTTTAACAATTACCCAATAAATGACAGAGGCTTAAAATGCGAATGTATCCAATTTTAAGCACAAATATTCTAATATTCATTAAAAGGTCGATTAACTACCTTTTGATGGCAAACCCTTTTTAAATCAACCTTTTTAAAATTTTATATGTTATATTTGATAAAATAAAATCCTTCTTTAGAATCAGGACATCAAAATTTACTTTTTGTAAATTTTTGTTATTTTTCCGATAATGTTCATTTTTTAATGAATAGTGAAAAATACTGCATTTTACATCAAAACTTATTTTTCATCTAATTTAATTATATTGTTATATTTTCCTTTTAATTTGTTTTAAAGTGTAATTTTATTATGTATTTATCACTTAATTTAATGTTGTTCATTGGAATTAATATCACTTTTCAATTGGATGTAAAAATAAGTCAATCTTTTGATAAATTTTACTTCTAAAAAAACCCATCTTTGGTTTTGAAAATGAGAATTATTTTTAAATTAATTATTGAAAATTATGTGTTTGGAATTTGTTAAAATGGATTCAATATTTGGAATCATAAGGTCCAAATTATTTAATTAAGACTCTTTTGTTTTTGGACATTATGAATAGTAATGATGGCAATTATCTTTAATTATCATGATTAATTAGTAATCAGGTAGTTAAGGGTAATAAAATAATATCATAATAATATAAAATGACCCCAAAATGTGTTAAAATCCTCTTAGTTGTTTCATGGACGACCATGGGATGCCTTGTGCCAACTAAGGGACCCCATGGAATCACTTTTGTGTGATAGTGACCTTTTATCATATTATTTTTTAAAGAAAGGAAAATATAACCAAACTATGTAACACCTAAGTAAAAAATTTTTAATTTTGTTTACATAAATGATATATTAGACTATAAATAGTCATTTTAAGTCTACTAATTTTTCCTAAATCATGGTATTTTTTTTTATAATTTGTAGACATTAAATAAATAAATTTATTTATGACACCATGATGATGTAGTGATTATCTCATTAATGAACGATTTAAATAAAATGAAAAGATATGGTAAAATCTAAAACTTACACTTGTCTAAAGCCTGTTGGATGGGTGGATTTCGAACACTTATCACCTTATCCTCGAAATATATCATTTTGGGTCCTTTAAAATCTGAAAATAATTTTATAATAAAGTAACATTTCAAGACTTTCAAAAAGTGACCCTCCTCCCTCTTATAAAAGGCCCCCACCCCGACCCCCTTACGCACACCTCTCAAGACCTTGGTTCGTCCAAAATCTGCTCATATTATCTCTCCACATCTCTATCTCACTCCTAAAAGCCTCACTTTTGGTAGAAGTCTTTCCAAGGAAGCCTTTGGCTCAAATAAAAAAGAGTTACCAGATTTAGAGGTAAAGTATTCTCTCGAGTTTCTTTCTTTTATTTTCTTTCTTCAATCACCACTATCTTATTATTATTTTATCCCATAATAAAAAAGTATCCTAAATATACTAGGATGTTGTTATAAAAAGTATTCTACCTACACTTACACACACCTCCATCTAATGGTTAAAGAACATACTATTTCCGTGGATGGCGAATTACCGCCTCACGAAACGATGATTGTTCAATATTCTCCTACAACATATCATGGTGGCCATTATGATGGAATTATATTTATATATGATATATATTATATTTATCTACTCTCTATGGTTCGGTATTATATATTAAAAACATACCTTTATGCTTTTCATGTTGTGTAAATGCGATAATTTCATCTGAAGAAGTGTGGACTACCACCCCCTCAAGTGGTGTGACTCGTTCATGCCAAACATGGAATTTATAAATTACGTAATTAATGAACCTATGTTACCAATATAAAATATATATTATACTGTAATTATCATATATTTATGTATAATTTAGTTTTAAAGTCCATTAATATGACAAAAAAAATGAAAGTAGGGTTTATGTGTATGTACGACCTACCGTCTCCATGAAAGGTACATTTAATTTATTATCTCCAAACATTATAGAATATTATTAAATAAATATATACTGGATATATATGATAGTTAAATCATTAAAACCATTCTTGAGATGATGTAATTATAACTACATGGACAATTCTTATCAAACAAGTTCATTGTTGACTCATGTACCAAACGTCGACAAAACATTTGATATGAACTAACATAATTATTATAACATGATAATATGTGATATTAATTGAATAATAATATTTAACGTAAGTCCTTAAGTAATTATAAATTTTCCAAATTTTGTTATTCAGTAATATAAAGAAACGAACAAGACAAGTCAGACTTGAGGTAAGGGGATTTCTTATCTCACTTTTAATTACATGAGATTTCCATTGTTCTACAATTATTTATTGAATGTGGTATTGTGTACTTCCATTTGATATATATTATCATGATTCTATTTATATTCATGGTATTCTATGATTATTCTGGTTCTTATTATCTTTCAGTCATACGACTTGATTGATTACAACGGGGTAAGGGGTTTTTATCTCACTTTTTATTCCCATGAGATTCATGCTATATTTGCCACTATCTCCTTTGAGTGGTGTATGTACTGCCCATTATTCTACTATTTGTGTAATATAATTTTGTTTATTGGTCTTTACATGAACATTGTATAGTTCTTATTTCATGGGGTGTACGTTTCTAAAGTTACCCAAATCGGTAACGGAACCTTTCACCCTCCTCTTTTTAAAAGTATTCTTTTTTTAGGTCTTTTAATTTACATATTATTATGTTGGGATATGTTCTTATATATCCTTATTGATGTATATTTTATATCCAAGTGTTGAGATACCCTTTTTATCTCCCATAAACTCAGTTTCTAAATTTTAAAGTGACGCTGTTAGGCTATCAAATTTCTTTAAGGGAACTTCTTAACCCAATTTCAATTCTTTGGGTTAAACCTCTACTTCTTGATTATGTCATAAGATGATTATGTTTGGATGAACTATGATTGTTTTAAACTTTATATCAACTTATATTGGCTTAATTTATATTTGTCACACATAATTATGTAATTTATTTATCCTTAATCTAAGGATACCGTCTTTGTACGGGACTTCGTCTCAATCTCCTTTCATTGAGGAATCTTTTGATTTCTACATGACTTTATTTTATATGGTGTATAAAACCCTTTTGACTTTTAATTTCATTCAGAAGGAATATTTTTACACAACACATTTTACTAAATGAAAAAAGGGAATGTTTTTGTCTTACGTATGTGGCGATAATGAATTATCCGCTGTCGTGACTATTATTTGAGTGTCGACTTCATCTACAAGACATAATTTTTTTTAAATGAAAAATAAATACCATTTTTTACTTTATTTTGGTAATGAAAATGGTTTTGTTAATATTTTTATTATATCATTGTGTTGTATTGATATCTTGTGATTGAAATTTGGAAATGTTATGTTTCCATTATGCATGTTTTATGTGATATGATTATGTTATGGTTCTTGGGAATTATTTATGAAGACAGGTGGTTCCATGATAAAATAAGGGCGGGTGAGCCCAAGATAGCTCTCCAATGTATTGGGTAACATGAAGGAGTTAAACGCTAAGGTTTCTCCAAAGAGATTTAGGGAATATACTATGATGGGTATTCCAAATGTCACCATGAGGGTTACTCCCTACGTAAGAATGTTATGAATGCCTCAAGTTACCTTTATGTCTTATGATTTCAGTGAGTTATTCATAAATATTTTTATTTCATGAGGTATGTTAATGTAATTTTGTTTTATGAGTAAAGTATGATTTCAATGATTCTTATGTATACATGGACTAATGTTTTCTTTCCGTATATTTATATCCCTTACTGAGATTTTTATTCCCATCCCAAGTTTTTGAAATGTTTTTCATAGGACATAAAGTGGAATAGGGTCAAGGATGGGATAAAAGAAAGACATGCTGTCTAAAACATGGAAATAGTCATGTTTCTTTTTTTAAGAGTTTTTATTTTATGAAAAAATGGAAACTGAATAGAAGTGTCTACTTTATAATCCTTTGAGATGTAATAGGTATGTCCTAATTCACTAAAATTATAAATATGAAAATATCCCCAATGTTAATTATTCATTTAATTCATGCTTATGTAATGTTTTAAGGCCAGGTCCTTATAATGAATTTTTGGGATTTTTCTGAAATTCCTAAATTTTTGATGAATAGTAAAATACAGTAAATTACTGTATATTCAAATTATCAGTTAAATACACTATTTATGACATAATAACTGATGTAAAACCACTTTTTTCTAACTCAGATAATCTATTTACTATTTTTATCCCAATAATGAAGACTATTCATAGTCAATGACAAAATATTAAAATAATGATTAAAATAATTCAAAATATCTCCTCTACTCTACTATAAATACCACCCTCATTCCTCTCATCCTCTCACACCAAAAAATCCTTGAGAATTGTATAAGTTTTGAAAAATTACCTCCCTAAGGATATTTCCGACAACAAATACCTACTGGTCTCACCTAAAGGCCCAAAACAAAGGCCTTAAGGAGGATCTCAAGGAGAAGATATCAACGGGTAAGAATCCTCTCCCATTTTCATGTGTTTTCTTTTAAATTACTTTATTTTATTACAATCTATTTCCTTCCCTTTATCCAAGTGGTTATAAATATACATAATATTATATATTCGGTATTTTATCATGTTCGTGTAAAATATTCATCATATTTATGTTTCTCCCCTCCCTCTTATTCTAAAAATAAAATCACCGACCATGATGTTCTAATTTACCAAAATTGTGGATGATGTGTTTTCAATTTTCATTACATACATCAAATATATTCATAAAAACCTTTTAATGTTTGAAAAAAATTTAAATTGCATTATATGACCCATTTTATGTTCTTAAATAAACTTCTATTTATGAAAATAAATTATATAATGAAACAAGTCCATGATTATCGGGGAACCACCAAAAACAATCTACACAAATATCATTAATGTTTTATCTAATGATACATAGTCATATATGATTAAAAAATGATTTATGGTATCATTATATATTTGGAAAAAAATATGAATACCATTTCATTCCACTTCTAGAATTTTATATCCATGTGATAAGAGAATTAAATACAAACTGGCCTTTGAATTCATATATAGCACACACCCAAAATAATGGAATGAACAAAATACTAACAATTAAAGGGTGAAATGATGTTATTAAATGATAATATAAGGTATTATAAAAATTAATTTTTTTTTGTTTAAGATATTAATAACACTCTTTTATTCGTTATAAAGGAGTTTTAAATAAGGTTTATGCATGACAAAACCATTGGTAAGGGAATTCATAACCCGATTTCCATTCATCGGGTTGACATTCTACTTCATTATTTATGTGGTATTAACATTGTTTGTGAGATTATTATTTTTATATTATGTTTAATTATGTTTATTTATAGTGTATATACATATTCTATCCACTATATTTAGTCTAACTTCAATTATATGATATTTATAATGGACTTTTCTTTTAAAAACCTCTTTTAAAATTATGTTTTATGAAATTCAAAAGAAATGTTATTTTGCAATTATTAATGTTGTATGATTATGTTATGGTTATTGGGAATTTTTTATTATGAAGAGAGGGACGTATATATTCCTAAATATCATTGGGTATGTGTAAGTTTGAGGTTAGCCATATGGTTACTCCATGTGTAATTGCGATGGTTACACAATAAGGTAGTCATGAGGGTTATATTGTAAGGTAGTCATGAGGATTACAAATTATAAGGAATAAAATAGGGTTAAAAGATTATGTAAGTAATTACCCAAGATACCTTTATGGTTATATTAATTTTCTATATGTTTCTTTTGTAAATCTCAAGTTTAAGAAAGTAAGTTTATATGGGCGATAACTATGTTTTTTTAAAATGATTTAATATGTTACAATTATTCATGGACTAATGTGTTCTTTCCTTATTTTTATATCCATTACTATGATTTCTGGGCTCATACCATGTTTTTAAATGATTTTCCCAAGTTATAAATATTTTTAGGAGAAATAATGAATCCAAGTTAAATGTTATGATGTTTTGTCAAAGAAAACATGTTTTTTTGAAAGGTTTTATATTTTGGAAGAAATGGATAATGTTTTATGGTATCTTATATATATAAATATTGAATGTTATGTATGTTTTATATCCCAATTATCTAAAACGATAAACATTAAAAGATCCTAAATTTTAAAGTAAGTGAGTTCTTGACTAAAATTCATGTTGAAGTAATGTAATAAGGTAGGGTCCTTATAATATTACTTCTTCATTATCTTTTATATTTTAATAATATATATGTAATTATTATTTTTATATTATTTTTTATTTATAATTATTTTATGATTATTTAAATTGGATAAATATAATCTATTCATTTAATAATTCCCACTTTAACAATATGATCATTATAAGGGTTTCCCGTCTCAAATTGTCTTCTTTGGGGCGTACGATTTTTTACACCCATATATTCTTATATGTGGTGTTTATACTAAAAATTTAATATGTTATATCATGAATATATTTTTATTCATGGTATTTAATGTTTCATTTTAAGTTATTTATTTTATGCTGTTTAAGATTCAAAATTTACCAAAGCGATAAGGGTTTATTTCATGATCTCATTTTAATTGGGTTTTTTATACTTGAATTTACAATGAAGGAAATTATTTGCTAATTTTCTAATAAAAACCTTTAATTTTATTCAAATCTGGTTATTCATGAAATTTTCAAGTAATATTACAATTTTAATATCTTTTTTACTTAAAATGATTGAGAAAATGTTTTTAAGAAAATCAAACTTTATTAATCTCTTCAGTCAAAAATCACTCTTCTTCCAAATCCATGTTTTCTAAAAAAATTTCAAGAATGTTTTTAACATTCCACTATAATTATTTAAAGTTATTTTTTACCCATTATTATTTTTACAAAAGTTTTTAAATGGAACCTCTTTATCATTTTACAAAAAGGTACTTTTTGAATTTTCTTACAAAAAATGTGGTAGGAATATTTATTTTAACATACTCACCAAGAAAAAGATTTAATTACATTATAACAATCATATATTTAAATATTCACTTTAAAATTTATGAGTTTATTTTCATAGAAAATGTTTTTCCTAATATTTTAGAATTTTATAGTTTTTAAAATTGATATTCAAAGTGAAAATTTTATTTTCCTCAAGAATGTTTTTAATGATAAAAAACTATTATTTTACTTATATTAAACTAGTGATATGTTGTAACCATACCATCCATATTCATTCTATGGATGGTTTATGATCAGTTTGACCATGGATGGTATTAGTATTGACTTACTTGATTAAATTTTTAGTAATAAACTTTCCATTAAAAAATTAAATTTCTTATAATCATTTAAAATTATATTTATATTAAATATCTATATTATTTATATCATTTATATGATTATTACTTAAGCCATATAAAATTTTTACATAGGGTTTTTTATTATGAATGTTAATTGATTAACTGAGAAATTTTTTCATAAATCTATATTCTTTATTCATTATGGATATTTGTTGATATGGAATATTGTTCATGAATTAAATAGATCATTCAATTTATAAGGATTTAATTGGATATGAAAGTGATGGGTGGACCCAAAAATTTAATTTCCCATCGATGTATCCACAGTCTCACGAGAAGAATCAGTTGGCTAGCCTTATTTAAATATGTTTTTAGTGTATACATACCCATTGATAAAATTATCTTAGAACATGGTTTTATCAATATGTATATCAAGATGTTTAAGATCAATACATCAAATATAAAAAATTTCCTTCAATAAAAATTTAGTTTTTGTTATCCATGATTTTACTACATTATTATTATCCATGGATTAGTTTCAAGATCACATGATTATTTATATATAATTATTTGATCATTATTTATTCCTTTCATATTATTCTTCCAACTCCAGTTATTGATTAAATGAAATGTTTCTTAAGTTATTTACCATAAAATATTGATAATTCCTTTTCTAATCATGATAGTCGGGTTATTTATCAAATGACATGTCTATTCAATTATTTACCTTTCAATATTGATTATGAATTATTGATTGATGCTATATTCCACTACTTGTAACCCCTACTGAGAATCTAAGATCACCTCTTATTTTTTTTATTTCCCTCGGATAGGATGATGGAATATTTTAATTAGTTCAAAGATTAATAATATTTAATTTTAAAATGTTGTAATATTTTAAAATGTAATGTGAGACTAAAGTATGTATCTAGTTTACAAATACTACAAAACTATTCGATACTTTGGGATTTGATTGCTTGTATGTGGAACCAATGTAATAAAGTAACCATGGAATATTGGCTACTTAGGTTGGGGTATTTATAATAAAAGTGAAAGTATATCCGTTCAAATTTGGGAGATATAATATTTGATGCTTCTAGTGTGGTCATTCAAGACACACTAGAGTGGATTTTACCTATCGGGCTAAGTGGTGATATTTGTATGGTTGGTTTGTTCACCTTCATATATTTTGAAGGGCCACTCTATCAAACTGTGTTGGTCAACAACCCCAAAAAACAAAGAAATATAATGAACATATTAATTTATATGAAACTAAATGGAATCATCCACATTTAGGAAAACCTTTTTAGAGAAATAGGTATGGAATTTCGAGTTAATAATTAATGGCACATCATTTTCGCTAGGATTTCATCCATGAGGCCATTTTGATGGATCCAAAAGGGTCTTTGTAGCTGTTAAAAATTTAGATGATATAGGGATAATATTTATATATTAAGAGGTATTTTAGTATATTATATTTTCTTTTTATTTATTTTATATAAGATATTATCATTCCTTTATCTTTAAGAAACTGATATCTCTTTTTGAATTTGGGTGTAAGTATCAATGAAGATTAAGAATTTAGATACTCACATAGGAATGAGACTTGAAAGGTGTAATAAATTATCTTCATGTTCCATTTTGGTGGGGATTTTTGGTCATATATAGGAATTATTCACCCTTTTTATGAATATAATTGATATTATTATTGTTATAAACTATTCGACATAGTTCAAACTTTATATTGACTATTATCAATAGTGGGACTCTTTCCCTTCTCTAGCTCATAATCCTTATATGCATGTTAGAGAATGATAATGAAAATTAGGTAAATTTGATTAGAATATAAGAATATTGGAATGATCAAATCTGAAATAGTGTTGTTGATTCTCAGGGAAATCAAAGATGTGAAAGAAAGAGAGTTACATTTTATGAAAATATTCTTTCTTGATGTATTTTTTAAATATTTTTTCAGATTTCTTCTTAAATGAGCGGTAGAGTTCTTGATCAAGTTAGTTATGATAATAAAATTTATCTCTATTCGAACCTATTGTATGGACCCACCCATGTTAAGGGAAAAAATATTCATCTTTAGGATCTTGAATTTAAGGGTATTATCATGCCTAGAAAATATAAATGGATTGATTTTATTCATTTCACTAAGAATGGTGATATAAGTCAAAACTTGTGTATAGAATATGAAAAGTTAAATTATGCGACCATTATGAATCACTATCCATTATCTTAGGATATTATTTTGTGATTATATTATATATCAAAGTGATTGAGGAATGTGTAGATCTTTAAAAAATCTTATACCAATCATAAGTGGTGATATTTAGAATTCTAGGATGAGGATAATATTTGTTTTTGAGTTTCCCCAAAATTGGGATATCAATGAATAGGAATGTAAGGGGAGATAATTCCTTATTTAATTAAAAAAAATTAAATCGTAGAGTATGTTACAGAAACAATGTAATGATCCAGCCTAGATACCTTAACAATACCTAAATCAGATGCCAACAAAACATTAGATACACTAAGATCAAAAGAGATTGGAATAAACATTGAGGGATACTCTAAAATATTATAAGGTGTTTTAAATTTTTATATTAATAGAAAAATTATAACAATCGAGCAGAAAATTTAGCATTAACTATACAAATAGTAGAAATGAAGAAAACAAAAACTTTTTCACCTTGGGGGAAACCTATACACTATAGGTATATATATTTTATAAAATATAATATATCAAAATTTATGTATATGAAACATCAGACAAATTTTTATTCCAAAATGGAAAAAAAGAAATTTTATAAAAGATGACTCAAAATAGATATATAACTAAAAAAGAGGGAAACATATCACAAGACATAAAGGTGTAGTGAAAATATTCATTCCCTAAAAGAAGAACCAAAAGTATCCTAACCCTATCTATAAAAAAGATAATTTATATAAAATACAAAATTCTTAGTCTCCGATCCCTAGCCACCATTATCTCTCAAGAAAAAAACCTTTTCCTTTAACCAAAACATAGAAAACATTGACTTCACACATTCTTATGTAATACATATTGGGCACTACTATACTATACCTAGTGAATGTCACCACTTGAACTCTATATGTCTATCATATAACCAATTTTTCAAAATAGATTTACAATTTTGGAATGAATAATAGAAAACATAATGTAGTTTTATCAAATAAAGAACTATTGACATATACCAGTCATGCTATATTAACACACAGATAAAGACCTAGTAAGATTCATCCAAACTTACTTCCAGTAATGCTCTAAATCCAAGTCATATTAATTATCTATAATAACAGAACTATTCTTCATGGATTTCTATCAAATACCATCATCTATAGGAGGAAGTTCACACAAACCTAAACACATCCACCTCTCTCTCCATGTGTGTGTGTATCTATAACCATACACTCATGGGATACCACTCTCTCTTTATAGGTAGTAAATATAATAACATATATATAAATAATATTCCTCATACCAGAAGAATATGCCTACATAAATAGGAACACATTTACATTCCCGTGTTTACATATCCATAAGCATATACATATATCAAATCATCCTCATATATGAGGCATTTCACCTCTCAAGGATGAATAAGATCATGTATACATATAACACTCTGTGTTGCTAGAAAAATGTTTCAATCTTGAACCCAAAAAAGGTCCAAAACACTAGTATAGACAATATGTAACAAAACCAATTCTTTATATATTCAATAATATCAAAATAAACCTCTACACATGATATAAATATTAATATAAAATTAAAACAACATGTATGCATGGATTTAATATCAATAACCTATATAAGGTATATCAAAGAAACATGCCCAATTATTTCAAATATCAAATAATATAATTATACTCATCAAGATATTTCATAATATTTGTACATATTAAGTTATAACTAAAATATGACAAAAATACCACTACACATCTTTGGTAACTTTTAACATGTCTTAATATCAAAACCCACAAAATGCAGCCCCTAAAATAGAGTAACAAGTAATAATTTCACTATAAACATGTAAACATGTCCCTAATATTATGAACCTAAATAAAAGACTCTATTCATGGTATAACTTATGTTAAAAATGTATAATAAATGCTATATTGGATTTTATAACACATAATGATATGAAAAAAATTCAAGAGGCATGTCAAAATAGAATTTATATGAAGGCAGTGTATAAAAATAATCCAAAAAATGATTAACACGTTAGAGTTAGTTCCCTATAAAAAAAACTTATATATAATTTATGATAACATATATTCATTGTTTTTTAATGTTAATAAGGCTTTTATCATATCATGATTGTTTTTCTGTGTGAAATTTTATGTGATAATGTCCTAAGGGAATCTATCACACATAAAAGTTGTAATAGTTCCCCACTATGATAAGAACCAAGATGTAATATTATAATAATAACAATAATATTTATATATATATGTTCTATATATAGATTATATCATTTTATAAGACACAAATGATAAACATTATTAGGGGTATGTTGTTCATATGACATTGAGGCTACTTCTCATGAAGTTATCCTTAAAAAATCTCAAAAAGATGAGGTTATAATAACTAGAGACATCATTAGAAAATATGTATTTATATGTGTCATTGGATGTTAGAATTTGTGGATGTGTGTAATGGTACATATAATTTAAGATTATTATTAATATATACCATTAGTTTCATACATTGATGTATTGAAAAAAACTATGATGATATATTCCCATGGTGAGGTAAGATACATTGGGTTATTCATGAGTGATATTACAATAATGAATAATGTATGAAAGAATTTGTACCTTATGATTTTTAACATATGCTAATATCTCAAGCCATTTTATAGGAATTTAAATTCCTCATTATGTTTATGTCCATGGTGTTCTATCATCAAGTTTTTTTTTGAAATTAAAAGAAAGGAACATTGAGCATATAAATTGATGACACTGGTTTGAAACCTTATTAATTAGAGATGTTGATGAAAATGGATTATATTACAAAATATACATTATTATTAGATTTTTATCATTGAGATAATAATGCATTTCTTTGTGGGTGCCTTGGTAGGTTTCTAGATTCTAACATTGAACTTTTGGTTGTCCTATGTGATGGAACTAATAATGGGGGCCTTGAGGGTTAAACAATAAATATACCCAAAACTACAATTAAATTATATATGAATTTAACTTGTTGAATAAATATTATTCTTAGACATGGTTTTATAATTATTCATTTTTGGTTGATGAGAGAAACTATGTTTAGTATTGAAAAATATTTATTCATTCTTTAGTGAATATAAAATTTATTTGTTTATTAGTAAATAATTCTATGATATTTATTTATAAATATTCATTTTTCATGGTTCAATAAATAAATAGGAAGAAATACATACTGATTTAAGGTTCATATTGGAAATTATGTATTTAATAATAATTTATGATATTTAGTGCATGTAGAGTAAATAATAATAATAGTATTTTATTATTATATATAAAGGGTTTTTCTAGTGATTATGTTATTATTCAAGGGATTATATTCAATTATCAACCCTAACAAAGCTATGTAAATACCCAATTATATCATTCTATTGGGTGAATTGAAAAATAGTCTCCATTGTGTATGGAGAATTATAGAGAGAATCCTCTCAATCCCTAGAGATATATTCATCTTGAATTCTCTCATGAATGGATAATGATCCTTCTCCTAGAGCCTATTGAGTCTAGAGAGAACAATTAGAATCATTCCACCTTAAATTTATTCTTTAGGTGATCAATAATGAATGATGCAAGCATTAGAATCTTCCACACTAGCACCTGAGGATTTCTACGATGAAGTTTGGAGGATCATGGAGAACATGTGGATCGACACTAAAAGAATTCTACCCTCGAATCCTCTAACCAAAAAATAATACTCTAACAAGTGGTCGACCAAATCATCAAAGAAGAAAAAAATTATAACTTGATTTAATTATTTATTTATAAAAAATTGAATATAAATTATATGTGATGACCCTTTCACATTGATTTTGAGGTTTCAAGTCATCTATTTTTATGGAGAAATTTAAATAATCTGATGAATTTCTACTATAGGGCATGATCTTGACCACTTACACTACACCTCAAAACCTTCAAGTGGTATTGGAGTAGTCACATATCAATTTATAATTATTTATTGATCTTTAATAAATTTTACGCATTTTTTTCAGTTTTAATTTCTATTTTATTCATTCATTAATCTAAAATTTATGATTATGTGATCATTCCATTTAATTTGATCTAAAATAAACGAATAAAGAGTGTAGAAGAAATAGAGATTCCATTTATAGGTGTGAGGGATTCTGGACAGTAGATATTGTTAAATGGTGTGTAACTAAAAATTATATATCGTGTACAAAAGTTGATCACACTTTTATGTGGAGTGGGATACATGAAACACTGAACAATAAATAACACATGGTGAGAATTAAATAAACCATGTGTTTATTAGGGTAAGATAGATCATGGTTTATTGGACTATATGATATATAACTGGGGAACACCATGTAATCAATGCATATTGATATAGAAATTCATAGAATCTACATGGTCAAATATGTGTCATGTATTATTACATGATGCATGGGACGAGTGTCCATAAAATATGGAAGATACATGGTGATTAGCTAGTTTACATACCATGTACCTCATTAATTATATTTCTATAATAATTGCTGAGTGCCTAGGAATGTATCACAAAATCCATTACATGAAACGTATTCTACTGTACACACAATGCAACATAGACACATGTATGTAGTGTCCAAGACATTCCAACTATACATGGATAAATTAATCACATAAACCAAAATTAATTATGATGTTTAACTAATCTATATTACATGTTGCAGTGGAAATGAAATGTGAATCATTTTAAAGAATAATAAATATCTAATTTATTTTTTTTATAAAATTAATCCATAATTTCATGCATTGTGTATTTTTTTCACACTATGTGTTTATCACTCAAATTTAAAGAATTAAACACCACACATTTTCACATGTATCCATTGGTCTTAAATATTTCAATATTTTACTTGGATTGACACAATACACACTATGTAATACATACCGTACCATGTATATAGTATATTTTTTGTGAATACACAATACCCGACCAGTTGGGTTCCATATAGTTCAGATACATATATACCTTATTTCTTCATAATACATGTCATATAATTAATTCATTTTAAATAAATTTATTTCGTTTAAAATTATGATATATGAATATCTAAAATAATGATTGGTTGGAAAATTATGATAAAATGAATTAATTTATTAATAAGATAATTAATTCATATAGTAATTTTATCTTAATAATAAAGAATGAATTTCATTGAATGTTAGCTTATTTAATTTTTTGTATTTATTGTATGTGTGTATGATCATGATCATAGACCGACCTATGTATATTATTGATTTTTTAATTTATTATTATTAAATCAAAATTATGGCATACAGGTCAACCCCACTTTCTTATTATGTAACAACCTGTGTTACTATTGTTTATTTTATGTAAACCTCATTAACTAATACTTGAGTTCCCCTCACCTATATGTGAGTAAAATAATATAAAAATGATATTGAACATAAGTGAATAGAGGTGGTCTATATATGCAGTTGATGTAAACCATCCTATGGTATACGTAGGTGCATAGGTGACATGGTACAAGTCAAACCAAATGCGGTTCGTAGAGTAATTGCTTTAGGGTAAAAGGGTTGGTTTATCATCTATTTTATAAATAACCATTAAAAAAGATCATGATCCTGGAATTTTTTTTTATCTTAATCAATTTTATGGTTAATTATTTATTGATACATTATCACAATCACTTAATAAACATGTATGATGGAATTAAAATAAATTAGATAATGTGTAAATTTTATCTAGAAATGGTTATGAAATTAAATAAAATACACTTAATTTTAACAATATTGTTACATGATAAAATGGTAAATGTACAAATAAAAATTAAAATCACTTAAAATAAAAACATTAAGTTATTAACTCCTTATATTACTTAGGTTAAGATATAATCGTAGTTCAAAGTTCTTGATGAGCTTTAGTTGGGACAATTTCAATTATCAAGAAGTTTTAACATGAGTTTTGGTCCAACATAACCTAGTTTACAATAAGGGTTGATTATATCACTGAGACTTAGTGAAACTAGATGGAAATTTTTAAGGAAACCCAATTATAGGATTTCAATATTTTTGAGTCCACTCAACAGATCAAGGAGCAGAGAGTTAATATAGTCCGCAAGACTTACCTTCCTAAATACCTTCGAATAGCGTGTCTATGCCCTGTACGAGTTATGAGAAAGGATAAATGTATCATTTACGCTTAAAAATACACATGAAATGATATTATAAAATAAATGGTGAGAGCTATTAGGTTTTTAAAAATTTGAGAAAGATTAATAAATTTTATTTATTATCTTATTTTGTAATTTAGAAAAGTACTAAAGATATTCTATTATTTATTATAGAAACTGAAAGGTATATGAATTCAAATATATCATTATGATATATATTATAGAATGATTACCTTATCATAATATCTAATTTATTGGAGTGTTATAGGTTTTTACACATTATACTACGCCTTGAGAAGAAATTATACATACTAGAAACCCCAATTCCCAAAGCACCTAGTAAAGAGGTAGTAAAGATGAAATATATCTCTATACGAAGCAATCGGATGATGACAAATATGTAAAATGTTTCATGCTATCATCCATGTTCAATGAGATCCTAAAGAAACACAAGGAAATGGATACGTATAGCATGATGTCTTACCATTATGGTCTTTATCAAGAGAAGGTGAGACAAGAGAGATATGGTATCTTAAATTCACTATTCATGTGAAAGTTTGGAGAGTGGGTGCCGACAATGACTCTTTTAGTAAATATAATTAGCTACATAGATAAATTATACATAATTGGATTTAATATCCCCGATGAGTTACATATAGTTCTCATTTTGTTTCTCACAACCTAAGTGATTGGCCAGTTTCATTGTGAATTATAATATGAGAAATAGTGAGAAGTCTTTATGAAAACTCCTATCTTTATCTTCAAGTAGGCATTATATATGGTGTGAATACCTATATTACTTATGGTGAATAAAATTAAGAATAAGTAAAATTGATCCAAGAATAATTCTAAGTCTAAATCTCTAGAGAACCATCTCATTAAGTAAGGAAAGATCCAATGATTGGTGAAGGAGAAATATACAATATGTTTTATAAGTGAAAATCGGGGGTATTGGAAGAAGAATTGCACCCAGTTAAAAAATTAAGGGGATGCTTTAGGTGTGTTCATTATTAAGTTAAATCATTCTGTATATACCTATTGGAAATTATATATTGATTTTATTAGTCACCTTAATATCCAAATGTAGGATACAAGTAAATTATAAAAAATTTATAGATGATATGTATATTTTTGAGTAGCCGATGGTATATGAATTAGTTCATTGGATATATGGGACCATGAACTTCCATTTACAATAAAAATAATCTTTATTTTTAAATAGTGATAACATGTACCTAATGTTACCAAAAACATAATTTCTATATATTTCATATATACTGATGGTTTTATTTTCAAATATAGGAATAAAAACTATTTCTTTTACAATAAAAACATTTGTTATGATATATAACACCTAGATAAATGTATTTATGAATTTTATTATGAAATAAACATGTTTTTAATTGATAGTGAATCAAGTTTACATGTATCATATCACACCTAGTTGTGGAATCACAATCTTGGTGATATAAATGAGAAGTGTTTGTGTAAGAACTCATTTTTTGTTTAAATACTTTGGAATATTTTAGATGATATTTACAAAGTAAGTCATGAATTATATGTAGTATTTTGGGCCCTATAGAAGTATTTTGAGGCCTAAATATAGGTTTTATAGTTTTTATATCCAAAATCTGAAAAATCACGGCCTTGTGCAAGATGTGGTGGCCCTGGAGTAGCTCGGTGTAAAATGGGAAAGGGGAAAATTACTTGGAAAATAAATACTGATCCGAGGAGGTTGGTGTCAAACAAGTCTTGAAAAACATTCCCATGACCATTTTTGAGGCTGTGGGGATGGGAAAATTGTCTTGGTATTACCTGACACGTGTTCTAGCTATCAATTTGTTAGTGTATTCAAGAAACACCACAACCAAGGCTCTGTTGGTATAGGCTTTAGTGATAGCCTTTCCCGTATTGATGTGGCTATCTCACCGCTGGTCTTCTATGATTATATTGATCCTTAATTTACACATGTAAAACATTATTTTAGTTCTTAATTTACATTTAATTCATCATTTCACTTGATTACAATATTGATACTCATATCCTCGGATCATTCCTCCGATATCAATAAATTTTCAAGATGACTGAGACCCTACATATGGATTCATGTGAGGGATAATTCCATCTTAATGATTTCTTCCAAATAAGATTCATTCATTTTTACTAGAAGGATAAACCTTAGGTGATAGAGGTTTTTTCCTACTAATCAATGATGGTCATATTTGGGGATTCTAAGAACTAGAATAAAGCACAACATGCTCTTTTTATCCAACACTTGTGAGGGTTTCCTTTTATAGAATTAATTCTAAAACTGAGGTATGACCTTTGTGTTTTTGATTTTTCTTCCTAATTCACTTATTTTTAGAGTGAACACTGATAAAATCCCATTGATTCCATCTTTGTAAATTTTGAAGCATTGTTTTCTTATTCAAGAATTTTGGTTTATTATTTGTCATTGTTTTTTCATTATATACCCCATTAATATTCTAACAATGATGAACAAATGGACATGAACATACTTTGACTTTAAACTTTTTGTTTTATGACTTCCCCCATTTGTTCTTTTTTTATCAATGGCATTTGATTGGATGATGATTCAACTATTTTCTAAAAAACCCATTTCATGGAACATTTGGCTCTACATTTCTAAGGTTTGTTTATGTGGGTTTTAGGTTAAAGTTAGGGACAAGATAAAGGCATGAAAATGATGATTGGAATCCAGTAGTGGTATGAGAGATAGTGGTTCCACGTATCATTGGGTGCAGGTATTTCCTTTTGAAGGTCTGATGAAGATGAATCTAGAATGGTCCAAATAATCCATAGGTTTTTTAGACTATACCCACAATAAAAGTAGAAGTGAAAATGATATGGGTGTTGATGAATGAAATAGAAAGAGTTCTGGGAAACTACAAACTTCATGGAGTTTATCTTGGAAGAGTACACATAATGTTGACACCTCCTTGTGATGGTTAGCCTTTTGGGAAAAGAAAAGATCACATGACCATATAATTTATCTACATTCCATGTGAGTCCTTGAATGGATTTAGTTAGAGAGAGTCTCTATTCCCTCAAACCATTGCATCATGAGTATGTTTCCTCTTTTTCATTCCCCTAAGGGTATAATGATACAACCCATCCTATGTAGAGGATTATTTATTCCCTATGTGGGATGGTTCTATATAGAGTTAGGTATCCCTCCATGTGGTATGGGGTGTGATCCTATTGCTTTTCTTCCCTAGGTTGTGTTAGGTATCCTCTGACAGACATCCAGGGCATGTGATGCCATTCCCAATTGTTTATTTCTATTTGGGACCCAGTAAGCCCCATAATACCTTGTCTTCATCCCCTATTTTTGTATATTTTTCTTGTAAACACCTTTAATGTTGGTGAGATCAGTGGAGTTATTTTCCTCATATGATAATTTCTATGGAGTTTAAAGAAGAATTCATTAGTTGGTAGTGAGGATAGACCTGACTTGAGGCTTGGATCATTCCTTTGATAAAATCTGAGATTTATCTAATTTTCTCTTTTTGTTATTGTTTAAATTTGAATCCTTGATGATTTTTTTTGGCATTTTCAGGGTTTTAAACTGGGTTTATTTATACTCACCACTAGATGGGCTCTACCTACACTTGTTATGCCTTATACAGATGAAGGAACTATTAATGGAGTCCTAAGTGGAATAAGAGTTGGTGGAGCTTAGATGGAATAGACACACCACTTATAGTTACAAGAGCATTATCTTGATAGAAACACCATATTATTTAGTAGGTTGGAATATTTTTATAGTTTTGGTGGTATTGTATTTTCCCCATTCATTTTTTGAATATTTTGACATGGGATTAGTTTCTTTTATTGCATTTACAATACTAGTTATTTATACTTATACATTATACTAGATTATGGAGATGAATGTGTGTTTATAAGTATTTAGAATAAGCCTTCCCATGTGTGTGATTTTCCTACTTGGCATAAGTTTTCAGCCTCTGGCCTATTAAAGGTAGGCTTAGGGTGTCACTCACATCTTATCGTTGGATAAGAAGGCCCCAGTTGGTTGGGTCATGACAAAGTGGTATTAAAGATAGGATATCTTAGGACCAATGTTTGGATATAGTCTAGTTGTGTGGATTGTTTTGGGAACTCAGTAAACTATGATAATGTGTCTCAAGTTCATCTCTCATGTCAGAGATCCCAGTTATGGTGTGATGACCATTATATCCATTCACCATGAAATTGATAACCTGTTTGTCAACTTGGTACATGTAGGCACTATTTGTAGGAAAAAATTGGTAAATACAATATATGAGAATGGGTTTTTGTCTCAATGTAATTCTTATGTCAGTTTTCCATATATACTTGTTTTACCATGGTGTGTCTTTATTGTTATAAGATTCATCCTTGATGATAACTCACTATGATTCTACAATGGGATCATGACGATGATCTGCTTAGTGATGAGGCTTTAGTCCAAGGACTTATGTTGGAGGTGATTCCTCTATGTGGATTATTGATATTACCTCCACCCATAGAGATGTTGATTATTTTTAAAATATAAAAATAATATGCACACATTCATAGCATGCTTTATGAGTTCTATAAATAGAGACTGCTCGAGTTTAGGGGTTAATCAGACCCCTAGGCAACTGAGGATTTGATCGAGGTAGTATAGTGATTTTTCTTCTCTATGAGGACACCTCATGGAAGTATGGTGGTCCTATAAGTGATCCATATCCATTTCTCATAGGAGTGTTGGTAGAGATTTATGGTTTAAATTCATGAAGAGGTGACCCTCATTTACGAAGAGTTTTAGTGCCTCATTAGAGAAGAGTTTTATACTGTGACCTTTTGGAGAGTACAAATCCAGGATCTTTTTGAGATCTAGTAGAGGAATGTGTCATTCATGGAGTATGTTTCATGGTTTAAAAACCTCTCATGATATTCCATGTATATAGTTCATGATGGTTTATTTTAAGAATAAAAATTTGAGTTTGATATTTTTCATGATCTCCGAGCTAGAGTGAAATATCTTCGCATCCCTTATTAAGCTTGAGTGCTGGATCATTCCTTTGTTGTCGAGATTTTATTAGCAGAGTAGATTCATGTTATATTTTTGGTAGTGTAAAACCTAGAGAAGATACTTTAGTGGTTGGTAGTATATGATAGACATTAGGATCAAGGAACATGAGGCATTTTTGGAGACATTCTCATGACGATGTGTTTAGGACTTAGGGATATCAGGGAGATTCTAGTTAGACGATGGAGAGAAGACTATACTCCTATGAAATAAAAGTTCATATCATGATATTTTTTAACCCACCATGATGTAGATAAGAATATTATTGACAGGAAACCAAGGCAGAGGTAGTGGCTAGAGAAATGAGGTCTATAGAGTGAATGATGTGGTAGAATAGTTGGGATATCTATAAGATGTGTCCAATGTTATGATCCATTTACACCCCCACCACCCCTAGGTGTCACACACTAGACTCAAAGAGATGGTAGTAAAGGACATAAAAATCTTTTGGTAGTGGAGGATTTTGTCCCAATATATCTGGGTATGATCCAAGGTATGATTTTTTGTCTAATCTACTGTAGGTACTATTTTGATAGACACATGTGTGAACCACTCCATTCCACGTCCCTTATTTGAGACATGTAGATTCTAGTGGAGAATTTAGTTCAACATTTGTTCTTAGTGGCTCCTACAAGTGGGGGTTTTTGTGATCACACACTTATTATATCAGTGTGACCTGACTCATGGAGGAGGGAGCTTCATATAGGATCTCTTTATCAACCCGATGATGCTTATGATGTCATTATAGGTTTGTAGTAGATCTCTAAATTCCATGCATAGATCGACTATTTTAGATAGATAATGTTGTGTGTCTAATTATATCAGATGGTATTTTTATTTTTTTGAGATGGAAACCTATTAATAGTAGGATGGTCTTCTATGTAAAAGGATATGACCAATTTATCATCAATTTTTCAGTAAATCCATTGGTGTATTAGATGCTGCAAACTATTACTTTTCGGTAGTTGCAGTGGATTACGAGGAAATATTTCCTAAGGATGTTATAGGATTTCATCCTTATTAAAATGTTGACTAATATATATATCTATACACAAATACCGTGATGATACCTATGCTATCCAATTTGATGGACCTAACAAAGCTGTGAGAGATGATGGTAAAGTTGGAGGATCTTCAGAGGAAGGGATTTGTTAAACCCAGTGTATCCCCTGGGAATACCCATTATTTTTTTACAATTAGGATGATGAGAACACGATGTTATTAATCAATTATCATTACTTTAATTAGTAAAAAATCAGGAATAAGTATCCACTACCTCAAATCAATGACCTCTTCAACCATTTTCAAGTAGCGAAGTGGTACTTGAAGTTTGACCTCTGGATGGGGTATCATGATCTCCATGTTTGAGGGGAGGAAATAATAGAGATGAAATTCTAGTATAAAAATGGTCACTAGGAGTACTTGGTGATATACTTCATCTTTAATAATTCTTAAATAGTGTTCATGCGAGTCTGGAATGAGATCTATCTTCCCTTCTTAGATCAGTTCATGGTGGTCTTCATAGATGACATGCTCATGTACAAAGCATTACTGGATAAGAATACAAGAAATTTTAGGATGATCTTTTAAAAAATATGAGAGAACTATATTTATGGGGTTCTTTCAAAGTTTTATTTTTTTATTCAAGAGGTACAGTTCACAAGACATGTTATCTAAGAAGAGGGAGTGACGGTTGACTCGACTAAGATAGAGGTAGTGTTAGTTTGGGATTCACCTAGGAGAGTGAATAAGGTGGAAAGTATCCTTGGGATGGAAAAATATTATCAAATACTACTTCTGGATTTATGAAGAGTCAAGACACCTCTGAATACCTTGAATTTAAAGGGGAATCCTTTTGTCTGGTTGAAGAAATGTAAGTAGGATTTTTAGGATACATGACTGAGGATGAAGAGAACCCCCCATACTGAGACTACTAGATGAGGGATTTATGTTCATGTGATTTTGTGACGCCTCTAGATATGGACTAGGACGTGTTATAATGTAAATTTAGGCCATGATTACATATTGACTCTAATAGTTGAGACCAAATTAGATGAATTACACAACCCATGATTTAGAATTTGATGTCGTAGTATTGACCCAAAAAATTTGGCTGCAATATCTTATTGAAGAGTTGTTTATTTTCAATTATAACCATAAGATATTAGGAATATATTATCCTAGAAATACCTTAAAAAGAGGTAGAGTCAGAGGTTGAATCTCTTTTAAGACTATGATTTTGAGATTGTCTATACTCCCAGGAAGGGGAACGTGGTGGAAGACGCTCTTAGTAGGAAATCTCATTTGGAATTACTGAGTGAATAAAAATAGAAATTGGACTATTTTTAATAGACCCATGTGGATGAGGATGGAAAAAACTTACCTTATATTGATGGTTAGGACCCCACTACTTCTTCATCTCATTAGGTAGGTGTAACTCAAATATTTTAATTGTGAGGTAATGAATGATCTTATATCCAAAAGGCAATCCCCTAATGAAATTTCTACAAGTGAGGAGCACTTTGTTTTTTTTATAAGGATGGTTGATGGTACCTGTCATGCTGCAAGAGGAGGTATCAAGAACGTTTCACACAATTCTTTTATCAGTACATATAAAATTGTTGAAGATGTACCATGTACATTGATGTTAGTTATTATGTATTGGGATAAAGAAGAGTTTCACTAAGTTTATATATTGATGCCTCACTTTCCAACAAGTGAAGGATGATAATATGGTTCCTAATGGTTTGGAACAAGCTCTTAATGTGCCTAAGGGAAAGTGGGATGGTGTCTCCATATATTTTTCTATGACATGTTTGTGATTATATAGGGGTCATGAGGCTATATAGGTGATCATAGACTAAATCAACAAGTTATCCCACTTACTAGTCATCTAAAATCAGATTTCAATAGATATTTTAGGATGCTTGTACATATAGGAGGTAGTTTAACTTCATGGAGTCCCCTTGAAGATTGTTTCAGATTGTGATGCTTTCTTCATGTCACAATTTTTGGGAGGATTTTTAGAGGAATTTGGGACATAGTTTTATTTAATCATTATGTTCCACACCTATACCAATGGCATAAATGAAAATACCATTTAGGTCATGGAGGAAATGTTGAAGGCTTTCATGTTAGACTTTGTCTACAATTAATATTATTATATACCCTTGGTGGAGTTTTCATAAAATAATTATTACCATTCCACTATTGGTATGGAACCAGTAGAGGCCTTGAGTTGGAGATTCTATCAGACACCGATGTCATAGATAGATCCATGTGAGGAAACACTTATGGTCCTATAGTTGGTCCATGCAAAAATAGATAAGTTTTAGATCATCCATGAGAAGATTAGGACAACCCATTGCAATCATAAGTCCCATGTAGAACAATGATTAAGGCCTTTGGAGTTTGATGAGGGAGATAATGTGTTTTTAAATGTCACACCTCAGTGAGGTATGCAGAGATGTTTCTGATGAGGTAAGCTATATCTATGTTTTATTAGCCCTTTCTAGATACTAAGATGGTTTAGTGCGGTGCATATCATTTTCACTACCACTGAAACTAGACCAAGTGTGTGACACCTTGTTTATATTGAAACTAAGTTGATATATGTATGGCGCACAATACATTATTTTCTTGTAGATGTTGGACATTGAAAATTAATATACCTTTTTGGATTACCCCATTACAATCAATGATAAATGGGAAAAGATCATTAATGGGTGAGAAATTTCATCAGTGGGTGTTCATTGGTAGCAAAAACATCTTCAGAAGAGCTCATGGGAGTGATAGAACTATATGGGAGCCTATTAAGCTCACCTATTTGAGTATATTTTTTATTTTAAAGATGAAAAGACCTTAGGTGGGGGGAATTTACTGAATATATTTTTCTGTTAACTATGTTGGAATATTATAGATGATATAATAAGAGTAAGGACCAGATTTGAAATGTATTTTTGGGCCCTATGAATGTTATTGGAGGATTAAATATAGGTTTTAGAGTTTTTATATCAAAAATAGGAAAAATAGTATCCTAGTACATGCCATGTTGGCCCTATAGTTCGACGATATAAAATTGGAATGGTTGTGGGCGGGGGGGGGGGGGGGGATGGCATGGCAAAGAAATGGTTCTTGGAGAAGGTTGTTATTGTCCACAACCTGAGAAAAATCACCTTGGAAGTTTTATAGGTCATGGTGAGGGGAAAATAGCTTGGGTCTTACCACAGGCTTTTGGCAGATGGCTATTGTTTGGTGTGTTCATGAACCAATATGGACAAATCTATGCCATAGTGTCGATCATGGTGACGATATTTCCTTATTTGACATGTCAAATTCACCCACTTCTCTTTTAGGGTGTAAATATCTAGACCTTAGTATCCCAAATTATATGGTTACTTTAATAGATTTGTGCTAGATACAAGATATCACATCCCAAAGGACTGAATAGTTTAGTAGTATTATAAAACTAGATACATACATGAATTTCAAATTATATTTGAAAACATATAATAAAATATACTATTTTATTTGAGAACATCATTATTCCCTTTAGAATACCCCTACATATTAATCATTATACACTTCTTGTCATCCTGGGGAAAGGAAACATAAGAATAGGGTGCGCTCTAATGCTCAATAAGGGCATGCATATAAAATAATATATCATGAAAAAATATGGAATAATAAATATGGAAAGATAAATAAATGAAAAACATTCCATTTAATCAATAACATGAACATGAAGAATAATATTGCAGGAATAACTAATGATCAAAATAATCCCATATAAATATTTACATATGATTGAAACTTATCCATATATATTCTTCCTAATAGAATAATCAGATATGAATAAATTACAAATCTCATAATGAGGGAATTCATAATGCATGAAATCATAAAAATACAATCAATTCCTTATTCCAAGACATATTATATAAATTGGTAAGGCCTCAGCCAAATACCCAAACTAGTTTTTCTCACGAGACATTCTGATGCATTTAGGGGATATAGTGGGCCCCAACCATCACTTACTAAGTTCAATGCATTCCTCATACTAAAGGGGATAAAAATAATCAATTTAAATATTCATATTGAATTTTATTTATACAAAATGTTAATAATTTCCCCATTAAATAAACATAATCACAAACCATTGAGAGTAATATAAAGATCGATATCAAAATCGTACATCCCCAGTCATATTGATCATAAAAAATATAGGGAAATAATAAGGATGGTTTCATTATAATATATACCCATTAGAGAATAAGTTTAATAGTGGTTACTATTGTTGATGAATAGAAATACCATGAAAATGTCCTTAAAAACACTCTCGAGGAAAATAGAATTTTCACCTCAAAAATAATATTTAAAAACATAAAATATCCAGAATATTAGGGGGAAAATTTATTTTAAAAGATCCTTGGAAACATGTGAAGTAATATTAAAATCATTGAGTTGTAATGATGGCATGAATTTCCTTTTATGCCATATAATTTAAAAAAGCATTCCTCTTGAACTTTTGTATGAAAATAAAAAAAGTTCCTTGTTTGGGAAACTACAGGAAGAATCCTTTTAATTTTTTTTGTAAAAATAAATTGATAATATTAAAAAAAATCTTGAAAACATTTTTAGAAAACATGGATATGGAAGAAAAATCCTTCTTGATCAAAAAGAGAAATATAATTGGATTTTCGTAAAATAAATTTCTCAATGATTTTAAGTATCAAAGAGAGAAAAATGATACTATTAATAAAAAATTTCAGAAATAAACAAATAATAAGAAAATATATTATTTCTAAGAAAGAAATATCAAATAATACCACCAATAATGAATTAATCATAAATAATATCTAATGCTGATGATATTGTGAATTAAAGCTTTACCACTTTGGTAAATTTTGAATCATAATCCCCGTGAAATAAATAACATCACATGAAACTTTAAATACCATTAAGATAAATATATTAACTATATAACATATCAAAGGTGAAGTATACGCACCAAATAGGAGAAATAAGTAGTGAATAAGGCTTATGTTTCATGAAAGTAAAAGTGAGATGAGAGACCCTTACCTTATGTCGAACATCAATTATATGACTTTAAACCTCCTATATAATAAATATATATTTACTAAAAACAATTAAATAATAATAATATATATAATGCCATAAATTATTTACCTATAAATATTTATCCCTAATCTATTAATTGTTCTTTTCTAAAATCATTATTTCAGGTAATAACTAGTTTCTTTTTCATTTATGTTTTGGTTTGATAGTTTTGGTCCTTGTACTTTTATGATTGTTAAATAATATATAATGGTAACTATGATATAAATAACATATATATTCATTATATAAGTATTTATAATAGTCTATAAATGTTATATATAGAAAAATGAGTTACACAGTTCATGGAGACGGTATACCTTATGTACACATGGACACTGTTTTCATTTTTTTGATGGATGGAAGGAAAAAAAGGTAAATAACATTACATATTTAAAGAATTATTATTATATAATATATATTCATTAAAAATATAATTATTACCATCCATGTCAAAATAAATAGAAAAACGTTTCATATCATTTCATGGAGACAGTAGTCCACATATACACATGAGGGACATTATCATTATATAAAGGATTTGAAGATAAGAAAGTAGATGTGATATTATAATTATTGAAGTTTACTTATTTCATAAATATAATATATATACATTAAATATTTCATTATATCCAACTATGATAGTTGTTTATGTAAAATTAATTACATCGGTTCACAAGGCGGTAGTCTGTCATACACATGATCAGTAGTTTCATTTCCAATTTGATGGAAGATGAGATGGATATAGGTAATTACATTAACTTAATAACATATAAGAATATGGAATATTTTTTTTATCATTTTTATGGATTTTTATATGGATTTAAATTATGAAATAAAATGAAAACACATGGTTAAGAACTATACATCTTCTTCAAACAACATCTTTAGTTTTATACCTAAAAACATCCTAGATTTGTTTTATAATGAAACCAAAAAATCTAGTTAGTGGGGATTGATTTAAGGAAGGAATCTTGGTATGTATTTTCTAAACCAATGTTATTTTGGATGTTCTAATATGATAGGATAGGTGGTTCACTTTTATAAGTGGGGAAATGACATAATTTTAATTTTTGAGAAGAATAAATTTTACCAAGGACTGTTTCAAGTAAAAAGGATAAAAAATAAATAATTATAAAAAATTAGATGTCATAACGTCAAAATATGGACATAAAATATGAATTGGATAATTTTTTAGATCATTTTAACCCTAATTTTTTTAGTTTAACACTTGGTAAACCTGTATTGACCTGAACCATGGTAATTAATTTTTACTATTTTTACTATTTATTATAGAAAAAATTAAGTTGAAATTATTGTATAATATTAATTATTATTATTAAAAATATTTAATCCAATTTTTGAAATTCAATTCACAAAATTTTCTAAATTTAATTTAATGTTAAATCCATAGAAGCGATGAAAATAGTTTTCTAAAGGAAACATTTTCATATGTATAAAATGTTTTTTGGATTAGAATTGAACATATAATTGATTAAAATGAACTAAATTAAATTAATTATTATATAATTTAACAAATTTAAATTTTAAATAAATTTAAATTAATCTGATCTTCATAAAATATTTAAATGAATAGACAGTTTTCAATAAAATTTGTATTTTCACTATTCATTGAAGAAATTAATATTTTCTAAAAATTATTAAAGATTCAATATAAGATAATTTTGAAATTATGATTTCAAAAATTAAGTTCATTTTTTCAAATAAATTTTCTAAATTCTATAAAAATTAATTTTAAAATAATTGTGCAAAATGCGTCGAATCCTTTTTTTTCGAAAAATATAGTTTATTCCAGAACAAAATTTATTTTATCTTCAAATTATATGTATTTAAATTTATTATTAATTGATAAAAAATTAAGTTATTTTATAAATTTTTAAACCATATATTTTTCATAATTTTTTAATTCCTATTCATACCCACCAATTTAATGGCTCTATTATAAAAGTGTATTGTTTTATGGTTCTTTTAGATTCAGGGTTACATGTACCGTAAGATATTGAAGGGATTAAATTTATTTAAAAGGAAATATATATTATAAATTATCAGGGTTTTAAAATCTTCCATAATAAATAATATTTACTCCTATAAATTTCTGGAATGTCACCTCATGAAAAGATTTGGTTAGTTCCTCATCATAACTTCCTCAGGTTTCCACATCACCTCTTTTAGCTAATGATTTTTCCAATGTACCTTTACTAGTCGAGTCATATGATTTCTCAAAACTTATTATATAGTTTCAAGAATATAAATATTCAATTTATACTAAGACATATCATGTTTTAATTATATATATTTTGAGATAAGAATGTGTGTTGGATTTGGCGTACACTTCTTTAATAATGATATATGGAACACAAAATTTACTTTAGAGAGACTTGTAGGAATTTATAAATGATAAGCCATAGATCCAATTATTTCATATATTTAACAAGTTCCTATTCTCTTGGGGATCAATTTCCCTTTCTTACTAAACCTTAAAACTCCCATCCATGGAATTACCTTCATGAAAATGTGATCTCCCACTTGAAATTCCTAATATTTTCTCGGGTTATTAGTATAGAGCTTTTTTTCTTCTTTGAGATTTATTTATATTGTTTTGAATAGTATTTAACTTTTCCATTATCTTGCATAAAAGTTATAGTCCTATATGATTCCTTTCACCAACTTTAACCTTAACAAGTTGGAATATTATATCCCTTTACAAATAATGCTTCATATGACACCGTATGGATACTTGAAAGGAAGATATTATTATAGGAGAACTCTACCAAAGGTAAATACTTACCTCAAATACCATGAAAGTAAATAAAGGATTACCTAAACATGTATTCTAATGTTTTAATAGTCCTTTCAGATTGTACATCAGTTTGTGGGTGATAAGCAATGTTCAAACTAATCTCGGTATCAAGAGCCTTATAAAGACTCTTCCACGAATTTCAGTGTAAATTGTAGATCATGATATGAAAAAATTGATAGAGGATCTCTATAAAGTCTTAAAACTTTACTAATATAGAGTTGTTCAATATGTTAAAGAGGTAAATATTCTCTTATAGTAACAAAATGTGAAAATTTTGTGAGGTGATCAACAATAACCCATATTTCATCATTCTTTCTGCGAGTCTTTGATAATCCGGTGATAATGTCGACAGTAATGTCATCCCAATCCCAAATATGAATAAGAAGATGTTTCATGACTCCTATAAGATTCTATTTTTCAACCTTCATTTAAAAAAACCAAACATCAGGAAACATAATCAGTAATTTACCACTTCATTTTTCACCACAATAAGTGTTCCTTCAAATATATATTCATCTTGGTGCTACCAGGGTGTATTGAGAAATTTTACCAATGAGCATAATCCAACATTTCAATTTTTAACTATGGTATAGATGAAACACATAGACTCTTTCCAAATTTATAACACCATCTTCATATATTAAGTATTTCAATTTCCCATCATTCATGACATTAATTTAATTTTGAATATTCTAATCAATAGTTTGAGACCTTTTTATTTTTATAACAAATATGGTTTGAAAATAATTTGAAAATGAAGTGATGTATCTTCTTACTTAATAGTTCTCAGATCCATCTTTATGAGATCCATGAACATAGGATCCTTATGACTGCTAATTTTGGTTATGAATGCATCGTATTTCCAGCTCAATGCACCCACTACATTATTTTCCATCCTCGGATGGTAGTGTATTGAGAAATAATTGTCCTTGAGTAGCTAGATCCATCTCCTTTTCATCATGTCAATCTCTTTCTATGAAAATATTTATCTAAAACTCTTATTATCTGTATATCTCTCACTCTTTAAACCATAGAGATATTGTATCCATTTATAAAAAAATTATAGCTGTCAACTCAAGATCATGGATTATATAGTTTTGTTTAGGAATATTTAACTACCTTGATGCATAAGTAATAAATTGATCATTCTGTATAAGGAAACAACCAAGTCCTTTCTTTGATGATTCACTATATATTACAAACCCATAAATTCCAAATGATAGAGTCAAAATTAGTGCCTTCACCAATCTAATATTCAATTATTGAACGAATTCTTCATGTTCTTTTATCCACCTAAAGTTAATACCTTTTCGAGTAAGCTTGGTTAATGAGTTATCGAATACAGATTCTTTTGAACAAATCACTGATAGTAACCTAACAGACTAATGAATATATGCACCTTATTTTTGTTCATTGGTGTATGCTATTATTGTAATACATTTATCTTCATTGGATCAAATGGGATTAATTCTTTGGAGACACTATGACCAAGAAAATAATTTTTCTAAAGAAAGAATTCACCCTTCCTAAATTCAATATATAACTATTATCTTCTAGGAGTATCAAGAATTTTCTTCAAGTGATTCTAATGGTCCTTATAGATAATATATTATAATAATATATTACCAACAAATACCATAAAAATAATCAAAATATTCCTTGAATAATTTTTTCATTAAATCCATGAAGACATAGGGTACATTAGATAATCCAAATGGAATTACTATTAACTTTTAATTTCCATACCTCATATGAAATATTGTATTATGAATATCTTCATTCTTTACTCATAATTTATGATTCCTATAATGATGTTAAATCTTTGAAAAATATTAGGCTCCATGAAGTTGATCCAATAATTCATCAATACAAGGCAATGGATTCTTGTTATTTATCATGATATCATTGATTTACCTATAATCAATGCATATCTTCATAGATCCATCCTTATTTTTAACAAAAAGAAAAGGGAATACCTAAGGTGAAACACTAGATCATATAAATACCTTATCACACAACTCATCTTGTTTTTTATTCAAATATACTAATTCCATAATGACTATTCTATAGGGAGTATTTTGATATAGATTTTGTATCAGGGATTAAAACTATGGAAAACTCAAATTCATGCTATAGTGGATGTCCCAGAAATTCCTTAGTAAATAAATCAATGTATTCCATTATAATAGGTACATCCTCAATTTTATGATTACCTTTTCTATCTATAGATTTTTTCCACTGTTTTCACCAAGGATCTCATTCATAAGAGCTATTGGGGGTGGATTCAGACATGAATCAGATGATGAACTCTCTCCTATAATGATATATAATTACATAGCTTTATCTTAAATTATAACTTCCTTCTATATGCAATTAATATTTACACAATATTTCCAAATCTAGTTCATATAAATGATTATATTGAAATCAACCATATCTATAATAATGAATTTCAGTAATAGGTAACATTCATTTTCCATAATGAGAACTGACTCAAACATTCTTATTGTGGATATAATTTCACTATGAGTCTTTAAAAATAACCCCCTTATTAAGGTGTTGGGAAAATATGTAATTTTATTGTAAAACAAGGAAGTTATAAAAGAGTTTGGAGAGTTAGAATCAAATAAATAATTATCTAAATTTTAATATATGAGTAAATTACTTTCCACCACATAATTTGGAACTTCAACATCAACAGTTGTGATCACATATGATTATCCTTTCTCTTTTGTCTTTTTATAGGGAAAATTACCTTGATTTTTGGGACAATAATTTTCGTAGTGTCCCATATCCTTATTGTTGAAGAATTGTATATTGTAAGCTTCTTTTTCCCCTTAAAATCATGAGCATGATTCCCTTTATGTCCACACTTTTAGAAAACTCCCATTCCCTACACGAATGTTCCCTGATATTTCTTTGCATATTTAATATAATATGGAAATTCTACTCTTATGTTCTTCCCCACTTCTTTATTTTTTTTCTAGAGTTCTCAAACACCCTTTTCTTATCTTTGTTTCATTAAAATTTAAAATATATGGATAATTATTTCTATGTTAATATGTCACATGATACTATGTCCTCGTATGATGATAAGTTTTGGTATACTAGTTCCCATTAAAGTATTAGATTAATCCCATCAAAGAAATGGTCAATCTTGATGTTTTGGTTATATACATAGTCTGTGGTTCCTTTCTAACCTTTTAAAGTTAGCTTTATAAATATGTAATTTTGTCTCTTCCTTTTGTCTCAATATTAAGAATTATATTTCCATATCTTATTGTTTCTATTAAAGAAAATATTTTTCCAAGAATAGTTCCTTCAAATCATTCCACTCCATGTTTTTTATTACTTAGTCATCCTTATTGTTTTGAATTAATGACAACCATTGATCCACATCCCCTAAGAAATGATAAAATACCATGAAAAACTTCTCCCATTCATTTCTACCCAATGTGAGAAATATAATCTAAGAAACTTATCCATTTCTTAGCTATAAATGGATTTTTAGTCCAATTAAATGATAAAGGTTTCTGATACATGAATCGGTATAACATCGTTACACCACATTGTGGATCAGTAGGATACTCCATAGGAGAAAGTTTTTTATATATAACCTAATTTATCTTCCCCAATGTAGTTATGATTTGATTAGCTCCAGTTGCTGCTACTACTTTAGCTTCATTATCTTTCATAGGAGAGAAATTTTAACATTTATTATGCACAATTACATGGTTTCCATTATTTCAACTAGGTTTTATTTTTAAATAATGTATCATATAATATTAGATCATAAAATTATGAAACATAATGTATAATTTCAAAACTAGTAACACATTTAACATTATTTGAAAATTTTATGTAGATATTATCTCATAATCATAAACTATACATCTTTTGGAATATTCTCAAGTCATAAAAATACTTTCAAATCATTTATAATGGTTTGTAAAGAAGTTATGAATTAGCAAAAGAATAACCCCTGGGAGTATAAAATTTGGTGTACAACAAGGCCCATCATCATGCACTAGGTGATGATCAATTTAAATCCCAATTCACCCTTTTTGGAGTATTAACCCTAGGTAAATCTATTCCAGATCTACATCCACTTATAGTATCCAGAGTGATATGAATTGATTGGAAATCTAGATAACCTATACCTTACCAAAACATTAGGATGCTATCATATACTTAAACTCATCATCAAATTCAGTCATAGGGTTATGTTATCTAATATATGTTTTCCTAAATCTATTTCCCAAAGTTCTACTAAACATGTTCTGATACTAACTTTAAAGACCCTGAATCTAGTAGCATAGAGTTGGTGGTTAATTTGTTATATTGGTTCTAGATGAAAATTATCACATTATAAAATTACGAATAGTTTTTTAGTATTTGAAAACAAGATACATACTTAAATTTCACATTATAATTGAAAATATATTATGAAACATAGTATTTTACTTTAAAACACCATTATTCCCATTAACATATACATGCATACCTATCATAATACACTTCCAAGAATCCTTGGGAAAGGAAACATAAGAAAGGGCTGAGATCTAATGCTTATTAATGTTATAAATATAGCATAAACTATCATGAAAAAATAAGGAATAATCAATATGGAAGTTAAATAACTAAAACACCATCCATTTAATCAATAACTTGATCATAGATAATAATATAGAAGGAATAAATGATGATCAAAATAATTCCACATAAATTGTCACATAATCTTGAAACTTATCTATGGATATTATAACAAATAAAATAATCACATGGACATAAATAAATAATCACATAATGAGGGAATTCATAATTCGAAACATCATAACCATACTATCATGATCTCATGCCGAGACACGTTACATAAATGGGTATGGAATTGGATAAATACCTATACTAGTTTGTCTCATGAGATCTACTGATGAATCAAGGGGATAAAGCGACCCCCACACATAACATACTAAGTCTAGTTAATTCCACATATAAAATGGGGATAACCATAATCATTGTAAAAAGTTACATTGACAAACTATCATAAAAAATGTTAATAATTTTTCAAATGAAAAAACATACCCATAAACCATCCTGAGTACTATGAAGAATGGTATCAAAATATTACATACTCTGTAAAATTGGTCATAAACCATCCATAAAAATAATGAATATGGTTTCATTACAACATACCTCAATTTTTTGATAAGTAAAATAAGGTTTATTATTGTTGATTAATAGAAATACCGAGAAAATTTCATTAAAAATATTCTTGAGGAAAATACTCTTTTCACTTTGAGAATCACTTTTGAAAACTAGAAAATTTTATAATATTTGGGAAACAATTTTCTATGAACATATATTTTGAATAATGTGAAGGTATATTCAACACATTGAGTTTTCATGATGTCAAGAAATTTTGTTCATTCCATATAAGTTAAAAACATTCATTTCACACTTTTGTAAGAAAAGTAAAAAATTACACTATTTGAAAAACGAAAGGAAGATTAATTTGATTTTTGTGTGTAAAAATACATTCATGGGTAAAAATGAACATAAAAAATCATAGTATAATTTTTATAAAATTCTTGAAAACATTTTTAGAAAATATGGATACGTAATAAAAAGAATTTTTGACCGAAAAGAGAAATAATGTTGGCTTTTTTTTAAATAATTTTTTAAATAATTTTAAGTAAGAAATAGAGGAAAATGATATTATTTTTTAAAATATTCACTAATAAATACAGGAGAATAAAATATATTAGGTTTAAGATATAAATATCAAATTATTATCCTGAAAAAGACTTATCATAAACAATCTCGAATAATGATGAGATTGTGAATTAAACCCTTACCACATTGGTAACTTATGAATCATAAACCCCGTGAAAGAAATAACTTAAAATGAAACATTAAATACCATTAAGATAAATATATTAACTATATAATTTATCAAAGAGGAATTATATACACCACACAGTAGAAATAAGTGTTGAATATGACATATATCTCGTGAAAGTAAAAGTGAGACGAGAAAACATTTTCTTTGGTCCGGATTACATTGTATGTGTATGGAACTCTTGTATGATAAATATATATTATTTATAAATCTATTAAAAACCATAATAATATATATAATATCTTATATTATTTACTTATAACTTTTTATCAACCAATTATTATCAATTATTTGGTAAAATTACTGTAACGAGTAATAACTACTTCATTTTTCATGTATGTTTGGGTGTGGTAGTTTCAGTCCTTGTACTTTGATCATGATTAAATAGTATCTAGAATTTTAAAAATTATATAAATAAAATATATATGCAATATAAAAGTATTTATAACAGTTTATAAAATTTATAGATAGAAAAATGAGTTAAACCATTCATAGAGACGGTAAGCCAAACGTACACATGAACACAATTTTCAGTTTCTGACGGATGGAAAAAAATAATGTTAAATAATATTTAAACTTTATATAATAATTATTATATCATATATGTCATATATATTCACTAAATACATCCTTAATACCATACCTGAATAAATAAATTGAAAAATATCTCACATCGTTTCATGGAGACAGAAATCCAAATGTATACACGAGCAAAGTTATCGTCTTCCAATTGATCGGAAGGTAAGAAGGTATATATAATATTACAACTAGAAAAGTGTAATAATTTCAAAAATATAATATATATACATTAAATTCATTATTATATTCATCTGTGGGTGATGGTGATTAAAAATGAATTATATTTGTTCGCGAGGCGGTAGTCCTCCATACATAGGATCAAAAGTTTAATTTATAATTTGATGGAAGAGGAGATAGATATAGATAGTTATATTAATATAATAAAATATAATAATATTGGAGATTATGATGTTATTTTTTTATCATATTTTATGGATATTTTAAGGAGTTAAAGAAATAAATAAAATGGAAACACATGGTTAAGGGCTATACTTATTCTTTAGACAACCTCCCTAGGTTTATAAATAAATCCTTACTAAAATAGTTTTATAATGAAACCAAGGAATGCATGAAATGTATAGGTTTTTGAGGACGTTATTTTTGATGTTTTTGGAAGAAAAAATGGATTCTTATGTGTTAATAGGATATGAGAGAGGATTCCCTTTTATAAGTGGGGGGGCACACATGAAATTTTTGAAAAGAATAAATTGTACCAATGTATTTCTCATTCCAAAAGGATCCAAAATAGACCATTATAGAAACATAGACTATATTAGGTCTAAATATAGTGATAAAATAGTAATTGGACAAGATTTTGTGCCATTTTAACCCTTATATTTTTAGTTTACCCCCAGTAAACCCATTTTAACCTTAATTGGGATAATTAATTTTTACCATTTTTAGAATTAATTATAGAAAAAATAAATTGAAAAAATTATATGGTATTAATTATTATTATTTTAAATATGGAATAAATTTTTTCAAATTCAATTCTTTGAAGTTATATAATTTAATTTAATGTTAAACCCATAGATGCAATGAAAAAATATTTTTCCAAAGAAATGTTTTTATAAGTACAAAATGTTATTATATTAAAATTTAACATATAATTGATTAAAATTACATAAATTGGATTAATTATAATATAAATTCACTTGTTTTAATTTTAAAACAAATTTTTAAAAAATTTAACATTTTAAATTATTTAAAAAAAGGGGAACTATCAATTAAATCAATATTTTTTACCATACATGAAAAAATTAATCTTTTTAGAAAATTACCCAAAACTAAATCTAAGATAACTTTTACATTGTGATGTCAAAGATTAGGTTTATTTTTTCTAATACATTTTATAATTGTGATACAAATAAATTTTAAATAATATACTAAAAATGTGAAGGAACAACTTTTTACAAAATACATTATTATAGAATTTTTTTTTGAATTTATGATTGTTTTTATTTCAATTTAAAATAAATTAATAACCAATTAATTTATTTTATAAACATGAAAACCATATAATTTTCATAATTTAGTTATTCCTATCTATACCTACCAATTTAATGACTAGGTAAAAACAATATACAATTTTACGATTCAATTATATTCTGGGATGTATATACCCCAATCAATCGAATAGATTAAATATTTTTAAAAGAAAATACATATCATCATGTCTCGAGGTGATATACTAAAAAATAGGCCATTAAAAACTATTAAATTGGATATTTTTAGTGAAAAAGGGACTAAATACCTGAGAATGATTAAAATCCATAGGTTTTTATCAGCGCTTGAAAGGAACTAATAAAGGAACCCCATTATGAGTGCTTTTATATAGAACTGATTAAGGTTTCCATTATTAGTGCTACTAAAGGCGATGATTAATGTATCCTTTATCAGAACCTTGAGTATCATTAATAAATGGGCATAATGCAGGGTACTACTAAATTTATAGCAGACTACAGTGGTAAAAAAAATACGTTGTATGTAAATAAATTAACTGAAATAAAATATACAACACAAATAAAAGAAAACAAAATACTTTAATTTAGAAATTTCGAACATTGGTTTGTACAATTACATGGGTAAGTATAAATTATCAAAAATATTTAGAAAATTCAATGTTCCTTTTTCTTTATCCCCTGACCCCAGGTCATGCTAATGTTGAACAAACCAGCCCATATTGTGAAAAATAATTCACCTTTATAAGAAAACAATTGTTATGTTTTAATAATATAGAGAAATAAATTTAACACAGTGTGTCAATTTTAAACTTGAAACATATACTTTGAGTTATAATAGGAACACCATGTATCAGATTGAGTTGTAGTTGATTCTGTAATGTCACACCATTTCTTATTTGTTTTCAAGAAATATCTCTATGAAAATGAAATAAATAAGTATAAGATAAAAATGATTAGGAAATTAATTAAGTAATATTAAGTAAAATGATGAGAAAAAAATATGAGATCATTATCTCATTTATGGTGATGTAATGCACATTTTAAATTAAAATGAAATTTATATATTGATAACATTCACTTCGAGTCACACTGAAAACAACTTGTGTTAGATTATTGAGCACTAAATTTATATATTTCAGAAATGACTTATGGATCATTTTCCTAAAGTATCAAAAAAATCTGAATTTGTATGCTCAGTTTTGATTATGTCACTTGTTTTTTTACTATAATATAATTTTAAAATGGAAATACTCAATTTTGGTCATAGTGGTCACATTGTGTGTTAGTTCGACATGAGAATGATTACTACACATAAAAAATTACTTATGATTCATTGTCCTAAATTATCAACAAAATTCAAGCATTCTTTCTTGGTTTTCAGCGAGTAACACACTTTTGAAACTAAAATATTAATTTTAAATTGATAACAAATGCATTGAGTCATAATAGGAACATTGTGTATCATATTGAGGTAATGTGATTACAACATGTAAAAAATGAATTATGTGTGATTTTTTAAAACTATCAAAACAATCTGAATGTGTATTATTGGTTTTTATTATGTCACTTATCTTTTTTACTAAAATGAATATCAATATTAAATAAAACAAAATACATGGAGCTATACTGGTCACACCATACATTATATTTAGGTGAGACTAATTTCTAAACATAAAAAATGACTTATTGATCTTTTTCATAATGTATCGAAACAATACGAATGTGTTTTCTTAGATTTGAGCATGTCACTTTTTTTTACTAAAATGTAATTTTAAAATGGAAAGATTTATATTGATTAATTCCAATCAAATAATGTGTTGGTTTTATGTGAGACTATTTCTTACATGTTAAAAATGGCTTATAAATCATTTTCTTAACTTATCAAGACAATCAAAGAAATGTTTCTCAGTTTTTAATGAGTGACACACTTTTTAAACTAAAATGTCAATTTTATGCTAATAACAGACACTTTGAGTCATATCAGGAACATCATGTATAATATTGACATGTGGATGATTCCTAGACATAAAAAATGACTTATGAATAATTTTCCTAATGTATCAAAACAATCTAAAAGTGTCTTCTTTTTTAGTGTGTCACTTTTCTTTTTTACTAAAATTTATATCAAATTTAAATAAAAAGACACACTAGAGTCTTACCGGTCAGACCATGTATTGTAATGATGTGTGTTTGAGTCCTAAATTTTAAAAAAGGATAATATATTGTGGTCTAAAAGTAGCAATAGAATATTAATGCATTTTCTTAGTTTTGAGTATTCCACTGATCATTTTTACTAAAATGTCATTTTTAACTGGAAACATGAAATTTGAGTCATACTAGCTATATCATGTTTCTATTTGACCTGAGACTGATTACTACACATAAAAAATTACTTAAGAATCATTTTTATAAGTTTTAGAGATAAGATAAGTTTGTTTTCTTGGTTTTCAGTGAATGACACATTTTTTGAATTAAAATGTCAATTGTAAACTCATAAAAAATATTTTTTTGTAATTATGGATGTACCATATATTATATTTCTCTGTGAATGATTCCTACATCTCTAAAATGACCTATGTATCTTTTTCATATAGTATTAAAACAATATGAATGTTTTGTTCAGTTTTGAGTATGTCGCTTGTCTTTTTTACTAAAATTAATGTCGGTTTTAAACAAAACGACACACTTAGGGTCATAATGAGCACATCGTGTATTAGATTAAAGTATAAATGATTATTACATGTAAAAACGACTTATATATAATATTTAATAAAGTATCAAAAAAATATTAATGAATTTTGTTGGTTTTATGTATGTCATTTATCTTCTTTTTAATAAAATGTCATTTTAAACTAGAAACACGTAATTTGAGTCATATTGGTCACATAGTATGTTAGTTTGATGTTTGATTGATTCCAAAATGTTAAAAATGTCTTATGAATAATTTCCATATATTATAAATAAAATTCAATCATTTTTTCTCAGTTTTCTATGAGTGACCCACTTTTTGAACTAAAATGTCAATTTTAAACTCATAACAACACTTTGAGTTATACTAGGAATACTATGCGTCAGATTGAGATAAGGATGATTCCTACATATCCAAAATGGCTTATGGACCATTTTAATAACATATCAAAATAATTTATATAACACCCCAATATTTCATAGTACATTATCTCTTCAAAGAAATTCAATAACTTGCGCTACATGCAACACAGAGTTTGGGCGCACCAAGACATACCAAACTAGCCATTCAAAAATAGGTTATGAATAATATTAACTGAATTTGGAATTTTATATACTCCATATAATTTTATATTCCATATTATTTGTTTCATAGACATAATATAAGAACAAATTAATTTTTTTTCAGATAAACTAAGTATTTTCAAAAAATGTAATTTTACTGCCTTTTAATGTAGAACACTTTTTAAAACAAATATTTGACACTTTTATATACTAAATTAAATGAAACTAAATTATTATTTAGAATAATGACATAAAATTTTTTTTTGTATACATTTTTGGTACATTTCTGATAACTTCCATATTTTGATGAATAATGAAAAATACTAAATTTTAATTGAAAAAAACTTTTTAATACAAATAATTTATAGTGTTAAATTTATGAATTTGAATGGTTTGGAAGTATAATTAGATTTAATTTTTATCATTTAATACAATTTAGGTTCATATTTGTAATTTCACATTTAAATTTGACATAAACACATGTCAATCTTTTGATTGTTTTTACTTTTTGAAAACTTGCCTTTTGGTTTTGATGACGAGAATTAATTTTAAATTAATTGATGCAACTTATATGTAATGAATTTGGTAAAATATAATTCATTTGTGAATTTGGAATATCAAAATTATCTTAGGGTGAATTTTTGGTATTTTTATGAAAACTTTCAACTTTTGATGAATAGTGAAAAAACCACGTTATTGTTGAAAACCGACTTTTTATTTAAATAATTATGTATTTTATTTAAATTTATTTTAGTCAAAATAGATTTATAATACCTATATAAGTTCAATTTAATTCATTGGATTCATTTTATAATAAAATTAGATGTATAAAAGTTTATTGAACTTTTTAACGTCTTTTACCCACCTTCTAGGCACATTTGCAAATTTGCATAAAACATAATTTTACTGCTTCTGTGAATTTAATTTCTAAAATTATAGATATATGTTTGAAATCAGTATGTAAAATGTTTTTGAATAAGATGAAAATAATTTTTAGTGAATAATAAATTTTAACTTTTATTTACCACGGTTAAAAGTAAATAGGGTAATTAAAGGTCAAAATGATATTATAATTACCCTAAAACATATCCTAATTCTATTTGATAAGTGTATTTTGACCGAAAAAAACATTAGGAATAAAATATTATCCTTTTGGTCCATTTTTATTATATTAATACATTTATTATTATTTTATTTAAAGAAGAGTTAAAAGTGTTAAATTCAATGTTAAATAACTAAAACATTTTTAATATAGGGTTATACATAAGAGAAATTCGACTATAAATATTCATTAAAAATATAAAATTAGTTACTACATAATGGTATTTTATTTATAATTTTTATATTTTAAATAATTAATTTTTTATGACACAATGATGACGTAGTAATTACTTTATCAATGAACGATTTAAATAATTGATATTATAAATAAAAAAATAAATATAAATTGAGACTTTTCATTCCATACACTAATTTTTTTGATTAATATTACATTTTATAGTTTCATAAACAATTTTTTTTGAAGTGATAAAGTTTTTATGACTTTTAAAAAGTCAAAACACAAAATAGTGTCAAAATTGACATAAATGAGTTTCTAAAACAAATACTATATTATTAATTGATATAATATTTATAAAAATAAATGGATTGATAAAAGGCTTTAGATAAGGTTATATATATCAATAATTAATGACTTGGGGTTCTCTTGGATTTTTATAGTATGTTTATTAACCATTTATTATAATAATACAAGAGGACATGGTAAATGTTAAACTATTTAACTATGAGTTAAATCTAAAAGATAGGGTTAATGTGGTGTCCTAAACTTGTATAAAACCTATTGGTTGAGAGTATTTAGACCCATACCCACCTTAGAATAGAATTAAATCAATTTGGATCCAATAGAAACCGAAAATTATTTTATAATAAAATAATATTTCAATCTTTTTCTAAAGTGACCCTCACCTCTCTTATAAAATGGTACTTTTCTTTCTCTCAAAATCACACCTCCAAAGCCATTTGGATAATCCAAAACCTACCCAAATCTCCTCTAAAATTCTCTCACTTCAACTTAGATTCCTTACCTTGAGTATAAAGCCATCCTAAGGACCAAGTTTGTTCAAATCAAAAGGAAACACCCAAAGAAGATGTAATTATTTTATGACCTCTTTCAATGTTCTTTTCTTCTTACACTTTCTATTTATTATTTATTTCCATACCAAAATAATAACTGTAGTAAAATAAACATACTGTTATGTTATTATAAGTATGGTACAACCATACTCATTATTATATCCATCCAATGAATGATAATGTCACCATTTGTGCGTACGTACAACTTACAGTCTCTTCACAGTGGTGTAATTTGTTATTCAACACTATGTTATTTGGATGGTTATAATGATGAGTAATATGTATATAAATAATGAAAATAAAATGATAAATTATCTATAAAATTAATATACCATCAAATTCCACAACTTTTAATCATTAAGGAAATGATATCATCGCTCGTGTGTACGTACGAATTACCGTCTCCAGGACGGGATGAGATTCATTTCCAGGTTCACCATTCAATGATGATTATAAAAATATATATTATTAATATGTATTTAGTATATTACATAATAATGATACTATATATATATATTTATGTATTTATGCATGTACTTACATATTTCATATTCACTTACTTCCGTTCAATATGATATGAAAACGAAAACAACGCTTATGCATACGCACGACCTACTGTCTCCATAAATTGTGTATTCCATTTCATATATCTATATATTATAAATATTTATATTCTAAAAATATATATTATATATAAATCATGTTTTATATTATGGAAGTATTAAAATCATAATCTAAATGATGTGATCAAGAATAACAAGTTAAAACACGGACGATAAAGAAAGCGATTATTAGCCGAAATATTAATTTAACATAGATATCATTATTAAATGGGTAGTATAAAGTCATTAATGAATCATTTATGATATAATAAATATGAATATGGTTTTGTTATAGTTTAATAACATACTGTGGTCATTATACAAGAGGTTAAATGTACACTCGACCAATGGAAAGTGCAAGGTAAGGGTGAATTCCTCAATCTCATTATTATCGGACAATTTTTTATGTGTAAGTATTTTCTAGGACATATTTATTATCCATGTACATGTTTCATAAAATAAATTTCAAAATGATTCTTTTATGGTACTCTTTAACTAAAACATCATTTTAAATGTTTCAAATATTTATTCTTCTAAATATTTCTCTTTAATGTCCATGTTTTCAAAATGGTTTTAAGGATTTATTTATATATACATGATTTTTTCAAAATGTTAATTCATTTAAAAACTTTTAAAGTGGTATGGGAAAATTTGATTGAAAAATATATTTTAAATTAATTCCTTTATAAATGTGTGACTTTTAAATGATTTCACCAAAAGGATATTTCTCTCAAAATGTTTTTGTGATCATTTTTAACTATGTCAACATTATTTACTGAATATTATTCTTGATTAAGGTTGATTTATTATAATACAATCTTCCATATTGTATCAAATGAGTTATGATATGTTAGACTATTGATTTGCTATTTTTATACCCTTCATGGTTTATGGTTGAAGTATTGACATTTCATATGCTAGTTTTAATATGAATGTTTATGTTATGTTTCAACATTTTCATATGAGGAATGTAGCGGACTTAGTAAGTGACATGTGGGGCCAACTATAGCCCCTCGATGCATCGATAGGTCTCATGAGACAGACTAGTGTCTTGGAACAAGGCCTTGAAAAAACATTTATTTGTATCCTTTGCATGAGTCCTTGAATATGTGGTAATGATGTTCAATATTAGGCATTCCTTCATTATGAAATTAATTATTACATGTTATTCTTCGACTAATAGAATATCCATGTGCATGTTTATATGGTAACATTTGATTTATTTTCTCTATATTATGTATATGTTTATGTTTAAAAGGATGTTGTTTTTATTACATATCTTGCCTTAAAAGTTTATAGCTTTCACAAAATTATTTATCCTTACTAAGCATCTGATCTCACCCCTTTATTATGTTTTTCTTTACCTAGATTCTAAGAAGTGTATTATGTTGGATATATAAGGTTAAGCTACGGGAATAATGGAAATCTCAATGGATTATTTATGTAGTGTTTTATGTTTGAATGTGTAATGTAACATTCATGTATGTAATCTAGTTTCCAAGAATACTAAAATGATCGGTCCTTTAGGACTTTATTCCTTGTAATCATGATAATGTATTAAAATAATGCACTGGCTCTGGGATTCTGGGGTCGTGGTGTTACAATCTGAATGTGTTTTCTCGATTTTTGAGTATATCACTTGTATTTTTTACTAAAATTAATGTCAATTTTAAATAAAAAGATGCAGTTTAAGTCATAATGGTCACACCATGCATTATATTGATGTTTAGATAATTAATATATGTAAAAAATGACTTATATATTAGTTTTATAAAGTATAAAGACAATCCAATTGAATTTTATTAGTTTGGAGTATTCCAATTTTCCTTTTAACAAAAATTAATATCAATTTAAAATAAAAAGATGCACTTGGAGTCATACCGGTCACACTGTGCATTATAGTGAGGTAAAGATGATTCCTACTATAAAAATGATAGAATGATAATTTTCCTAAATTATAAAAACAAACTGAATATTTTTTCTTGGTTATGAGTATATCACTTGTGTTTTTTACAAAAATTGGTGTTAATTTTAAATAAAAACACACACTTGGAGTCGTATCGGTAAAACTGTATGTAAAATTGTGGTGTGACTAAATTCTACATACGAGAAATTAATAATGGATCATTTTAATAAAGTATCAAAACTATCCAAATGTGTTTTACCAGGTTTGAATATGTCACTTGTATTTTTTAGTAAAATTATTGTCAATTTTAAATAAAAACACAATTGGGGTGAAAACATTCATAGTGTGTGTCAGATTAAGGTAAAACTAATTTCTACATGTCAAAAATGACTCATGGATCATTTTGAAAGTGTATATAAACAAATAAAATGTGTTTTCTCAGTTTTGAGTATGTTAGTTGTATTTTTTACTAAAATTAATGTCAATTTTAAATAAAAAGAAACAATTGAATTTATTTCAGTCACACCGTGATTCTTATTATGGTACAGATAATTCCATACACATAAAAAATGACTTATGAATAATTTTACAGACATATAAAAACAATAAGAAGTCATTTTTTTGGTTTTGAATATGAAACATGGGGTTTTTGCTGAAATTAATGTCAGTTTTAAATAAAAATACACACTTGGAGTCATAAGAGTTACAATATGTGTCTTTTTGAGGTGAGAATAATTATAACATGTAAAAATTGGCTTTTGGATCATTTTACTAAGTATCAAAACAATATTAATTTGTTTGATCAGTTTTGAGTATGTGATGTTTGTTTCGAACTAAAATGTAAATTATAAAAAAACATATAGTTCATGTTATACTGAGCACACTGTGTATCAAATTGAGGTAAAGATGATTGATTATGTCATTTCAGTTTTTATTTAAACTATCTGAAATAAGATTGAAAAATGATATGTTTTATTTTGGTGGAAGAAGAAACCCTTTGTTTCCTGAAACACCCTATCCAAAAGCAACATGTTCTCTTTTTTCTATCTTGTTGTAAACAGTTGAAAGAAAAATATAAATTCACAAAATATTTATGAAAATAATAATTAATTGTTAGATAAAAATGATAAGGAAATTAACTTAAAAAATAGTATATAAAAAATGATAAAATTAATTAAATCAGTAGGAATTCACTTTATCACGGTGTATGTATACATTCTTGACCCATTTTCTTATTTCTATAATCTCAATTGCAGCCTTAAAGTCTAATATCTCATAATAATGAGTAGCCTTGAACAAACCAACCCAAATCAACAAAAATAATCCACCAAAATAAGAAAAAAAATTCTTATGCTAGTAATACTATAAATAAATAAATTAAACAAAAATATGAAACAATACATTAATAAAATGTGAATTTTAAACAGAAACCACACAATTTGAGTCATACAGGGCACATTATGTATCATATTTACGTATGGTTGATTCCTACATTTAAAAAATGATCGAGGGATCATTTTCCTAATCTTTAAAAACAATTAAAATGCCTTTGATTAGTTCTGAGTATGTTATATTCCTTTTCTACTAAAAAGTCAATTTTAAACTCAAACCAAATAATTTGAGTAATATCAAAAACCTTGTGTGACAGATTTTTGTGTAGTAAATTACTACACGTTATAAATGACTTTTGGATAATTTTTAATTTTTTTAAAACAATTTGATATCATTTCCTTATTTTTGGCTATTTTGACAGGCGTTTGAACCAAAATGGTACATTTCTATTGAAAAAATGTACTTCAGATCATATCAACCACATAGTATCTTATATTGATGTGTGGTCAATTACTACATGTAAAAATTAATTATGAATCATTTTACCAAGGTTTTAAAATAATCCGATCTCATTTTCTTGGTTTTTATTATTCGATGTATGTTTTAAACTAAAATAACACTTTTGTATTAAAAACATGCACATCGATTCGTACTGACAACATCAGGTGTCAGATTGACATGTGGTATATTCCTACACCTGAAATATGAATTATGTATTTTTTTCTAATGTTTTAAAACAATCCATGATTTGTTTTATTGATTTTGAATAATTTATGTATGCTTTAAACTAAAATGAAACTTTTATATTAAAAACTTGTATATCGAGTCATATCGAACACACTATGTGTAAAATTAATGTGATACCAATTTATAAATAAGAAAAATGAATTATGAATCATTTTACTAGAGTTTGAAAACAATATGAGCTCATTTTCTTAGTTTTGAACACGCGACACATGTTTTGAACTAATTTGAAAATTTATTGAAATAAGTATCAGATAAAAATGATAAGGAAATTATCTAGAAAAAATAGATAAAATGATTGGAAAATAAACTAAATATGTAGTAAGAAGTAACGTATTCCGGATTTCTATATATATTTTGATACTATGTATTCTTCTCATTCATTTAAATTTTTTTTTTCCTTCATTATAATTTTCCTTGAGAAACAAATAAAAAATAATATATAAGCATTCTGATACTAATTCTTCACAATTCAAATATATTTCTAATGTCATCGCCCATACTTGATCAAAAACATAGTATATAATAACGTAAATTAGATGTCAAAAAACATTCCAACACCATATACAATGATTAATCCCATCTAAAAATATTTGCATATTGTTTTTAGTTTTGAGGTTGTCGGTAATATAGGTTTTACTGATAAAATGTTGACTAAAAAATGATCAAGAAATATTTTTAATGAAATTTTAATTTCCTTTAGAAATTACCTATTCGGGGGTGAAGTTCTTTTCTGTTTTTATGATATCTCTGAAAAATTAAAAATATAAAAACCAAAATCATTATTGTTATCTTGCTTCAGACTCTGTAGAAACATTACCCAAAATAAATAAATTATTTCAAAATATGATTTGATAGTTAAATATTTGAATATATACTTTAATTATTTTCCTTTTGAAGTAATCTATAGTCTTCTTATATTTAGTCACATACCTCATACCATGATCATGCTTACGTTTAGAGATCACTTGATCATAATTCTTGATAAAACACAAAATGAAACATAGAGTTTGAAATTTATCTATAAAAAATTGATTTTAGTGCATTATAAATTTGTAATACACATCATGTGTGGTTGGTGTATTTTATATACATGCATTGGATCCAAAAAATGAATATTTTGGGTATCTATATTGGTTATGATCAGTATCCTGTGGTTCCTAAATAACAAATAAGTAATGAGAAAAATAAAAATATATTTTATGTGATTAGATTGTATATTTCTACACTTGCATTTTAGGCATCAAATTGATATTTTCCTATGTTATTTGTTTTCAAATAAATTGTTTAGAAAATCTTTTTTTTATCAGTTTTTTCCTTCTCCAAAAAAGTTTCCAGCATAGAAATCATATATGTATTTATGAATCAAAATAGTGATTCACATGGTTTTCCCTTTTAATTGTAGTAATATAAAAACCTATAGAAAATATGAATAGTTATTAACTTTTATGAACCTATTATATCATTTTTTTAGAGATATGTATTATGAAAATGTACCTTATGTATGTATTCACAACTATGACTCCCAACCATTAAAACTTCCTATTGTCATTTATAATCTCTAGACCAACTATTTATGAAATGATAGATCTAGATATTTATTTATCATATGGAATGAAATACATATAATCATATTTAAATGTGGTCTCATCATGAATTTGTAATGATAAGAAATGTTGTATTGGAACTGGTAGGGACAAGGTACTCTAAGAATTTCCTTTTGTTTTCTTGGTCAATTCACTAGATTATCTTGATCCAATATTCTATTTCCATGTTTCTTTATCTGTATGTAATAAAATAACTCACTCCAGACCTTTTTTAATCAACTATTATTAGCTTCTCATTTGAATTTATATTTCAAAGACATACCACATGTATCATTATAAGATTTTATATCCATGGTATGAAAGTTACAATAACATCATAGACTATTGTAATATCCAGATCATCTACCAGAATATGCAACTTAGTAGTTGGAACTTAAGATAACACAATCTCTAATCTCATGTAATATTTTGGATGTTATTTATTTTATATCTTGTCTCCTAGAATATTATACATCATATCAATCACAATAAGGAAGTGCATGAGTGTTGATAGATATAAATCACATATAATTTTAACCTTTAGAATTTTTGTAATATAAATTTATCAAAAGTTTTTTTGATTCACATTTAGAAGAAATAGTAATGAAAAAATTTATTACCTCATGTAAGGTATGTAGTTGAGGGTAATGACTATCCTAAATGATATAGGGTTTATTTAGTTTTTCATGTGCATATCTTAATTCCACTGCTAGTTCACATTGATAATTTCTCATAAATTGGTCTGCCAAGCTAGATTGGTTAATAATATCTTGCATAGAATCCATTTCTGCCTGAAATCCTCTCATCAGCTTATATATGTCTTCTTGTGGGGTTTTTATTCTTGAAATATGTTCAATGAGCACTCTAAACCTTCACCTCTAATGTAACCATATTTTTTTTGGTCGATTCAAAGCTTCTGAATGTAGTTTTTCTTCCTGTATGGTCCCTGCTAATTCTTGTGTCTAAACTATGTAAAAAAAAGATCATAAATAAATATTTTTATATAATATTATTATAAATAATATATAATTACTTTAATGCCATACTTGAACTTGTTTCCTATAATCCTATTGTGTTTTCAACAACTAGTTTACCTTAATTATTTACGCAAGCCTATTTCCATAACATATGATGTTTGATAAAATAGGATCCAAATTTTGATTCATCAATATACATATAAACAGAAAAACATATGTTGTTTCATATCACATAAAACATTTATTGTCGATTTAAAATACATACCAATTTCTTATATAGTGAATCATACCCCATCCTTTCTTTGTGATATGGATATATTGGGTTTGATGCACATTATTTATTTTCATAACTCTTTTGATGTTTCATAAATTCACAATTTTGAATCAAAATGGATAAATAAATAATTTCAAATAATATATTATCAACTTCAATTCACCTTATATTAATTATAATTGCAATGAATGACAAAATAATTGCATATTTCTTTCTTTATAATGTTCATTTAACTAACTGGTGGTTGGATCTTTAATTTACCACTGACATCGCTAAGCTTTTACTTGTTAAAAAGAGTTTGGTAGACTCTATGTGATTTTACTGTTGTTATGAATACATATTTATTATGAAAATAATAAAAAATAAATGAACTATTTACGGAATAATGGAAATTAAATCAATGTTTCATAATATAATTTTGTGTTAAAATAGAGAAAGTATATCGTAACATTACCTTTATATACTCCCAAATGGTTTCCATTGTTAAAATCTGGACATGGTGCCACAACTCTATATCAATAAGCACATTCATCCTCATTGTAACCCCAATATAAATAATGAACATTGGCTTTTCGGGTCCAATTGGTTGGCTGTCTTGATTACATCTAGCCTCAAATTTTATTCTCTTACTTCTTACCTTTATAATTCTATTCAACACTATGATGTTGTGTCATTATTAGTTTTTTCATTAATAATCTTTTGATACTTTAATAATTATACATTTTTACCACCAACAACCTATTATTCCTTAGGATTTGTAACATCATCATGTGTAGAATAGATTTTATACCTGAGTAGTTAAAAATTTAATTTAGATTTTTTAATATAGTATAGAACATATAATATTAGGAGGAAAATCAAAGTATATTAAAAACAATTAACATTATCATTGATTTATCTTCATTTTTTAAAAGTCAAAATGGATTTGGATACTCTATAGAGAATCAAAATCCACTTTTTGTAGTCCTCTATAATGTACAAGACATTATCTACATTAGGACCTCCAGGAATTGATTGTGATCACCCAATGAATGGACTATCCATGATTGAATTTTTATTTTAACCTACAGTTGTTTGAGTCACAAGTGGGAAAATCATCTAATTCTTGTTTGGCGGATCTGATACATATACATTCACTACTTATGATTCCATTATGAATGACTCCTAATTTTCACCTTTGACATAGAAATTCACATTCATGAATTGGTCACCCGAAAATCCATTGAAGTTGTTCGATAATTGAATTCAGATTTGTAGATAAATACTTATAAGTATGATCTTAGAAACATCTTATAAAGTATTGATTATGTGTATTTGATATCCATCCTTCAACCCTTGATGGATTCAAATATCTAATAATTTATTTTGGGGATTCAACATATGGATAAACATATTCACTAATGTATAAAATGTAAATGTGTGTTTTGTCCCACTCCATGATTTTGATTGTAACAATATATATTCTTGGAATCCCTTCAAACAAAAAGCATGCAATGTGTCAAGACTTTGGAAGACCGATGCTATTAATATTTGATAGGTAATGAGAAAAAATTCAACAACTTCTTCAAAAATATATTATTATACAATACAACATTCGAGAAGATTTTGACTCCTAACATACCCTTTCAAAACCTTCATATACCAATCAATGGGGTACGAACATCTATAATGGATATGACCATATAGTTGAACCTCGCTAACCAAGTGAATAATTAGGTGGACCCTTATATAGATGAATGATGGGGAGAAGAACATCACTGATTTACATAATATGACCGCAACCTCTTTATTCATTATTAGAAACTTCTCTAGGTCTATAAATTTATTACATATAGGTTTTAAAAATTAGATTCTGGTTAATATATTTTGTACACTTTTTATGAAAAATACAACATAAAGTGACAAACATCAAATATTTCAACAAAACATGATAGTTTTGTGATTTTAGTCCCCGTAGATTTTAATTAGTCATTGAAATGAAATTATTGATATTTAATGAATACCCCTCTCAATATTTTACACCATTAAGGAAAATAACATATTTCAATTTTTCTTTTCTCGATAGAGTGTAAGCTACTAGAGGAAGAAAAGTCTTCCCTTTACCCTTCACCAGTGCCAACACTTCCCTTATCCCAATTTTAATCATATCTAACCCAGCCTTAATTCTATATTTTTTTCCAAGAACATTTAGTTATGTGCTAATAACACTATCAAACATTTTTTTTCTATATTCATAAAATCATGAAAATGTATGTATTACATAAAATTACAATACAATAATTTTAATAAAATTGATCACTTTTTTCAACATGATTTTGTCTGGTTTTTCAAAAATGTTTTACCAAAAGTAGTTTCAATATCTATTACCTAATGAAATAGTTAATTGACCCTTAATAGATATGGTGATGTATATTTTTTGGTATTCACATTGTATGTTTTTTTCCAGGATTGGTATTTACATTGTCGAGGTAAAATTTTTTGATGTCTTAAAAACGTTATATTTGAGGATTTTTTCTAGTGGACTGAGTTTGTGAATTATTCACCAATGGGACACCCCAATATTACTTTAATGCTATAGCCTGAAAAATTTCCATTAGAATGAGTCATTTATCATTCTACAGAACATGGGAATCAATGTGAATTCTTCACTTCCAGGAGAATGATACATTATAACACTTGTATACCACACCAATTTCAGATCTTTGATCAACAGATCCAAATATACATTGATATCATTATCGAGTTGTTTTGGTCCAGATATAGATAAATAGAATGTAATGTTTTATAGCTTCATGCATAACCTTGGGGGAAAGTTATAATTTACCAACGTGGCTGGACATGTACTATGAGTACTACTCTATACATAAAAATGATTTATTCCATCTATAAAAAATGTAATATGGAAGCTTCTAGTCTCATTTCTACACACATGCTACTCATAATAAATTTCCTTCCACTTAGGAGAGTCTATTGGATGGCATAGTTTCCAATAATTAATTATTATATCTTTATTCCATGTCAATTGTATCATTGTTTCCTAATATCCATGTAGTCTTGTAAACTATGGAATGATAGGAAAGTACCATACAACTTTTAAAGAACTTCATTCATCTTTATTTTATCGATCTATGCCACACTTAGGGAATTTTATGAGTGATTAATTGTCCTTAATAAAATATAAAATCATTTGAAAAAGCATTAATTTTTTAGAGATCGTGCCCATTGAATATAGAATTCGTTTAATGTTATATGATTGATAATAAAGTTAATTTTATTTTGATAGCATATCATTTAGGAGAATAAGTAGTTTTGTAAAGATGGTGTCACTCCATTTTTATCAGCTTTAAAATTATATAACTTTAATACAGCTAAAAATGAGGTGTATTTAGTATAATAGGTATAAAATAGTCTCTTAGAAAAAATATTTAACTTTTCTAACATCTTGGGAAAATCATGAAGGTCATATTCAATTTCCATTTTTATTTCTTATATATGATCTCCATCATTATTTACAATGTTATTCCTATCAAATGATCCATAAACCATAGTATCATTTCCATCTGAGAGAACATTCTATTTTTCCCAGGTTTAGTACAAAATTTATAGATCTGATAAATTTCATAACAAATCAAATGGGCTTCCAAATCATCCAAAATAATTTTTATTGAAAAACAACAACCTAAATAGACACAAAGGGTTTGAGAAGGATCATATGAATGATCTATTGAAAATTTTCTAATCTCTTTAACTCCATATTCATACTCTATAGTCATATTATTATTATATATCCATTTTTGATTTATATCCAACCTATCAGGTTCATACAATATTCATTTTATATAATAAATAAATAAATACACAAATGATATTCAAAATGACTAGTTAATGTTATAGATAATTCTAATAAGGGGAACCCAAAATGATCACTGGTACCTGGTATAAGATGACTACTACTTAGAGTTATTCAAGAAACATAGGTTCATGTCTAGAAGCAATGGGGGATGAGTCTGAAGTAACAAAATGAAATAATAATTGTTCTAGAGATGAGGTTGATGAGTATTACACTTGTCTCTTTAAATATAAAAGTTATAGGGATAAGAGTTGTCAAAGCACTGAACAACATTTCTTTGTTTGTTTCCTAAAGATAAAAAGTATCTTAGAAAAGAAATGGTTTGATAGATGAGCTGATCATATAATACATGTTTATAGTTCTGTCAGTATTTTTTACACCATTAACCATTCGTAATGGGTTGAGATACATTATCACCTTAGCCTGAGTATACATGAACCAATTTCCATTAGAGGATGAAACATTTTAAAATTTCTTTTACACATCTTAGAGAAAAGAGATTTCCATTCCATAGAGGGACCAATATGAATTAACATTACTCTAGTTCATGGAAATTAGAGTAACTTTTAGTATATTGAACAAAGAGAAATAGAACAAGGGATTGGTGATATGGATAACCCAACATCAATAGTGAATGATAATGGAATTGAAATTATCCCAATTAAGTTTGTTAGAATTTAATCCAAGATATCTTGAAATGAGGAAAGTGTTCGAGCCTTCATCCAAACAATTTAATACTACACACAAAAACATTGAAATCATCTCCCCTATAATGAATGTAAGAATAAATGAATGACTTCCAAAAAAATTATGTTTGGGGAAAGATATTAATGAATAAGAAATTAATGATCTTATGAATATCAATTAACATATTAAAAAATTATCTGAATGAGATGTATAAGAAGGATTACATCTAAATAACAACGAAAAAATATATAAGACTAATGTGAAAATTTTTAGTAGAGTTATAATACATTGGTGAAAGTTTACCCAAAAATATAAGAGACTTGATAGTGACTCAAGAGGTTTATATTATACTTGATAATGACTAAAGATGTTTCCCCACAACTTGAAGAGACTTTATTTGTGATTTGGTTACATTTTTTTTGATTTTGGTCTTTCATAAAAATAGTTTTTTGTGTCCATATAATCAAAACACAACACCAATTAAATGAAAAACACAAATAAAATCGAAAAACAATGGCATTTCACAATCCTAAACTAAAATCTGGTCCATCCATATCAACATATCACAATTTACCACCTTCTTTAAAACTAATTTTTTCGGTCCATTTATTAAATCAATCACTCATTTTTTTATAACCAAACCAATTTTTATTGTAATTTTACAAATTCCATATTGACACCAACCGCTTTACAAAAAAAGTTCAAGAGAACAATGATTTTTTAAACTACCGCATCTTAAATAGAAAATAAAAATCTCATCTTGAAAACACTTTCAAAGTTCAAAAGGCTCCTTTTTAAAAATTTAAAACCCCACTTAGAATCTGTTTTTTTGAAACTACACATGAAAAATGGAGAAATTTTATTCAAAACACGTAATAGGATATAAACCCCCTTTTTATAAATTCTATTAGAAACATGGGGAATTTTTTTAAATCATTTTAAAAAACAATAAATAATAAATTAAATGTTTAAAACTATTTCGTTGGATATATGTGCACTTTGAAATGTCTAAAACATTACAAGTTCACTATGAAATAACTTCATGAGTTTCATAACCCCGAATCCATTTTAGTTCATTTGAAGGAACAAACTCATTTTTTTCATTTCAAAACCTACTTTAACATTTGAAACCAGTTTTTTTTTAAAAATTAAATTTAAAATAGGCATGAGCATAAATATACTAAGTAGGACACACCCACATTTTCACAGGTTAAAACTTTAACAAAAGATCTATTTTCAAGCTAGATTGAAGTATAATATTTTAAAATATAGTTTTTATCTATTTTTAGAAAATTAATAAAAAAACATTCATAATTTATTTTTAATAAAATAAACCAACTATGATCATTTTAATAAACACATCACATGAAGATAATTTTATATATTCTAAAGGAAATAATGATTATTAAAAATTTCATAAACATTTTATAATTTCGGCATGAATAAAACAATTTTCATGAGAAAAGATTAAATAAACAATTAAAATCCTAGAACCATGCTAATAGATTCTTCAGGTATGTTTAGTCAAAGATCATTGATCCTTTCACTCTTTGTGACCATGGCTGCTTGGGGAGCACATTACCCTAAGGCTTTGAGCATAGGGGTTGAATTCAACTACTAAAAGTGTCTCCCTACCTCAACAATGTTTAGTTAGTGTTTTTATTATAGACTACATTTTTATGTAGAGCTAATCATGAATAACATGTGTGTCTTAGGCTACCCTCATAAATACCAATGTTCCCATGGGTTTCATTTAAAATTCAATCAAGGGACTAATCGTTTATCAAAAAACAATTTCATCAAATATCACACAAGAATACACAAATAAAATCTTTCACATTACATACAATTTATTCTAGAATCAACATCAAAGGGGTTTTTAAAATATTAATGAAATTGAAAACTATTTTCCAAAAGATCACGAGTAATGATTTTAAAAATATTCAAAACATCACTTGAGAACAAGAAATAATGAAAGATTCTATTATCATGCCCCTTTAAGTATTACATAGAATACCTCATTCAAAAACATCATATTTTGAGAATAATACATTAAAGTACCAAATACGCCTCATGTTTACATATCATAAAACTCTAAAGGCTTGATTCATCATTCCTTAATTTGTCCCTTGACTAAAATGGGGTATAAACCTTTATTGACCAAATATTTTATTTAAAGACCTTTTTGAAACATTTTCATAATTCTTGGAGTTTCTTGTATCACATAAAATGCTAAGAAAAATATTTATGAAAATAATTTCCAATCCCAATACAATGTTTTTAATTGAAAATACTATTTTAAAGGGATAATCAGGAAATTTGAAAAGTGAGTAACTTGAAAGCATATTTAAACCATTATTTAAAGATATAAAATCCCATTTCTATTTATGAAATAAATATAAAAATCCAATTTATTCCCTAGAAAATCAATGAGTATAATTAATACTATTATTAGATAATAAAAACACCAATATATGCATTAAGAAACATATAGTTCTAAAATTAACGACTCAAGCATGAACAAAGATAGGAGGATCCCAAGGGAAGATCACATTCCCTATAAATAAAAGGTGAAATAAAAAGTAGAATCCAGAACCCCTAGGGTTCAAAATGTAGTGTGTGAAATGTGTAAGAGGATGAAATGAGGGGTAAAAGAAATAAATGGAAGAGAAGAAGAAGAAAAATCATAGACTGTCCAAATATGGTCCAAAATCACAAGAGAAGTTTGAAGATTAGAGGATGATGCAGATATGATTCCAGGCCTAAAATTCTTAAGGAACCTAAACCAATTTCACATCCCAAACAAGAAATCAATGAGAGAGATGAAAAATATTAATATTCCTTAGATTCCAGGATTTATTTGTCCATGAGAATGTCAAGGGGGAGCCCTGATAGAAGTGGTCTTCTTTGAAAGCGTAAGAGGCACAACTGAAATCGGTTCGATTAGGGTTCTTGTAAAGAGACTAAAGAGGATCTTATCAACACTTTCAAGAAAGCATCGATAAAGATACCCTTTATTAGTACTAAAACAATAACCACTGATAAAAGGTGTCTTTAGGAGCAATTAAACTTTAGCACTGAGAAATGATTTATAATTATAATTATAAATAAATAAATATATATATGTAAATATATTTATAAATATTTGTGTATGATTATAAATGTATATATATCATTATATATCATTATATAATTATATATATATATATATAATTTAAAATATATTTATTATTTAAATATATTTATTATAATTTTACAATTGTTTAAATCTACAAGTTATTATTTATAATTATATTAATACTTTTTTAATATTTATAAATATATATATTTATAATTATAAATATATAATTTTATATATATAGTAAATACACAATTATAAATATATTTATAAATAAATATATTTGTAAATATATGTATAATTATTTATTTATAATTATAAATATATTTACATCATTATATATATTTATATAATTATATAAATATATTTAATATAAATATATATATCTAATATATATATATATATGTGTGTGTGTGTGTATTTAAATATAAAGAAAAATATAGTAAATATTTTTAGTATATAAATATATTTATTAGAATTTTATAATTATATAAATACAATAAAAAAATAATGTTCATATATTTATATCATTATATACACATATAATTACATATAATAAATTTATTTAAATATAAATATAAACATAAACATAAAAAAATAAAAAAATAAGAAAAATAAATATATTTAATATAATTTTCTATAATTTAAATATATAATTAATAATTAATAATTATATAATAACTTTTCAAGAAATAATATTTATTTTCATATAATTATAAATATATAAATTTATAAATATAGTAAAAATACATTTATAAATTTATTTACTTATAAATATTTATTTACAAATATATTTTTACCATTAAAAACAAGTAAACTTTAAAAATATTGAAAAATGTATCATGTAAGCATGTTAAAAATGAGTACACTTTATAATTATATATTATTAAATAATATATAATCTTAAATGCATGCATGTTAAAAATCAGTGAAATTGAATAATTAAAAATGAGTACCCATTAAAAATATCAAAAAATAGATGAGATTTATTAATTAAATTTAATTTATTTAAAAAAACAAGCATATATATTCAAATAAATATGAATAAATATTGAAAAAATTAAAAAAAAAATAAATAAATTTATATACATAAATATTAGAAAGTGATTAAATTCCAAAAACAAAGAAATAAAATATTAAAAATTAATAAATTATACCGAACTATAATAATATTAAAAAAATAAATGAAATTTAATAATTAAAAAAATAATATATTAAATGTATCATGTTACTAAATGAAATTATAAAATGCATATTAAAATTTGAACAAATTACATAAATATTAAGTGTATGGGTTTCTAAATAAGATTTCATTAATTACATAAATATTTTTGTATGTGGTTTGTATATAAAAATTCATTAATAATGTATATGTTTGTGAGAAATTAGTGCAACACATGTTTGATATATGTTAAATTAAAAAATCAAATGACATTCAATTAATGTCTATTACTCGATACAAATTTTCAATAGTTTTAATTAATATTAATTCTTAAGTATAAACCATTCTTCACTAAATATATGACTTATTTAATGTAATCATAAATATTTTATATTATATAAATAATATTTCTGGAAATATTATATATATTGATATATATATATATGTTTTGAAATATATAGAAATATATATGAATATATTTCTATATTAAATTTATTAATGAATAATAATTTATAAAAACCATAAAAAATGAATAATACATTAATATGTTTTTAATTTTTACGTTTTATTCATTTTCTATTTTTATATTATATAAATATATACATTAAATTTATTTATTTTTATTAATAATTATTTCAACAATAATTTTTAATAATTTTTTTAATTAATTCATTTTTTATTTTTTATTTTAATTATTAAAATTTATTCATTATATATATATTTAATATATAGTATTTGTTAATATTTTTGAATTATATATATGTATGTTAAAGTTATACATTTTTATTATAAAATATTTATTTAAAAAAATTTTAATTTTTTTAATTTGATCATTTTTAATATTTATTTTTTTAATTTTTATTCATTAAATATATCTACATTTATTATAAACTATATATTAATATTTATAATATATATATATGCTAAAATTATTAATAAAAATTTAGTTAATAAAAATTTTAAAAATTTAATTAAAATATTCATTTTAATATTATTTGTTTAATTTTTTTAATTTTTTTTTAATTTTTTAATACTTCTTTTTTTATTGGTTTTGAAAATGGGGAAAGGAGGGGGTTAGGTCATGTAGGACATTGCCGTATACATGATGGTGGGCCAAGGCTTGAGGGAAGCCTATGGTGGGATTCAGCCTGTGCGGGCCCATGATAGAACCCATTTGGAAGTGTGTGGAAAGTGTATGCTGGAGTCCATCCTTATAGTAGGATTCTGAGTTTATCATGTAGTAGAATAATTTATAAAGGAGAAGCCTAACCTGGGCCATTCTGATGTGGGATTGATTCGTGAGATCAGGACTTTTTTCAGTACTAAAAAATGCATTGATAAAGGTTATCCTTTATCAATTCTAAAACAAAAGCACTGATAAAAGAACCATTTATTAGTGATAGAAGGAGAACTGATAATGGGTACATTTTCTCAATGTTTTTCAGTGCTGATAAACATTACCCTTTATTAGATCTTTTTTAGGGACGATAAAGGCTAGTGCTATATATAGTGCATTTTGTGGTAGTGGTGTTACATGGGGGGTTACAAATATTTAATGCTAACACGTGTGACTTTATTTGGAGGGTGTTAATGTGCCTTTAATTCATAGTTTCCCTTGATTAATATATTTTTACTGCCCCCTGATCACCCGTATGATCTTTGAAATTTTTCTAGATAACTGAGACCCTACAGATGAACATAGTTGAGATAGAATTTCATTTTAATCATTTTTTCAATGGAGATTCATTGATTCATTCTGGAAGTTGAAGCCTCATGTGATAAAGATTCATTTCTGTTAATCCATAATTGATAGAGTTACAGATTCTCAGAGTTGGAAGTGAGCACAACATGTTCCTTTTGTCCAACACTTACAGATGTTTTCTTTTCTAGCAGTCAATCCAAAAATGAGGTAGTTATTTTGAGTTATTGGTTTTTCTTCCTACTAATCTCAGTTATAGAATGAACATGGATCTACTCCTCCTTTTGAATCCATGTTTAGACTAGTTGAATTTTTATTTTCTAGTTTTATAATTATAGTTTATTAATTATTCTTGTTGGTTCTTTATCTAAACCATTTGGATTCCACCAATGATTTACAAATGAAAATCCCTTCATTTGAATTTCACATTTGTGTTTTATGCCTTCCTACTTTTTTCTATATTCATATCTAACATTTTATTGTCCAAAAATTTGACTAATTTATAGAAAACCCTTTGTTCCAAATGTTTGACTCTACATTTCTATAGTTTTTTATAGGGTTCAATATCGGGATTAGGGTTGTGATGAAAGTGTGATGGTGATGATGGGAATATGATGGTGGTATTGGTGCTGGTGGATCTTTGTGCTGGTGTTTGTGTGTGTTTCCTTTCAAAGGTGTGATGATAATGACTTTGACACATTCCATATAATCCATGGGATTTTAGGTGATACCCACAATGGAAAAAGATGAGAGAAAGACATGGGTAGTGACACATGGAATATCGAGATTTTTTGAGAAGTTATAACATTTATAGTGTTTTTCTGTGGAAGAGAACACGTCTTTTCGACCCCACTACAATAGTTATACTTTAGGGATGAGAAAGCAACATGAGACCATATACTTCATCTATATTCCAGGATACTCCTTGGTCATATTTAGTTAGAGTGAGTGTATTTTCCCTTGAACATTTTCATCATGGGTGTGTTTATTCATTTATGTTCCCTATAAGGGTACAATAAGGCATCCCATACTGAGTATAGAATTAGTGACCCCCTCTTTGGTATAGTTCCAGATAGAGTCAGTTATCCCTACATATGGCCTGAGGTGTGATCTTTTATCTCTTAATCACTAGGTTGGGTCAGTTATCCCATGACTATATCCATGGTACGTGATACCCTTCCTAGTGGGTTGTTTTTGGTTAGGGTTACTAATCCCCTATAGTCCATGGTTGCGAACCCCTATATATGTGACACGTTGCACCCACACTCCTGAATCCATTGATCATATACAAATATATTATATACTATATTTAATACGAACGGTAACATACATAATAACAAAATCAATAATGATTATTTAATCTCTAACATTTGAAGGATATTTTTAGTTTTAGATCTTTAGAGAATGAAGAAAAAAAATAAACTAACAGATCCCATGTTCTTTTCATCAATGGAAAATTTTCTAATTATATAAAAAACAACTAAATTCATGATAAATATTTAACATCTCCCAAAGCATTATGTCACACATGTTATCCTTTAAAACTTGTTACACGTACTAATTTTCTCCAAAACTCAGGTAAATAAAAGAATAAGAAGGGGTGATCTCAAATTCTCATTAAGTGAAATATATAACAGAATCAATCATAGAATAAGCATGGCATAAATATAATTGAAGGAATATGTAAACATCCTGAAGCCTTAATTAACTTGAAACTGAGAGCATGCTATAACCAAGATAATAAAAGAGAAAACAGATATCAATAATACTAATCTCATACTATGGTAATGTATAGTACCAGACATCAAAAAACTACTGTTAAGGAATTGTGGAAAGAAACATTACTTTTATTTGAGACCATACTCAAGAAAACATGATGAATTGGGAAGACAAACACCAAATACCCAAACTTTTTTTGTCTCAAGATATTTGTCAACACATCGGGGGATATATAATTTCTTGCCCCACCTTTTAGTCGATTAAGCCTAATGAATTTACCATAAGAATCAAAAATAATTTTCATACTATTCCCTAAGGAAACTATATCCAAATAAAAACAAATCTATCTATATAATGAATAATAAAAAAATATAAATACATGATTAACCTACGTTAGCATCTAATAATCATCAATAATGTCAATAATTTTCCCCATGTCAATAGAGGGATAACATGATCATAACTTATCTTGATAAAGAAGGTGGATGACCAAAAACTGTATATGAAACTTTATAATAATAATCTATATTAGATTAAAAATATATGGTATGTCAATACTTTATCCTATTCTAATATAATAACATTATCTTTAAGGGAACATCATCCAATCTGAATTATGTAAAATGTGATGTACACACCATATTGATCAATGAGTATATAGACAGGTAAATACTTAAAGAACATGATCATAATCCATATATATGTAGCAGTTTAATGGTTTCAAAAGAACATATCCCCAATGCAATATAAAAAACCTAGGAGGATATTGACAAAGATAAAAACAAATCCTTGAAAAATAATTCTTAAAGGATACCACCCAAGAATGGATCATTAATTAAATTTTTTTATATCACGAGTTCATTCCCACAAAATATATTAGAGTATAAATAGTGAAACATAAACCCACTTATGATAAATACTTTGGAATATGAAAATGAAAAAGGAAGTGAATATTAAAATTGTTTTTGTAATTTTTTTAACATTGACATAAAATAGGATGTTACATGTCACATCAAATGTATTTTTCCAAATTTTAATTGCAAATTAATTTATAATTTATAATTTTAGAAGAATATCCAATAACAGATCCTAGAAAAATGATGTAATTTTTTATATTAAATGTGGATAAAAAACATTTGATTATGAAAATGATATTTTTAACACTTGAAATAAACTTTTTTGAAAAATCACATTGTAAGAAAAGTAATAAAATAATAGTTGTATTAAAAAATAATTTTAAAAAAGTGGATTATAAAATACCATATAAAAATATATTAGAGTGGTACAACCCAATCATGGTATAATAATGTTCAATATAAAACATTATAACTCCGAGAAGTAGATTTGAGTTACTAATATCCCTTATGGTAAAAATGTTTCAAGAAGTGAGAAAAAATTTTCAAAGGGTTTATGTGGTAATATTTTATATAAACAAAATAAATTATAGTATACTGCATAATATAAACAAAAGTTATAATTTTATAAACATTTATGTTTAAAATAATGATAATGACTCAATGAACATAAGTTGAGTTACCAAAAATCCTTACTACTGGAGAACCAATAGAATCAATACACACTTAAATAAGGGAACATTATTTGGATAGTAAATCACATGAATTAAAATTATTATGATAAAAATATATAAATTAGGAGTGAATACACAATACAATGAAATATCGTTTGCAAAATGTATTATGCCTCAAAGAAATAAAATTTAGACCAAGAAAAACATTACGACTTTAATATCAATTTAATAAAAAAACCATTGAAAGAGTGGGATTGAAATTGAAATTAAAATATCATTATTAAAATATAATTAATGATATTATAACTTATAGAAGCATTATACACATGAAAAAAATAAAATTAGGTGCATTATACTAAAATGTCGCAAAGAGAGGAATTTTACATGAAAAACATGACATTGTCCTGATCCATTATGCACTTGCACCAAACAACATGAATAATAAAATGAGGTTAATTAAATAAAAACACAATAAAAATATTCATAACTTTAAATTTTTTATTTTTTATCTACAATCATTCTATATATATAAGTATTAGTTATTTGATTACCAATTTTCAACACCATGTGTAAGTAATCTTTGTCTCTTTAAATTAGTTTCACAAAAGTCATGTTAGAATCTATTATTTTTCCATGTTTTATCATTATTTTATCATATATATTACTATAATATATTTTACAATAAATTTTATAAAGCTATAATTTCATTTCATGTTATTTTGGGATTTCAACAATGAAGATGAAATTGAGGATGATCATATTTCAGTGATTCTTAAGGAATAAAAGGTTTTTTATTAACTAATGAGTTAACTGTTAATATAGAATAAAAAAATTTATTTACATATTTTATCACACTACACTAGTAATTTTTTTTAATTGTCACCCATGACAAAAATGTATAGTATTCTTCATATAGGTTGTCAAACTGACATAAAAAGAACCTACCATGATTAATGGATGATAATGAGATAATTTAATAGTAATATAATTATAATAGAATAATAATGATATTATTTAGTCTTAATTAATGTCATATAATATAATTTTAAATACTTATATATATTACATAATTTATATAAAATAATTTGTTAGAAAAACTAGATTACTTTCCTCTTAGCTTGCTCATTTTAAATGATTAAATTAATGAAAATAATCTTTTGATCATAAATTTTTTAGGTTCTATAATTTATCATAAAAAAACATTTTTTATATAATAAAAATCATATTTATCCTTTAATTCATTCCTTATATCCATACTTGTAAGGTGGTGATGGAAAATAATCATGTTACGTTGTGGGGGAGGTAATCCAAATAATGCTCTAACGAAAGTTCTGTTTTTCTTAATGGATGAGGTATATGAATAAAAAAATAAAATAATATTAATATATTAAAATTAATGTATAAAAATTAAAAAAAATCTTTATATTAGTATGTATATAATATATTTTATAAAATTTAAGCAATAAGAAAAGTCAACCAGTTGATAATACTCACGTCAGGTACTTGAATTTTCCTTGGAAGTCTCTTTATAAATGAAGGTCTTATTCTAACTAATGGTGGCCATAGATTTTTTAAATTGTTAGTGGCCTATAAGAGGATAAATCTGGAATATTTCAAAGAGTAAATTATTAGGATAGGTGAGTCTTTAAGTGGTGAAAATTTTACCCTTTTATAAGTGAAGGGAAGGGTGGTTTTGGGTGTAACTCTAACACTTTCAATTTGGTAAGGTTTTTATTCAAGTTTACAAATCCATAAAATGGGAAAAGTAAAGAAGAAAAATGAGTTTAGGTATAAATTAATAACATATACTCCTTTTTGAGACAACATTATGTGTTTTAAGACTTTTTTGTTTTAACTTTTTATCTTTTACCCTAATTTACTTTTACCTTGGTAATTAATTCCTAACCATAGTAATTAATTTTAATGGAGAAGATTAAGATTGAAACTATAACATAATTAGATACTTATAATTTTAAATTTAAAAATAATTTTATAAATTAAAATTTCTGAAGGGGTTAAAAGGTAATTTTAAAATAAATACACCTAATCACGTAAAACCATTTTTTGAGAAATACTATTTTAAGATTTAAATAAATATATATATATATGTATATAAAAAATAAATTTTCTTAGAGAGTAATTATAATGGAATAAATTTTTTTATTATAAAAAAATAATTTATATAAGGCCTCCTAGTAAATAAAAAACCTAATATCCCATGAAAATAATTGATTCAATGAAAATATAGAAATTAGTTTTTTTATTAATGTTATGTTATAATTTGTTTTAAAAACATTCGAAATGTGATTTATATATTCAAAAATAGTTTGAATTGAAAATTTTTATTCTTTAATTTTTTATTTTATTACTTAAATGGTTTTATAATCTTATAGGACATTCTTATTTAATGATAATGACTTAAAAATTAGAAGATTCATGAAAATTGAATTGTTTGAATAAAACCAACATTTTATGAAAAAGATAAAAAAAATAATAATTGAATTTTGATATGTAGAATTAAAAAAATAATGTATTTTTATTAATTTAAAATTTCAAAATTTATATTTTTTTTTATTAAAATCATTAAATAAAATAAATGGAATTATTTTTCGAAAATGGCATTTTAAAATATTAGCTGTTATTATTCTTATTTCATATAATTCACCAAATAAATTCTGGATATATAATTATTAATATAAATCATTATGAATCATTAATAATAATTTTATTGAAATATAAATGTGTATCAGATGAAAGGATTTTTTTAGAAAAATATTTTCCTAAACAATAAATTATATTATTAGTCATTTTAGGCAAACTAATTTAATTTCATTCATATTTAAAGTATCCTTTATTTTTATATATAGATTTAATTAATAATGAGATTAATTTTTTTCATTATATATAATTAAATATGTAGGTTTTTAAATATAATATTTAAATATTTATATTTTATCTAAATATATAACAGTTTCATTTAAGTTCTGGGTTATGTGTCGAGAAAGCTATTGAAAATAATAAATTTTTTAAATGTAATCATATGTTATAATTTCTAGGTATTAAATTATCCACACCATAAATAAATTTCATCTTTACAATTTTAATCATTATATAAGAGTAATTTCTATAGGGAAATCATAATTAACTACACACCCCTAGATTAACATGGGTTTATTTAGGATGCAGAATGAGATTTATCTATATGAAAAATAATTTTAAGTGATTTATAAAGAGAGATAACCCATTCCCAATTTAATATAGAATTATACTAAGGGATGTATATCTATATCCATAAGAAATATCTTCTTAAAAACCCTTAAAATGTTTTCTATGATAATCATACCTCTAAATATCAAGTAGTTAGTGAAATTATTAATGGCCTAGGAGCCTAAGAAATCTAGAATGGAAACTCGGTATCTAATACATTAGTATTACCTAATTCATGATAAGTATTTAATATTTCCCACAATTTATTTCACACATGTTATCCTTTTAAACATGTAACATTCATTACTTTTCTCTAAAACCTATTGAAATTGAAACATAAGAAGGGTGATCTCAAATTCTTATTTATGGAAATATATAAATAAACCAATAATGAAATAAACCAAGCATAAATATTATATAAATAATAGGTAAGCATCATGAATTTATAACCAACATGAAATTAAGAGAAGATTATATCCATGACAACAAATGGAAACATAAATATCAATAAAAATGATCTTATACTGATGGAATTAATATTTATAGACATAAAAAACCAATCATGAAGGCTCTGTGCCAAGACCCTTTACATTTCATTGAGACTTTAGTCAAGATTTCTTGTTAAATTGGGTAGGTATACACCAAATACCTGAACCTATTTTGTTTAATGAGAGCTATTGATGCATCGAGGAGATATATAATTTTGAGCCCCAACCATCAGCTAATTATGTAAATTTAATTCATCATGAGAGTAAAAAATTCCTTCCACATCATTCCCGAAATAACCTTTGGATGAATTAAAAAATGAAAATATATATAATGAATAATATAAAATATCATTACTTGATCAACCTACATCAGCTGCCAATAATCATAAAGAATGTAAATAATTTTTTCCATGTAAATAAAGGGATAACATGACCATAACTCATATTGAGAAATAAATTGGATGGTCAAAAAATACATATCCATCTATTAAAAAAACATCCATATTGAAATAACAATATATGGTAAGCCAATATTTCCTCTATGTCAATATAATGACATTCTTTCCATGTGAACATCATCATTTCTAAATTATATAAAATGTAATGTTCATTCCATTTAGAGAAATGATTGTATAGATTAGTCAATAGTTCAATAACATGAAAATAATCCTTCCATAGGATAAGGTGGATGGTTTCAGAAGAACACATCCCCAGTGTAACCAAGGAAACATAGAATGATGTTGACATATATGAAAAAAATACATATAAAAGAATTCTTGAATGATACCACCCAAGATGGGATTATAGATTGGATTAATCGGTATCATGAAATTATTACCACAAATTATATTATATTATAAATAGTGAAAAAGAAACCATTTTAGGGTAAAACCGTTGGAATATGAAAAGGTAAAAGGAAGTGAAACTTATAAGATCATTAAGAAAGAATTATTAATATTGATGTAAAATAGGATGTTACAGGTCACCTATAAAAGTTTTTTTTTCCAAATATGAAGTGAAAAATCATCGAAATGATTTTCATTTAAAATAATATCCAATAATTGAGCCTTGAAAATGAATTTAAGTTTTCTATACTAAATGTGTATCTAGAACATTTGATTAGGAAATTGACATTTTTAATACATGAAATTAACTTGTTCGAAAAAAAACATTTTAAAAATATTAATAAAAACTTTTTATACGAAAACATAATTTTTATTAAAGGGATTATAAAATAATATATATAAAATATTAGGGTGGGATATACCAATCACGGGGGAACAATTTTCAAGATAAAAAATATGACACGAAGAAGAAGATTTGGATTACTATTATCCTAACGGTAAACATGTCTCAAGAAGTAAGAAATACTTGTAAAAGGGTTTATGTGGTATGAATTTATATCCAAACAAAAAATATTATAGGATACCATGTTATACTATCAGAGGGAATAATGTTCCTAACTTATATGCTCAAGATAATGATCATAACTCAATGAATGAAAGTTGAGTTAAAAAAAATCAATACTACTAGGGAAACAATTGAATCAATGTCCAATTGAATATGGGGAAATTATTTTTATATTAAATAATATTAAATAAAATTATTATGATAAAATTATATATATGGTATATTAATAAAAGTCATAGTGAAACAAGATGCATAAAGTGAATTATGTCTTAATAAATCAGAATTGAGACCAAGAAACCCCTAACAACTTGAGAAAAATTTAACAAAAAACCCTTGAAAGAGTTAGCATGAAATTGATCTTAAAATATGGCGAATAAAATATAATCAATGATTATTTATCTCATATAGGTAGTATATACATCCAAAAAATAAAATTAGGCATACAATACCAAATATATCTCAAAGAGATGAATTTGAGATGAAAACCATTATCTTGATATGATCCTTTTTTACTTTTCAAAAAACATCATTAATAATTAAATTAAGTTCATTAAATAAATACCCAGGAACCATGTTCATAACTAAAACCATTTATACTCCATATTTATTATTATTCTATACATGTAAATGTTAGTTAGTTTTTACCCATTTTCAACACCGGGTGTAAGTAATATTTATATCTTTGAACAAGTTTCATAAAATTCTAGTTGGTACTTATTATTTTTAAAAATTACATAACTATTATATCATCTATGTAACTTTAATATATTTTCTATGATAGTTTATGAATCTATAATTTTATTTCATTTTATTTTTGGTTACAAACAATGATGCTCAAATCGACCATGACCAAGTTTCAGTGATTCTTAATGAATGAAAGGTGTTTACTTAATTAATGAGTTAAATGTTGAGATAAAAATAATAGAACAAAAAAATAATTATTTATATTTCTATATCATATTAAATCATTATTATGTTCTCATAGTAATCCATGACATAAATGTGTTGTATTGTTCAAGTAGATGGTTAAACTGCCCCAAGAATGAACCAATCATAATTAATGGTTGATTATGAGTTGTTCTAATTGTAATATCATTATAATAGAAAGATAATGATATTTTTGTTGTTGTTATATATCTTAATTTTAATGTATTAAAATATAATACAATTTATATAAAATAATTAATTAGAAAAAATATGTCATTTTCTCTTAGTTCTCTAATTTTAAATGATTGAATTAATGATAATCATTTGTTGTTCAGATCATTAAAAGGGTCTCTATTTCAATAATTTAATAATTTAATACATTAATTGTTTAATGAATTAATAAAAATAATATTAATTCTTTAAAACAATCCTTATTTCCATCCTTGTATGACAGTGAAGGAAAATGAAACACACTGTGCTGTGGAAGAGGTAGTCCGTACAATGCACAAACAACAATATAGTTTTTCTTAGTTGACATGGCCTAAAAAATTATAATATACTTAATATTGTAAAATGAAAGTATTTAAATATTAATAATATATTTATATTATTATATCTAGAATAAATAAGACTAAGGATAATCAAGAAGAAAAGCTAAGTAGTCGATAATAATCACACCGAGGACTTGAATCTTCCTTGGAAGTCTCCTTGGAAATGAAGGACTTAAGGTAACTAATGGTGAATATAAAATTTTGAAAGTGGGATATGGTTCTTTTATGAGAAATTTGGAATAGTTTCAAGAGTAAAATATTATCATTGGTGAGTCCTGAAGTGGTGGAGATGTTACCCTTTCATAAGTGATGGGAAGGGTAGTTTTGTGAGTAACTCTTATATTTTGAAAAATGTAAGATTATAATTCAACATTAAAGGGATATATAATGAAAAAAATATTATATTAAAATAATTTTAAGTCTAATTTAATATCAGATAATTTTTTTTGAGAAAAAATTTAATTTTTTAAGGATTCGTTTGGGTTTACTTTTTATATTTTACCCTAATTTACTTTTACCTTTGTAATAAATTTCTAACCATAGTAATTAATTTTAATGAAAAATATAAAGATTTAATTTTGTTACCAATTTTGATCATATCATTTAAAATTTGAAAATAATTTTATGGAATATTATTTCTAAATATTGGAAAAGTTAATTTTAATATAAACACACTTAATCATGTAAAAAATATTTTATAAAAATAACATTTTTTAAGATATAAATATATATATATAAGATATAATTATCATGGATACTAATTTTAATGACATATATTATTTTATTATCAAAAATAAAGGATATTAGGGTTCCATGGAATGCCAAAATCATATCTCCCTTGAAAATAATTGATTCAGAGTAGTTTTTTAATTAAAGTAAAATTTTAATTAGTTATAAAATTATAAAAAATAGGTATTATAATTTCAAATAATATTTTAAAATGATTATTGTTATTACTAAAATTAATATTTAATTACTTAAAAGTTTTTATTAACTTCAATGTCATTATTATATAATGATATAGTCATACACATTACAAGTTTCATGAAAACTGTATTTTTCGACTAAATACCAACTTTTTCAGAAAAAGATAAAAATTAATACTAATTAAATTTTAATATCATGAATTAAAAAATAAATTTATCTTTTTTAATATCAAATTAAAAAATTTATATTTTCAGTTTTTTAATAAAATTATAAAATATAATGAAAAATCGTTTATATTGGAAAATGAAATTTTTAAATATTAATTGTTATTATTATTATTTAGTATCATTTACCAACTAAATTTGTGTTATAAAATTATTAATATCAAGCATTAATTATAATTTATCATATATTTCTTGAAATATAAATGTGTATCCCATAAAAAGATTTTTTAAGAAAAATACTTGTTTAAACAATAAATTTTTGTTAGTCATTTTAGGTAAACTAATTGAATTTAATTCAAGTTTAAAATAGAGTTTATCTTATATATACATATATTTCATAAATATATTACTTCTATTTATTCCCTCTAATTCAATATCTATGTTTTTAATGGTAATATTAAAATATTTATATTTTATCAAAATATATCGCAATTTTTTTATGTTTGGTGTTGCGTGTGGAGAAAGATATCTAAAAAATTGAATTATTTAATGATAATAATATATTATAATTTAAGGGTCATATAATATGTGTATTTGTTTATTGTGATAACCTTTAGTGTTGGTGATATTAGTGGAGTGAGTTCCCTCAGATCTGAATTTCATTGGAGCTTTGAGCAGAATCCCATGGATGATAGTGTGGAAAAACCTCACTTGAGACTTAGAGTATTCCTCTAAAAATATATGGGGATTTTGTTATTTTACTTTTTTATTTATATCTTTATCCTTCTTTTATTATTTATTTTTGGTGTTTTTAGGGTGTTCTACTAGATATGTCTATACTCTCCCCTACATGGGATCTTCCTACTAATATTATGTTTTATGCGGGTGAAAAACTTTTCAATGGAGTCATAGGATTTAACATCCCACCCCTCATAATTAGATTAAGAAATAGTGGTGGTGTTACTGGACTTAGGTTACACACATAGATAATAAAGGAATGAAATAAATGGTAAGGCATTCAAGAATGTTTGGAAGATGATTTTTCCTTTTAAAAGATAAAACACTAAGACCAACATAAACAACAAACATCAAATCCTCCTATATGATGCATGAATAAAAAAACCCAAAGATATACCCAATAGTAGAAAATATTATCGGAGTACCAATGGAAACAAAATACAAAACCAAGAGGAACTAAAAGAAAACACAACCCAAGGATCCCAAAGTAGGAGCATATAAAGAAACACCTCAAGTAGATCCATGCTTCAACTCCCCATGCCATGCCCATAGTATCAAAGTTAATCACTAGGGAAATTCAATACCTTTCTTTAGCATATGTATTGATATATGAAATCTGAAAACACATCATATTTCCAATTATAGGGTGAGTATAAACTCATTAAGATTTCTCCATAGACGTCCCAACACACACCACTAAAACATGAACCAGTTAACACATTTATATAAAATAGTTTAAAGAAATTGTTAATGAAGATTACATCAAAACCAAAGGCAGTTGAATGTAAAATAATAAATAAATTATTTAAATAATTTCTCACAATTTTGAAAAAACATTCATGTATTCCACACACACACACACACCCATGCATGCTATGTGACAATTCCATACTCTTGAGTGGTTTTTCATAGATTCACCAAGTCATCACATGGTGACCAATATCTAAGTGCCCTAATGGAACATGCCCCTTATCCAGGTTCACATCTAAACAATGAACTCACAAGGACTATGCATGCCAAATAGCATTTCACATAAATCAATTTTTCCTTAAACACGTTTTATCAAATAACTTGTGTGCATTAAATCCATACCATAATTATAAAACCATCATTTTATAATTTAAAAAATGGGATTTTCAAAAAGTTATCAAATCCCACAATTTCCAAAGTAATAACCAACAATGGATTTATATAATGAATCACACAAGGTTTTCACAATAATTTAAATCAAAGAATTTAATCAAAGACAAGACTTAAAGTTCTAGTATGGTGGAGATGAGAGATAATCCCCCAACCTCTCAATACTTTTTGAAAATGAAGAACGAAAGTAAGATCTTCTAGGTCTGTCCCTAGATCATACTTTGTTCAATAGATTAAATCATATCTCCTCAATACTCCCATAATATAACATATATATTTCATAAAATACAAGATATATGGCCTCAAGAGAGAAGAGAAGAGTAGATTTATGAATATTAGAAAATAATACTGAATTACTGAGGAATCTGTATCTTCAACATGCTTTTATTGTAAACATGATGTATCTAGATCAAAATGAATCACCAAAGTATCCTCTGAATGTAATGGAATTCAAGATCATGGAATATTAGGTGACTAATAAAGGTTTTAGGAATTAAATTTAATTAAAACCCCAAATCATGGGGTATTAACTACACATCACATGTTTAGGTCTCATGGTTTGTTAAACTCTGCACCATCCATGAACATGATCATTGAAAAGAAAAATTACCACATGGTTTAGGCTGTAAAGTATGTAAAACTATGGACCAACCATGAAAAACTATAGTCACAATCCCACACCAAACATTTTTGGCTTTCACAGTTAGACAAAACATGCACCAACCATACTTTTTCATCTATTTCACTTTATATAGTTTCCATTGTGAATTCACATAGTTTGACCAAACTATGTTCCAGTTTTGTGCTAATCCAATGTCTCCAAAAACATGTCATAGGGTTTCTTGGGGGTGGTTAATAGTTTCTATTAAACATGAACCTTTTAAAAAACATCCCAAACAATAAAAAATATCTCCAAAATTCCAAAACGATAACCTAATAATTATATATTCTCAATGTACAAAATTAAAGTGTCAAGTACATGAAATTATAGCCTCTACATTCTCCCCACCATTCTTCTTTCTATCATCAGAAAGTATAAAACTAGTGTTATCCCAGAAGAGTTGAATCCATTTTTCTAACATTTCCTTCTCATGATCCCATGTCTATTTCTGAATATGACCATAAATCCATAAAAACCCACCCCAATCTGATGATTTTCCCTCACAAGATATTCTATTCCCTATCCAAAATCTATATAGGTACATAGATCAACATAGAATCCAATTCAATATCCATATGGACCCATTAAATCACATAGTTAGGATCAATTTGGTACCTTTTCAATTGATATACTTAAGACACATTATTTATCAAACTAAACCTTGGTGGCACAGACTATCAACATGCGATGTCACCAACTCATTAAATTATATCATAAGGTCCAATATATTAAGGTTAAAACAATCCCTACATACCAAAATGAAGATTCCCTAGCCTTAGAGATATTATTATGAGAACAAAATAAACTACCTCAAATGATAATGGTCATAGATGATGGTATGAATAAGATTTATGAAGACTCAACGCCATATCAACTCTCTTTTTTATCAACAAAATTTTCTCTATTGTCTCATGCACTATGCTAGGTCCTAGAAGTTAAGTCTCGCATATTTCTACCAAACAAGGTGGAGAAAAAAAATTATAACCATACAATGCTTCAAAAGGATCCATATATATCAAGTCTTGATAACTATTATTGTATGAGAACCCCATTAATGTTGTGTTCACTTCAAATAATCCTATAAAATCCATCATAAAATTCCTAATAGTTTTTTTTCCATTGTTGGATCATCCACATGGATTATGAATCCATTTTTGGATGATAATCTTTAATCATAGTCAGTTGAGTTCAAAGGTATTACTGTAAATATTTCCAAAATTGAGATGTAAAACAGGGGTCTCGATCAGACAAAATTGAAACTAGAATCCCATACATCTTTACCACTGTCCAAATATAGAATTTAAAAAAATATTCCGTCATATTAGATTCATGAATAGGGATGAGGGAAGATGAATTCTAGAGCCGATCCACAATAAACTATCTAGAGACATGTTTCTATTCCTTTTTTGGTTGACCTACCACAAAATACATGAATATCTTTTCCCATTTCCCAATGATAATCCATTAAGAATTCAATATATCAATGGGCCACTGGTTCTCTTCCTTTAACTACTAACAAGTGAGGCATCTTGAGACATAATTTGTTAGTTTTCTCTTCATGCCAGCCCACCAAATCAATTATTTCATCACTTTATACATATTTTTTATTCTATGACTAATAAACCATCTTGAATCTTTGTAGAAATTAATAATTTTTTCCCAATAGCTTCGAAGAACCAAAATTTGATCTATAATCTATAGAATAAATTTTCCATTTTACTTATTTCAAATAATAGTCTCCCATCCATTGAGTTTCAAAATTATTTTAAGACATTCAGTATTGAATTTATTATCCCCTTTCACATGTTCAATTAAATGAAAAATAAAATAAATTTGAAAGAACATAGCCGCATTGGCTTTATCGTCACAATCTAAGTGCATTTCATCTATAACTGAAATTAATTACCATTGATCTGATGACGTTTTATACAATTAGTTATATATATTCATAGATAATGAATCATATAAAGTGTTCCCATTTCCTAATGTATACATCAATTCAAAGTAAAAAATTTATAGATATTCTATCCATCTTTATTTCCATAGATTTAAATCCCACTTTGAGAAAATGTTTTTCAAACTATTATGATATAAAAAACCATATAATTATAAACAAAAAGATAATGATGACATATATTCATGGAATTAACTATAATATATAGTTACAAATAATTTTCAGGTATTTTTTATCATGTACTCATAACTTTTATGAAACATAAGCTATGATTTTATCTTCTTACATGAGAACACATCCAAACCTAGATCCCAATGCATCAAAAAAACCACATATCCCTATCCAAACTCTATAAATGTGAGAGTAGGTGATGATATAATCTGAATTATAAGTTCTAGGAAATATATCTACTGCTCATCATTCAATTATAAAGTAATTCCCTTCCTTGTCAAAGAAGTCATTGGTGAGGGCATAAATGAAAAATCATGAACAAATTTTTGTTAGTATCCTATTAAACCAAGGAAACTATATATATCAAAAACATTCTTCGATGGATACTAAGAGATAATATCTTCTTTCTTTTTAGGATATATAGAAACTCTTTTTTCAGAAATGACATGACCTATTAAAATTACCTATTTTATCCTGAAATCAAATTTCAACAGCTTATCATAAAGGTGTTTCTCCCACAATGTGCCTAACACTATATCCTAAAGTTTCCCAAGATGTGATTTTTCCTATTATACATTGGAATATCATCAATGAACACCACCATAAATAAATCCAGACACTTAAAAAATATTGGATTAAATATTTTCATAAATATGGATGGTGAATTTGTAAGACCAAAGGGCATAACCACATATTCATAATGGCCATATCTACTTCTAAAAACTATCTTCAGAATATCATCTTTTTGAACTCATAGTCGGTGATACCATGATCATAAGTCAATTTTAGAGAACCATTAGGCTCCCTCAAATTGATCAAATAGATCAAATACATCATCGATGCATGGGGGAGGATACCTATTCACTTTCATAATTTGGTTAAACTTATGATAATCGACACAAAATCTAAGAGTTCCTTATCATTTCATTAAAAAAAGAACTTGGGATGCATAATATTATGATCTTAGTCAAATGAACCCTTTAATTTATATCACTTTAAACTATACATTCACTTCCCTCAATTCCATTGGTTCAATCCTATAATATGTAAGTGAAATGAAATTGGTCCCTGGTAGGAGATCAATAAAAAATTACTCATTTCTTCTAGGTGGAAGCCTTGAAAATTATCATAGAAAACGTCAAGGAATGGGTCAAATATGGTTATAAAGTCTCTATTTATGATTTCATCCATTGATGTGAAAGTAAACACTACCAACTGCTAAGATATGGTTCCAAACATTGGTACAAAAGGTCCTAATTTTCTCAAATTCACATCCTAATATCCTTTAAAGAGATGTTTAAGACCCTAAAAGATGTACAACTCCCCTTATATTCATAAAAATTGATCTAAACTTCAAATAATGTTTACAAATCCATTACCAAGATCAAATAATAGGCATAAATATATAGAATTGAGAAATCCCAAATAAATTTGACCCCATCAATAATTATTCCACATTTTTTACACTTAAAATCTCAACGCTCTCATTGGAAAATAAAAGTTTCTAGTTTCAAAATATAATACATCATCCCAACACACAAACCCATAAGATCAAAAAAATGAGTGAAAAAAATGAGTAGGATATACTGGTATCAAACAATACCTACATAAGGATAGAATTAACAATAATCACACATCACATAGTTGAAGGACCATATTGGTCTTCCATGATCAGCTTCCCAATATCGTATAATTACATACTTACTGCCCCTTTTTATTTAATTCCCCATTGATACTTCCAATACTGTATAGTTTTGGTGTTATTAGATTCACCTTGACTTGTTTGGTTCTATGAGTTAGAATTTTTATAAAGAGGTCACCCCATTGAAGCATAATATTTTTGAGAGACATGAAATGTATTCCCAACACTAGGATTTGGGGTGATATGGTAATAGCACTGAAGATATCTCATCTTGTTATAGGTTTGAAATACTTTATGGGGTGTCATTAAATATCACTTTATATGGAAATATCCATGCTTTCTTTAGGTTCGAAGATGTAATTTAACTAATCACGTGGGTGGATTCTAAGATATAACACCACATTGGAAGTAGGTTTTCCTTTTTAGCTTATTTCAAGAAATGGAGTTCCCGAATATTCCCATGAAGATAAAAATTATCCCCTAAATCAATTTACTAAGATATCCATTTATACCACAATCAATCTATTGAAAATATCTGTGTATTCTGTAATAAAAATGGCACAAATAATTGAGTGAATTTCCGATCATAGCTTCGATTAAAAAATACATGCCTTCAGTGATCCACTTATGGATACGGTGAAAATAGAACTAAATCTATAAAATTATCTATGTAATATATCACCGAGAGATTCTATTTATTTAGGATAAATAAATAAAATATTCAAGAAATATTGAATATGTGATGGTATAATTTTTTGTTAAAAATTCTCAAAATCCCCCACATAATTCCTTGGTTTTCTTTATCCTGAAAAAAAATCCCACCACTAACATTCCAAATCCTCAAGTATGTATATTTAAATATTGAGTTTAAGATTAGTTGGTGTTCCAAGTAAATTAAAGATTCAATTCATATTTTTTATCCAAATCTCCACTTTTTACTATCTTAAAATCCCCCCAACAGATTTGTGGATTCTATTTCTAAAACTGTACTGAGAGGTCTAATTTCTGGGGTTCATTATTCTAGTTTCCTCTATCCATAGCGTGAAAATCCTAAATTATTCTTTGAAAAAACTCTTGGTTAATATGTGTTTTATATGAGACAACTTTTTCTACTACCAATTCTTGTTGATTCATACAATGTCTAACTGGTACTATTGTATATAACTAGATGAAAACATCATTATGTCCCAATTACTAGCAACCAAAGTATTAAAAATTTCAATTTTCCATATCAAAAATTACCATAACAATTTTTTTTTCAAAATAAAACCATTTTAATTTTTTTACATTTTTGAAACAATCAAAAGCATAATGAACAATGATGTTCTTGTGGTAAGTAAAATTATTAATGCATGATTTGCTACACTTATCAGCTAAACCCATGATGGTGAGGCTAAAACATTCCTAAATGTTTCATAAAACACCTTTGTACCCAAACCAACATGGAAAATTTATGTTTATCATACGAAGGATTGATATTCCTTTTTCATCTATAAATTCCATGTTCTAACAATCCTACCTGTTTACTACCAACCCAAATGACGAACCAAACAAGGCTGATAACATTTGAAACATCCCACCACTCCCCATTGTTTTGAGAAGTTAAAGGGGTGTCACTATCCATTGGTGACTTCCCCATGACACAAAAGGCTAAAAATAAATTCCAAGGGCTTCAAGAATGTTAGAGGATTATTTTCCATTTTATAATATACAACTCCAAGAAAAACATAAATAGTAAACATACAATCTATCTATTTTATGCATGAATAAAAAATTTAACCTACGTTATACCCCATAAGAAAAAAAATAAAAGTACAAAAAACAAGAATAGACCATAAGAAATGAAATAAAACATGAATCAAGGATGAAAATTTAACATCATTCAATGAATGACCAAAACTAGCTGCAAGATCCAACTCCACATGCCATGCCCACAGTATCAAAGTGAATCACTAGAGAAATGTAATACTTTACCTTTACCCGTGTCTTGATAGATAACATCTACAAACATATTTATGTTCTCAAGTAGGGGTGAAAATAAACATATTATTATTTCCCTAAATAATTTTCAACACACGCTACTAGGAAAAGAATAGGTTGTCATATTTATATAGAACATTTTATGGAAAATAATTAAGTAGTTTACATTAGAACCAAAGGTAGTTGCATAGAAAATAATACATAAATTATTTAAACCATTTATAATAATATTTAATACCCACTCATGTGTTTCAAAAATACACACACACTCCCATTCATGCCAAGTGAAAGCTCCATTCTCATGACAAGTTTTTTTTCAATCCACCAAGTCATCACAAGGTGACAAATATCCAAGTTCCCTAATAACACACACCCCCTATCCATGGTCAAATCTAAGTAATGAAATCAAGACAACCCTATATGCCAAATTTCATGCTAAATTTCGATTTCACATAAAATCAATTTTTTCTTAAAGAAATTTCATTAAACAACGTGCGTACGTTAAAACCATTTTATAATTTTAAAACCACCATTTTGAAATTATAAACAAATTAGGTTTTCTAAAATCTATAAAACCCAAAAATATATAAATCCAAAACCAAATATGGATTTCTATCATGAATCACAAAAGGTTTGATATTTTTTCAAGAAAATCCTTTAATAAATACTAAGACTTTGTGTTCTATAATGGTTAAGATGAGAGAGAATCCACCTACCTCCCAACAATTGGTGAAGTAAATAATGACACTATGATCTTTTAGATACGACCTTGTATATTCATAAAATCAATATATTCAATCATATATCATCATGATTCCCATCATAATATATATATATATATATATATCTACAATGGGAATGATTTATGGTTCTAAGTGAGAGGAGAAGAGTATATCCAAGAACAACAGGATAGAACAAATACTTACCAAAGATTATATACCTCCAATGTTCTTTTATTTAACAAAAACATATATTAAGATTGAAAGGAATCACCAAATGAAAATTTGGAGGAAAATGAATTTATGATCCTAGGATATTAGGTGAGTAATGAGTGTTTGGTCTCTTAATTCAAATTAAAACCCCAAATTTCGTGGAATTAATTGCACATTTCATGGTTAGGCTAGATTATTTTTCAAACCATGCCCCAACTATGAACGTTCTAATATAAAAGCAAAGTATCCACATGGTTTGGTCTATAAAATTTTGAATACCATGCTCTAACAGTGTGGTGACACTACCTCAAGCCCATACCCTACACATTTGGCTCACATAGTTAGAAAAACAACACACAAACCATGTTTTTCATATATTTCACACTTCACAGTTTCCCCTAGATATTTTCATGGTATATTCAATCCTAGTTCCAATCACGTGTCATCCCAGTGACTCTAAACAAATGTTTCACAGTTTCGTAGGGGTGGTGGAGGGTTTATACTAACCGTGTAAAAACTGTTCACCTTTAAAAACACATCCGAAACATTTATAAACCAATCCAGACTTCCTAAAAATTATTCTAGGAATTATATATTCTGATAGTACATAATTTAAGGGTCAAGTTATTAAAACTGGAGGTGACAAATTTGTTTATTTGGATCCAGTTGATCTTATTTGGACTAGATAGACCATTGATGATTCCATAAGTTTCATATTTATAGTAGTCCCCTATTGTTTTGTATGTTGGAATCATTTTATTGTTTTAGTGGGCTTGTATTTAGACCTTTTAGATTTTGTGTACTCTGATGGGGGATTAGTTATTCTACATTTATATATAATACTAGTGGTTTATATTTTTCCATTTTATAGGGGTATGAATATGTGTATGTGTATATAGATATTTAGGATATGGCTTCCCATAAATGTGATATGCCCACTTGGAGCTATTCTCCATCCCCTATACTATTATAGGTGGGTTTTGAGTGGTTAACTTGGCTAGTCACTAGTCTTGAGTGCCTTAGTGGGCCATGATATGAATGTTTGACAATGATCTATCAGGATGGAAATTTGGATTATTTTAAACTAAATCCACTAGAGAAATGTCTCTATTGATTATATCTAAAAATAACCAAGAAACATTTTAGAGGGTAGGGTGAAAGGGATATAGAGGATTTAAAACTGATACACATTGATGAGTGTAGACCTTTTCCCATAGTATCTATATTTGAGTATTTTTATATCGTTACTTTTACTAATGACTTGAATAGACATGTAAGTGTTTACATGATGAGGTATACATCTAAATCCTTTGATAAATTTAAATAATTCTTGAATAAAGTAAAAAAACAACCTGGAATGAAAATAAAGAACACTCAATATAATTGAGCCGGTGAGTATCACAACCAAGTGTTCATCGATTAGTTATAGGGTTCTGAGATTTTATCTCAAATCACTCATTCTTATACTCATAGTGGAATGGTGTTAGTGAATCGAGGAACCAAAAATCAATTGATATGGAAAGGTCAATAATGTGTCCTGCAAATCCTCTATTATCCTTTTGGGGATATTCATTACAAGCTATAACAAAAGTACATAATTGAGTTCCGAATTTAGAAAAAAATGGAATACTATACTCACATATGAGGTTGTGAGGAATTTTTAAGTGTATATCTATTAATAAACTAGAACCACGGGCCACATAGTGTATCTTTATATTATACCCTCAGTAAATGTGGGGATATTACATATAAAACCACCCCAAAAAACAAATTAATTATGGAAAGATATGGTTTTTATGTCACTGATGATGGGGACTCTTTATTGGATCATAATAATATTTATTTTTCCTAAAAGGAGGAAATATAGAGATAATAATATACAAGATAGTAAGAAGCCCTAAATTTTGAGATAGATTATTAATATTGGAATCAAGTATGGGTTTTGATTGATACAACAGTCTATGTAAAACCTAATTTTAGAAAATGGGTATTCAAAAGAAAACTTGACATGGAAGGTAATGTGAGTGATGATAAAGCATGGCTATTAGATAAAAGGTTTTAACATATTCCAAGAATAAACTACAATGGAACATTTTCCCATGTTTCAATTCTTTAATTAATTAAAATAATGGTTTCCTTATTAGCTTTCCATGACTATAATATTTGGAAAGTGGATGTCATAATATTTTTCCTTAATAGAAACTACATGGAAGATTTATATATATCACAAATAGATGGGTTTGTGACTCAAAATAATTCTAATATGGTATGTAATTTATAGAAATCAGTTAATGTATTTATGAAAGAATCGGGATTATGGATCATTTTGTTTGATGAATACATAAGAGAATTTAGTTTCATAAAGAAAAAATATGTTCCCCATGTTTATATGAGGTTTAGTGGGAGTGTATCCATTTTCCTAGTGGTATATATTGATGACATTTTAATATCTCAAAATTAAAGACCATTGTTATAGTCAGTTACAGACTGGTTAAACAAGCACTTCTTCATGAAGGAATTAGGGTATGCATCCTATAACCTCATGTTCAAGATCATTTGTGATATATCCAAGTGGTTTTGTGGACTATGTAAAGATATATACATTGACTAGATACCGAAGATATTAAGAATGATATAATAGAAGATGGTATTGGTTTTAGTGCCACATGGTATATATCTCTCTATGAAAATGTGTCTTCAGGATCCCATAAAAATGGATGATTGGATTGATCATGTATACCATGTTATATACTAGGATTGATGTTTTCTATACCTTTATAATTGTAGAAAGATATCAAGATGATATAGGGAAACAACATTAGACTACTGTTTATGATATCCTTAAGTATATGAGGTACACCAAGGACATATTCCTGATATATGGTGGAGACAAGGAACTAGTCATCATGGGATATACAGATTCAAGTTTCCAAATAGACCAAAATGATATAATTCCATAGTTAGGATATGTTTTCATTCTAAATAGAAGAGTTGTGATCCAGAAGAGTTAAAAGAAGATAGTTGTAATTGATTATATTATAGAGTCTCATTATATTGCGGCTTTTGATACAACTAAAGATGTAGTATGGATATAAAACTTCATAAAAAATCTTGTTGTGGTTAATTATAGTAAATATCATATCAAATTATATTATGATAATATTATAGTGGATGATCTCTTAAAGGATCCAAGAACATATAAATAGATGAATAAAATACTTCAAAATTGTCACCTCTTGAGGGATTTTTCTTAGAGTGGTGTGGAAACAGTGAGAAAACATTCCATAGAAGAGAATAGTATAGACCCCTTGACTAAATACTTATCTCAAATAAATCTTGAATATCATGTGAGAGAAACAAGATCATGTGTTTTTAGTAATAATCTCTAGTTAAGTGGGAGTGTGTAGGGGTTAGAAACCTATCACCAACTTCTATGTACATTTTCATTATCTATATTCTTGGTGTTTAAATATATTAAAATTTATTATCACATCATGATTTTTTTTCTAAATGATATTTTATGTGATAATGTCCTAAGGGTACCGGTCACACTGTAAGGTCATAACAGTTATTCAATATGATAATAACCTAGAAGTAATATGAAAATATTCTTAAATGTATATATTTTATTGCTATATTATATGATTTTATGGAAAAAAATGATACATTCTACCTATTGTATTAGTCTCATATATTATTGAGACTTCTTCTCATGAAGTTATCCCATGGTAATATCATAATGAAGTAGTTATGAGATCTTGACCCTCCAGCAGAAAATATAGATTTATATGTTTCATTGGATATTCATTTATATGGACATGTGTAATGTTATTTAGATTTTAATATTATTATTAATGAAAATCATGAGTTTTTTATTTTTATGTATTGATGAAAACTATGATGACATATGATCATGGTGATGTAGGATATGTTATGTGAAACATAAGTGATATTACATTATTGATAATGTAAGAAATGATTTACTCTATATTATTTAACAAAAGTTGATATATTAGGCCCTTATATAAGAATGAAACTCCTAGATTAAATCCATGATCATGGAATTATGTCTTCAAGTTCATATCTTGAAATTAAAGGAAAGGGAAATTGAACACATAGGTTAATGAAATAGTATACACCATAAATAATTAGAGATATCAAGAATAAGGGATTATATTATATAATGTGTGTTATTATGATGTTGTTTTTCATTAAAAAAATAACACCTTTATCTGTGGGTGCCTTTGTGTTTTTTATATTCAAACCTTATACTTTAAGAGGTTCAATCTAATTCCATTGAGAAAGATACCTAGAGAGTCACACAGTAAGTTTTTCCAGAACTGTAGTTAAATTATTAATTAATTTAACATGTTTAATAAATATTATTCCTATATGTGGTTTAATAATTTTTCTTATTTGGTTGATCACAAATATTTAGTTAAATATTTAATAAATGTATATTCTCTATTTTAGTGAATATAGTATTTATTTATTTATTAAAGAATAATTTTGATACATGTGGATTGTAATGGATCCCTGATCAATATTTTATTATTTACCTAATAATTCGTTAAAGTGAAATCGTAGGGTCTATTTGTCGAGGAAGTTGCTCATACAACACTATTATTCTATTTTAACTATTTATAAATTAAAATAAACTGCTAAAATAAAATAATAATATAATAGTATTTTTGTGAAATTCATATGATATATATATATAAATATAGAAAATAGAAAAGAAGATACAAGAAGGTTAGTAATAGATAAATTTTTTCCTTAGGAGTCCATAGTAATAAAAATAATCGTTCATTAAATAAATCTAAATAATCCACTAAATGTTTTGACTATAAAATTTCACTCAACACCCTTTCTTTCAAAATATTACTACTTCACGCCACAAAATCTGCATGCGGGATAATACAATCTTGAATTGTGGCTAGATTAAATCTTCACTACACGTCACCACCTCTATACTAATACACTATATGAAAAATTGAAATGTTGAAGTAAGGGAAGAAATATGAATGAGAAGATGAAGTTAATAATATAGAAAAAGGGTAAAAAAACCCTAATTAGCTTAACTAAAACCAAAATCTTAGAAAAAATTAAATTGAATCCTTTAAGGGCATGAACTTGAAGTAAAATGATACTCCCTACATTTGAAAAAATGTTGAAGTTAGTTCTACATTTTTATATAGGTGAGATTTATAGAGGAATAAAATATGATAAAGTGATAGATAATAATTAGGATAGAGAGTGAAACTAATATATATAAAATTTGTAAGACTATTATAATAGAAAAACCAATCCATATATATTAAAAATTTCTAAATTTGTCAATGTATGTAGAAGTAAAAATTTATAAGTGTGAGGGTTGGATCATTTTCACTCCAAATATATCCACTATAATTTATCTCAAATTTGGACCATTTAATGAAAAAATAAAAAAAACTTCCATGTATTGAATTTTTTCTTTTATTTATATCTCATGACCCCTTCCAATTTTATCTTCATTTGTAGGAATAGTTATGATAAAATTACTTGAGATAATATTTCTATCCTAGAAGAATGTTTGAATTACAATGTTCTTGTCTCATATGATTTCATCACCATGAAATTGGTGAAATCATAAGTATCCATAATTAATGATAATGTTCCCCGAAATATTATAAATATTCATTAAAAATTTCAGTACACTTAGACCTAAAATCTTGAAGATATCTTACCATCACTGAAATCCAACAAAACTAGACACATATTCTAAGGTCCCACTTATAAGCTTTATTTAGACCACAAAGGCTTGCATTCAATATTTCATCCTATAAAATTAAATGTATCCCAATGAATATGGAAACCTAAAAAAATAAATTTATAAATTTTTATTAGTTTATAAAATGTTATTACCGGTATATAAAAGAAAATAAAAACTCTTAAAAATACAAAATTAGGTCAGTTTCATAATTAAGATCAAATTATTCTTGAAACCTAAAAATATGAAAATTTCCCATAAAATAACAGTTTAATGGGATTACAGACATTAAATTATAGAATAAAATTTCTAAAAATATATACTTCATAGAATGAATTCATATTTAATTATAAATAATCACTATTCAAGGTTCAATAAATACTAAAGAGTAAATGTAGTCTGACTTATGGGTTTGGTGGGAAATGATGTGTTAAATATTATTTAATAATATTTATTTATCCATAAGATTATTTCATGTTAATTAATTAACAATAAAAGTTTATCATTACTTATACATGTTGTTTTCTAATGATTAGGTCATTATTTAAGGGCCTATGTGCAATTGCAAACTCTAACATAGCTCTTGAATTCACAATTATATCATTAAATTAGGTGAATCAAAAGATACACACCATTATGACTAATAAATTCTAGATATAATCTTTAATATCCCTAGAGTTATCTTCCTCTAGAACAATCTCAAGAATGAAGATAGATCCTCCTTCACCATATCGAATTTAGAGTTATGTAGACTAATCCTTTTACCATGATGTAATTCTTTTAGAGATCAATGAAGAATTAAAAAAGCATTATAACCATCCATGACAACAATTTTATATTTTTATAGAAATTTATGAAGGTTCCTAAAACTCAAGTGGATCACTGGAACATATATTCTACCCTTGAAACCTCTCACCATAATGACAGTATGCTAAGAAGAGGTCAATTTAATATTTAATTATGAAATAATTTTTATGAATGGTAATTATTTATTTACATAAAATAATTATTAATTATATGTTATGATCCTATAAATTGGATTCTAAGGTTGAAATTAAACTAAATCTCAGGGGAAATATAGAGAAGTTGACAAATTTACATTATTGGGAATAGGATCAACCACTTTCTCCATGCTAAAAAACATTCATAACATTCATAGAAACCATCAAACATGATTAAATATATAATAAACATGGAAGAAAGCTCAAATAATGAGTTTAATATCACTAACATGCATAAATATAATCAAAAAGCATTATCAAAATCTAATTCTTCTGAATTCATGAAGGGATAACCAATTTAAAATTTATATTGATAAAAAATAATTTTATTATACATATTTTCATAGAAAAATATTTATCCAATTTTCCCTCACTCTACCAGCTTGTTGTGCCCAAGTGATTGCATTTCTTGTCAATAACATGTCACTATGTGTCAACTGATGACGTAGAGCTTGAAGACTAATGGTTGGAGATGCATCATTAAATCAGACGATTGTTGAGCTGTTCTTAAAGTTCCAAGAACTTGTATCAACTAGATACAATGTCACAACAATGTTTGAAGACCATGCATTGTCATAACAATGCATGAGGATATGAAGATTATCCATCCACAATCATTGAGTGGATGATGTGCATTAATGAAGACCATGCACTATCTCTTAGTGCATGATGAATTGAAGATGATCCAACTTGATCTCTGATTGGATCATTGAAGAATGCTGATGAATTATTTGATTAAGGAGCTTCGGTTGAAGATGAACCTTCGGGAATTTCACTCCTAGGTGAAGATTAAATGTTTAAGAGGGATGGAGGAATTCTTAAGAAGAAGATAAGATAAGAAATGAAGAAGGGAGAATAGGAAGAGGAAGAATGACTTGGAAGGTGGCACTTGGCATGTTGAGCTTACTTTGTTTTTAAACAAAGTGTTTGTTCAATACTTAAGCAAAAAGAGAGCCACCAAGGAGGCCAGCCGAGGGTCATCACCCAGGGCTCTTGTGGGACTCAAGGTCACCACGCCCGTGGGGAACCCTCAAGGCCAAGGCAGCAACCCTGAGGCAGGGGCGCACCCGCAGGACGCAGCGTAGGCGCCAGGGGCACACCCAGAGGAGCGCATGGTGGGCGCAGAGCGCGCCCGTGTGTGCATAGTGGGTTCCAGTCGCGTGCCCGAGGGGCAGGAGTGGGCGCAGAGCACGCCCGCAGAAGAACTCGGTGCGGGGCAGCACCGAGAGGGGAGGAGATTCAACTGGCCGTCTCTGGGAGCGGCTGGTTGATAAACCGTGGAAATTCCGCGAGGCGATTTGATGTGGGACGAAAAATTTCGCCGCGGATCAGATCTGAGCCGTCCGTCTCATCGCGCGCTCGATCTTCGCCGCTCATCGCATCTCGCCGCTCGAGATCTTATCCCAGCCGTCTGATGTCTTTCAATCGCCCGATCCAACGACCGCCGAGTCATCCACTACCTCGAGCTCGTCCGAAGCCACTCGCGAGCCTCTGACAAACCAGGCGCCATCCGAGGGATGATTTCGAGATTCCGGCCACCTCCGACGAAGATGAAGACACCATTGAGTTCGTCTGGCCCAACTGAACCTAACCATGCATAAAAATGGGCATGCATGCAACGTATGGAAGAATTCGAGGTTGGCCGAAGAAACCGGAGGTGCGAGGCCATGATGGTTTATGTTTTGTATGGATTATCCTAAACAGAAGTCCATGCATGGGTTCTAAGTCGCATGCACGTGAAGGAAACCAAAGAAGAAGGAAACCCGCGTTGGACAGATAATAAAAAACGAGATACGCTGATGATTTTTAACGCGTTTGAAGTTTTCAAAACGCCGATGATTTCGGGCATTCGATTTTTGGATCCCATGGACTCTATTCACACTCCTCGCCTATAAAATGAGAAGTCCAGCGCCCTTGGAAATGCTTGCTGATCCTTTGAGAACTCGAGAGTCCCGCGAAGCCATCCGAGCTACGCGAAGTACCTCTACGCAGCCTCTTGCGCGACTGAGAATCCCGAAGCCACTCGAGGCCCCGAAAAAGTCCCCTGCGCGCTAACTCTTGCGTGACAGGAAGAAGAGCTCGGGCAGTGTACTTGCGCGCCCCGCGCTTGGTTACACCCTGCGTGCCCACGGGTGTCACGCCCTGCGCGACAGAGGCCGTCTGCACACCTTGCGCGGCTATTGAAGAAGTGAGCCCACACCCCTTGCGCGCCTCTTTTGGTGTTTGAATTTGGGTGATGCATATACCACACTTGGGCGTGTGTGTGCAAGGAGGAAGACCCGAGGCTTAGCCTTGTGTGTGCACAAGTGAAGAAGACCAACCTTGAGAAGAAGAGTACACACTTAAGTGTGTGAATGCAAAAGAACTGATCATTCTAAATGATTGGGTTTTTGGTGAGCAAGACCAACGAGATCTTTTGAAGACTGTTGAAGATACTTGAAGTGTTGAACAACACCTTTGAAGAAGTGAAGTGGAGCCATGATGAAGATGATGCTGTGGAGTTGGGGGGTTTAACCAACTTGCAATTGGGGGGATAACCAATTACTGTGTAAACATCTTTTGGCATAGTGAAGAATCCGTGTTGGGGGGTGTAACCAACACGGAAAGGAGTAGGACTTTGTACCGAACCTTGTAAATCTATGTGTTATGTGCTTTCATTATCACTGCACCCCTAAAAGAGTAGATCTAGGCCTTAACCAGCTGCAGAGGTTGAATTGATAATTCAAAGGGAACAATTCTTAAAAAGAAAAAGTTATCACTGATTCACCTCTCCCCTCTCAGTGATCACAACCGATCCAGGCATTTCAAGTGGTATCAAAGGGATGTTGCCTCTGTTAGGATCTACTTCTGAGAAAATGGACAATCTAAATTCTTTTAATAGTAGGGGTGTCCCTACATTCGATGGAAAGAATTATCACAGCTGGAAAAATCGGATGTTGCCCTACCTTCTATCTCTCGGCCTTGATGTTAGAAATGCAGCCTTATTTGGATTCCCTCCTCTTGCTAATGAAGCTGCTTTGACACTCGATGAGAAAATAAATATGGAAGTTGATGGTAAAGCTCAAAATGCCATTCTTATGTCACTCTCAGAAAAGGTATACACAAAAGTCATGGGACTCAAGAATGCTAAAGAAATTTGGGACAAATTGGAAAGTAGTTATGAAGGCAACATGAAAGTCAAGGAAGCCAAATTACAAATTTGGAGAAGCAAGATTGAAGATGTCAAGATGGGAGAAGAAGAAAATATTGATGATTATTTCACAAGAGTCAATGAAATTGTCAGTAACATTCGGGGCTTTGGAGAAAAGTTGGAGGACTCCACTATTGTTAAAAAACTAATGATAAATTTTCCTGACAGGTTTGACCCCAAAGTCTCAGCATTAGAAGACAGAGATGATCTCTCTCTTGATGAACTACACAAAATTCTCATTGCATATGAAATGAGGAAGATCCCAGTATTCAAGAAGAAGATCAAGGATGAGATGGCTTTTGAGGCCATGAGACAACTCAAGATAAAAGATGACGAAGTCCTAGAATCAAGTGATTCTGACAATGAAGAAAAGGATGAAGATCTCAACACGATTATTTCTCTTTTTTCTAAAAGGTTTGGAAAAACTAAATTCAGGGGAAAAGGGAAATCACCATCGAGATGTTTCAATTTCAATAACATCGGACACTTTGCTGTTAACTGTCCTAAGAAAAGATCTAGTGCTACAGATATTGAAGATGATAAGTCACAAAAGAAGAAATGGAGTAGATACCCAAGAGAAGGAAACAGATCTGGTGCAAGAAAGAAAAGGATCGTTCCTGGTGAAAGAAGAAGCTATGTATGCAAAGAGGAAGAATCAAACTTCAGTTCAGCCAGTCAATCAAAAGAAGAAACGAATTTTATGGCTCATGTGGAAAAAGGGTTTGACACCTGCAGCAGTGAAGATGATGAAAGTGAATGAACAGAGATCGAACACATATTGAAAGATGAACTAGTGGCTTGCCTTGAACAGAACACTGGACTCAAGAAAGAGAAGAGATTGTTACAAAAGGAAACCAAAAGTATGACTGAGGAGTTGGAAGAATGTATGAAGAAAGAGACAATGTACATTGATGAAATAAAGAGACACAAACTGAAGGTAGCTGAGCTGGACAAGATAGCAAAAGATCTTGAGGAGAAACTTCACCTCAAAGAAGAAGAGCAATCAGTGACACATTCCAAGTGGATTGAAGCACAGAATAGCTTGACAAAGATGAGAGAAGACTTCAACAAGGCTGTTGAGGTCAAGGAAGAATCATCTTATGCTGGTGCTCAGAGGCAGGTCAATTTACCACTAAGTAAATCTCTAAATACATCTGTTATTTCTAACAATGCAGGTTCAAAGATAAAATTGAGAGAAACACGACATGAACAAACCTGTGTAACATCATCTTCAATGGAAGAGGGAGATACAATAAATTGAAGAAACATGTCGACACAGAAAATGTCCTTGGTAACCCACAATCCTCAGTAAAAACTAGGAGAAGATTGAGATTGGAAGATCACACTGCATTGGTTTCTCAAGTGGAACCTCACACAGTGGCTGAAGCAGTTGAACATGAGGAATGGATACAAGCTATGCATGAGGAACTCAATCAAATAGAAAAGAACTCCACTTGGGATCTTGTGCTAAGGCCCAAAAATAAAAATGTAATTGGGACAAAGTGGGTTTTCAGAAACAAACTCAATTAGAAAGGGGAAGTTTCAAGAAATAAGGCCAGACTTGTATGCAATGGGTATTCACAAATGGAAGGAATCGACTTTGAAGAAACGTTTGCACCAGTTTCAAGACTGGAGACTATCAGAATGTTCTTAGCAGTTGCAACACACAAGCAGTACAAGGTTTATCAGATGGATGTGAAATCTGCATTCCTAAATGGAGATCTTGAAGAAGAAGTGTATATAGAACAACCATAGGGATTTGTGCTAGACAAAGATGGTAGCATGGTATGCAGATTGAAGAAAGAATTGTATGGGTTAAAGCAGGCTCCCAGAGCCTGGTACTCCAAATTGGATGGTTGTCTTAAGAGCATGAAGTTTATCAAAGGAACAGTTGACAGTAATCTCTATGTCATAGAAATGACCACTTGTACTCTCATAGTCGTTATCTATGTGGATGATATTATTTTTTCTGGTGACAAGGAAGGACTATGTGAAGAATTCGCTGAGCAGATGAAGAGAACCTTTGAAATGTCCATGCTTGGTCAAA